>CM042331.1:9027912-9180412 GCA_023566125.1 Zingel zingel
CCCTCAAAGTGATTAATGCTACTTCACCAATAGACCATATCTGCAAAAAAAATAAATGAATTTATATATTTGAAATATGTTGATATAAATGAACAAAGAAATCTGAAAATAAATATCTATAATATATAATTATTCTTTTATATTTTGTTATTTCCAGACCGTTCTCTCCTCCCCTCCATATGCCTCACAGTGGTTTGGTCAGCTGTCTAACATCCCCCAACCCCCACACTACAGGCAGGGAATCAAAGATGGCCATGTACTTGTTGCCTCAGACCCGGTCGTATATGGAACCGGTGCCATCTTTATCGTTCCTTAATTCACCCAAGGCAGTTCTTTCACTCTCACGATTTGACAACCCTTTGCATAATGTGCATCTGCATAACAAAGAATATGAGTAATAGACGCATCGTTAGGCTCCACGTCACAAACGGGCCTGGGCTGGCACTGGATTTGATTGATCACTACAGAGGCCGCCATGACATTTCTTAATTATCACATGACATCCCCATTATAGTGTTGCATTTTGGGTAATGTAAGAGTGTTGGTAAAACTTGACCCACACCAAGGACTAAGTCAGGATAGCTCCCTCTCTGCTGCATAGATTTGGACCGTTTATATTAAATCAGTCTCTTTTAAGAAAAGTGTGCTATTAAAGAGCAAAAGGGCCCCTTTAAGGCTGGGGATGCTTCAAATAATCTAGTTCATATGACGGGGTGTCCGAGCACATCTAAAGTGTTTTTTCACCTAAGCCTTAACAGAGACATATCATCCTCATTTTCAGGTTCATACTTGTATTTTGGGTTTCTACTAGAACATGCTTTGTTAAAAGAAAATCCCACATTATTCTCGAAATGTCTTCATTTTAGCTCAGTCTAGTCCTGCTAATTTCTTCTCTGCTACACCAAAACATGTCTGCTCTGATATCCACTGTCTCTCTCGACCACACACACACACACACACACACACACACACACACACACACACACACACACACACACACACACACACACACACACAGAGCTGTTCCTCAAAGGTTCCCAAAAGTTGCTATGCTGCTCTTACAACAACGTAATATGTAAACGTGGATTGCCTTTGCTAAGTCTACCTGGTTTGTTATATGTGCAAAGTATGTTACGATGCTAAAATTACTTATATTTTACATGGAGTCTGGTGACTTTAGTGAACAAAATTTGGCAGATGTTTTTACGTTTAATAAAAGGATCTTACTCTTTAACAGAAAGGTCGACCTCCTTAGAAATCCTTTCCATAATCTTGTCAGACCCTTAGAATATTAATCTCTTGCAAATGTGGTTTTTGAGATGGGAACTCAATGTGTCCTGAGAGTGTATTTATCTGTACCTAGAGCTGTCCACTTGTGATCCCATCTTAATACCAGGTGTAAACCTGGTAAAAGTAACTAAAACAAAAGATACAGATGTCATAATCAAATTAATTCTGTTAGGAAATGGTGCCAACACATTACATAATCAACATGAATCGCATTGACATACAAAAATGACATTCATATACAATTCAAAGCCGGTCAACACTCCACATACAGTTAGGTAGAATTCTGATTAAAAGTCTTCATAATATAAACATGACGTGAATGAGAATTATACTAGTCATATCAAGCGCGACCAGACAGAAATAATGATTTAGAACCTTGACCTAGCATGTGTAAAACATATTAGTTCATACCAATACAACTGAGTCACACAAATACTTCATGTGAAAATCATTACAATAAACGCATACAATATTTCCTACTAGTGTTAGATAACAAATGAGTCCAATTCTCAACAGATTTTAAATCATATTCAGTAATAGAAAATAAAAACAGTGAATAGAAAATATAACAAAGATTATGTAATGAAAATTACACAAAAGGAGGGGCACCCCATGTACCAAGGCTCAGTCCGTACCGTGGCGGCCCAGGTTTGAGACCGACCCGCGGTTCTCACAACAAACGACGCTCACATAATCTCTTTTTGGAGTTTTTGGCCACGTCCCACAATCTTCTTAAGCAATTCAGTTTCCTCAGAAAAAAGGGATTCATCGAGGAAATACTCCAATCAATGGACGGTGTACAAGTTATTGAGTTTGGAAATCTTGATTACTGAAATAAACGCACATTTTGAGAGGAATAAAAACAAAAGATCATAAAATCAATTCTTTTGCAAAATTAAAAAGAAAATAGTACAACCTAGTAATACAACTTTCATTTATTTCTTAGAAAGTAACAATCCAGGTGGATCAAAAGGGCTCAACGCTCACTTTTTAAAAGTGGTTCATCAGCTTTTGGTTGCCAAAATTTACAATACAGTTGCCATGTTTTAAACTGCCTATATTTGGAGCAATTCATTTCATATGTAACTATACCACACATTTTAATAATGAACAATGAGAGAATGGCCTTCAATATCATTTCCCATCCCTCTCAAATAGGGGTGCAACGGATCACAAAACTCGCGGTTCGGAACACGGTTTAAGTCACGCATCGGATACATTTTCGGATCAGAAACTAAAAAGGAGCACATTTAAATGATTGTTAAAATGTAATAACTTTAAAAAATAATGACTTATTTCGCCAGTAAATTGCGGTTAAACGACAAAAAGAAAAAGGGTATTTTACAATAACTTTGAATGCAACATGAGGTTTACCAGTTTTAAGTAAATGCAGACAACAGCAGTGACCATTAAGGGTGCTCCGATCAGATTTTTTGGGACCGATCACCGATTGCTGGGAGTAGTATCGACCGATGCAGATCACCAGGTCTATTTTAAACCTTCTATTTATCATGTCATATATTTATCATATATTAATTTTAATATTCTTAACAACAATGTATAAGTATTAAAATTAACAGAAGATAATGTATTGTGAATTGTCAACGGTTTACTTTTATTGACAAGAAACGTTCAACATTCCACTTCCTCTGTTAGAAACACAGCTTAGAGCTTAACATAGAGCTAAAGCCTTATTCGGAATAAATTACTAAAAAACTGTCAGTGTGTTCTTCAGTGTGTTCCAGCAGGGTGGGGCCACTTAAAATTTTTTACCAGCCACTTTTTCCAGAATTCAAATTTATAAAAGAAAGTGCACTATTATATTTTAAATTGCTTTATTAAATTCTTTTTTATTATTATTAATACAATTTATTTATTATGTGTCAGTAGCTTGTTGATCTTTACATTGCTAGTTAATTTCCTATCCTGGCCTGGGACACACATTCATACGGTTTGATAAAGGACTTATTGGACTTTAACTTATTGATTTACAATAACGAGTGTAGCTCATGGATGTATTAAGTGTAGCTGTCCTCAATTTAGGTCGTCCTGTACGTCTCCTCTCCAGTTTTCCCTGCATCCACCGTGTGTGTGTGTGTGTGTGTGTCTGTGTGTGTGTGTGTGTGTGTGTGTCTGTGTGTGTGTGTGTGTCGTCAGTGCGGGGTAGAACTGAGCAGCAGAGAGCCAACAGGATTAAAACAGCAGATTAAAGATTAAAGCGACTTAAACATCGTTCCAGTCTACATTGACGTTAAAATGTCTACAGGTCGGCAGGACGGTCTGAAATGTTTTGCACGGTCTTTCGCTGTACGTTTTGTCAATGCGCAACTTGTTCGAAAAGTACCTTATCTTTTTCTTTACTTCGCCCTCAACAGCTTGTACATCCATAGCTACTGCTGACTCCGCGGCGGGTCTCTTAACACCGGGGATATGTCGCCACATTTTTTAACAGATAATTTTCCTTTCGTCTGTACCTCAGCTCAGCTAGCTAGCTACATGGCGTCCCGGACTAGCGCTGAAAACTAGCTACTCGACTATGTGTTGTCAAAGCCCCGGCTGTGAACGGTTTCATTTACTGTAAGTTCTTCACAATAAAAGTCCACCGTTATTTTGGTATTTGAATGTTTTTATTATGAAGCAACAAAATCCGGAAATGTTGGGGATTCATTAGCAGTAACGTAACGCGACTCCTATAAGCATTGTGCATTGTTACTTAGCAACAGCATTCTTTGACAAAAACTGTCCAATCCATTACAAGGATAGAAGGCTAATTTCCCACCCTGGTTCCGAGGCACTTTTTTTGACCAACTCGGGGAGACTGATCAGTCCAACTGCTTTTTCTGCCAACGGTCAGCCGTCTGGTTGGTGTGTAACTTAGCTGCATAAAGAACATTTTCTCACGAGTAGTGCGTCATCTGATCGGCCTTTATGGAGACCACCGATCAAACTATTTAAAGCTTTTATCGGCCGATAACGATCGGTGCCCGATCAATCGGAGCACCCTTAGTGACCATAGTGCTAGTTTGTGTCTGTTGGCTCATAGCTTTAGCAGCAGACTGTGGTACGTCCCGCATGTTGGAATAATGTGAAATACACTACACGGTTTAGCTGTCAGCTTTTTACCCGTGTTTGTTTGTAAGTTTATTTGATTAGGACAATGCACATTAATCAACATTTCTGTAAATGCGCCAGTGTTAGCCAGTCGGCTAATTTTCAACTGTAGTCCTAATTACCTAGCATGCATGTTTAATCCAGTAATTACTGTAGCTAACGGTAGGTAGGACAGCCAGGTCGCCTCTTTGATGAAACTGCAGCGGTGCATACTGGAGAGAAACTAAAACTAAAGTATCCATTTCATTACACTGGTATTGATCAATACCAACGTTGGTATCGATATTATCGATATGTCAATCCATCCGCCCACCACTAGTTAACAACCTACCGTTAGCTAGTAGCTGGATTAAACACGGTTAAAACGCTGACAGCTAAAGTTAAACAGTGTTTTTGTCGTTTGCCAGCAATTCACCGGTGAAACAAGTTACTGTTATACATTTGTTATGATATCATTTATAAATCATTCAATTCTGACCACATGGCCTTAGCAATAATGTTTAATGTCGCCGACTGTCGTTTTGGGCTCTTCTTTTTTTGTGTGAATGCGTTGGTGGTTTTTAAGGGTACTCCCCGAACCAAAGGTCTTCCCGCATTCTTCGCACCAGTACGGCTTCTCTCCCGTGTGAACGCGTCGGTGGACTCCTAGGTTACCGCGATTGGTGAACGTTTTCTCACATTGGTCGCAGCTGTACGGCTTATCTCCAGTGTGAACACGTTGGTGGGATGCCAGGTTCCCTGATGTACTGAAAGCGTTGTCGCAGAAGTCGCACACGTACGGTTTCTCTCCCGTGTGAGTCCGTCGGTGGACGTCCAAGGTAAATCCCCGGGCAAAGAGTTTCCCGCAGATGTCACACCAGTGCGGTTTCTCTCCAGAGTGAATGCGGAGGTGGCGAATCAGCGGACCTCGCCTTGTGAAAGCTGCCCCACAGTGTTCACACTTGTGCGGTTTGTACCCGGCGTGAATGCGCTGATGGTTTTTTAGGTCACCTCTAGTGGTGAAAACTTTCTCACACTGGTCACAGCTGTTATTTTTCTCTCCGGTGTGAATGTACTGGTGAGTTTTGAAGTGCCACTTGTGTAGGAAGGCTGCCCCACATTGGTCACAGGTATATGGTTTGGCTCCAGTGTGTATGCCATAATGGACTTTTAAGGAGCCTGGCCTCGCAAAACCTTTGCCACACTGGTCACATCTGTACGGCTTGTCTCCAGTCTGAACGCTCCGATGGTTTTTCAGGTGACTCATCTTTTCGAACACTTGGTCGCAGTGGTCACAGCTGTATGGTTTCGCTCCAGTTTCAAGTCCATGATGAGACTTGGAATGTGCCTCTTGTCCTCCATGTTTCTACAGCGACAGAGAGAAACAGAGAGAGAGAGACTTAGTGGGACGTCACGGTGGAGCGAGCTATACAAAACATTTAGAGCTACGGATGTAAGGATGAGCTCAACTCACAATTCAATACAGTTCACGGTTTTAAGTAGGGCCGTGCAATGAACCGAAATTTAAAATCGCGATTACGATTTCAGCTCCAAATGATCACAAAAACAAAAAAACAATTATTTGGCTCATTACGTTTTGCAAGTAAACTTTTATTTTCTCGAGTTCTGAATGAAAAAATAAAGTTTCAATAGGAAAAGTATTAAGGCAAATTTCACAGTTGTATGCAGTTTTTTTTTTTACTGTTGATTTATTTAACTTTTTCCACTGTTTTAAGTTCAATAATTGCAACATCTTTCCAAAAGTCAACGAGTAATCGCGTTCAATTATCGTGATTTCAATATTGACCGAAAATAATCGTATTTTATTTTTTTCTCCATAATCGAGCAGCCCTAATTTTAAGTTCACGATAGAATTTTCGGTAACACTTTATAATAACTACAAACTAGTTAATTCATCATTTATAAAGCATTTGTCCTACGTTATTACACATTAGTATGTAAAATACTCCTTTATTTATACAAACTAGGGCTGAACAATTGGGGGGGGGGGGATTTAATGGCAATTTTTCTGCCAGATATTGCGATTATGATTTGATTTTCAATTATTATTTTAAGTTTAGCTAAAATTCAATATTCACTGTGTAACAGATAAAACATGTCATGGAGCATTATAACGTGGGACACCATCCAAACTGCTCTATATTCTTATGGTACATGGATATGAATTGCCAGCAATAAGTGTTGGCAACTGCTAGCTAGTACTGTTGGTGGAGAAAACAGGAGCACGTGGCCGCCATATTGGACCAGTAAACTACGCTTTTTCTAGATAAAAAGCACTATGTTTACATTTCTCAACTGATTTTAATGAGGTTTTTTTAAAGGGTTTATGGTG
The DNA here is from genome assembly GCA_023566125.1 of Zingel zingel. Lineage (NCBI taxonomy): Eukaryota > Metazoa > Chordata > Actinopteri > Perciformes > Percidae > Zingel > Zingel zingel. The sequence continues at coordinate 9,034,646 of CM042331.1, forward strand.
TAAAGTTTGGACTCCTGTTATTGAGAATCTTGATAGTTCGGCTATAAGCATATGTTTTCGTATACATTTGTAAAAACATGTTTTGTTTGTAAGTTTTGGGGGGAAAAAAATAACCTACGTCCCAGTTTGTTCCGCGCGCTCGCTCTCGACAACAAAGCGAAGGAAGTGGTTAGTTTGTTTGAGTCAAGATGAAAGCAGGAAACATGGACAAAAACGCGTCAACCTGGAGCATTTTTTTTGAAGAGTTCCCTTTTCCACATTTGATATCTAACAGATACGCCTGAACATTAGAGATTCTTCCTAGTGTCGTCAGTCTCGAACACTGACCTGAACATTGTTGGTACCAGAGAACGAGCCTGTTGCTTGCCTTTCGGGAACGCTGTTGCTCTGCTGCTCCGGCTTCTCGTTGTCCTCCATCAGTTCCTTTCTTGTAGTGGTCCCGGTCGGTCTCTGAAGTCCAGCAGGTCTCCTCTGTGTCTGCCTCATAGACAGTAGCTATATAAGAAGTCTGCCTGGGCGCTCTTACTTAACTTTCGTCAAGCCTTCTTCTTCTTGTGTATTTTAACGGCGTTTTGCATCCATTGCGTTGCACTACCGCCAACTACTGGTGTCACATTTCACCTACAGTTGCCTAATCAGATACCTCCTGCCTCGTTCACCTCCTCCACATTCCAGTATGTTTCTCTGCTCTTCTCATTCCCACCATCATGATCCTTCTCTCTAACATACATTTCCTACATTTAGTTGAGAACATGTTGCAGTTTTTTTGTTTTTTACATCTATTACACAACCCTGTTGGATGTTTCCCCATGATGAAAAGCGTACTATTCAAATAAGTATGCCCAATTGTCAGTCTGGTGATGACTGTCTCCTCTTTCCTATTTCCTCCTCCTCTCCTTACATTACCAACACTATTTGGGATGTTATGTAAATCTCTTCCCTTTTGTTGTTCTTCCCAGGGCTGTTGTCACATTTTTCTTTATTTATTTCCACACAATGCTCTTTCCTTCTGTTTTTGATAATTTAATAACTGTGTCTAACTCCTCACCGCTTGCTTGGCTAGCTTGTCCACCCTCTCATTACCCAAAATGCCTATGTGAGCAGGAACCCATATACATATACAATAATAACACCTTGTCTTTTTACTCCTGCATGTGCTGTCATGATTTCATAGACTATATGTATACATATACTAGATGTTCCTGATCTGAGACTGTACAGGCCAGATAGTGAGTCACTACAGAGTAGGGCCTTCTTTGGTCTATATTCTCCCACCCATTCCAGAGCCATCAATATAGCATTTGAATCAGGAGAGACTTTGTTGCAGATATGCAAGAATTATTTGTAAGTTACATATGCAAAATATGAATTGTACATAGTCTTTGGAGAGTAGACTCCCATCGTATAAAATGTATATAATTTAAAAGGGTTAGAAAAACCCAGACATATCCCCCGATGGAGTCTAGACACTGGTGGTGACGGTTAAAAGGGCACAAAGTCGAAGGAGCGATGGGAGCGGTCAGCCGGAAGAAGACCGAGAGTGCCGTGGGTGAAGATGCCTGGAGGTGGAAGGGGAGGAGGAGGGTCGCACTCTTGCCTGAAGTGACAACTGACAGCCGCAGAGGAGAGAACAGATTTAAAACATGGATGGCATGCTGTGATTGGCTTGTGAAATACGTGACTGAAAAGTGACTACCTCGAAAACAGCTGATCAGTTTAGGAGAGAAGTGATGAAGTTACTGAAGTCTCCCTGAAAGAATTTACGCTGAGCTACATATGTCGCTCCACTGTAACTCGGGACAACAATAGCAGATCCAATGTTCTCTCCAGCTCCGACGTCACAATCCCAACATGGCTGCTCCGAGCTTCAACAGTAGTGAAAGCTGTCTGAATATACTGTTTATTAGCACTTTTGGCTTATTTGTGTCTCATTATAATCAGATGTACACACAGTATTGTCCATCTGCTATCTGGGGATATGGAGTTTGCAACAGGAACGCAGTCAACTTGGTGTGATGTCATTCCCAGTTCTGACCTCTGACTTAAGATAAGGTAAATGGAGCGCAGCAAAAGTACTAATACCACAATGTGAAAACGCCTTCATACTCTTCCTTTAGTAAGTAATATGAAATCATGAAAATGTGGCCAAAGAATTAAAAGTATACTGTAGGCCAGCATCCGAGCATTGATGGGGCAAAAAAGATCTTCTCCAGATTACTTCTCACACATTTTTGAGATTGCTAGGTGAAATGTGCTCGTATATTTGCTATGTATTTAAACATACAGTGGAGTATAATGGTGTCCTGAGCGGAGAATGAAGTCACACTCCCGCTGTGTGTGTAATCAAAGAACAAAGAACAGAGAAGCTTGCTTCTCTGTTCTTTGTTTTGGATAGCCGGTCCGGGCGTGTGTGCATGAATATCAGACACAGAAGGTTGTGACAAAGCGTTGGTATTTTTAGGAGTTGGGGAACGGTCTGTGGGAGCCGTGTGGCTGCAACCCCAGAACACTTTTTTTTTCTGAATTTCGAGTACAGCCCCTTTACAGGGATACTGTGACGACTTCAAACCAGCTCTGTGTGTAGATGAACGGCTTCCCTAGCTATCAGTTCGTTGGTCTAACGTGAGTGATAGCTATTGTGCAAAGGAATTAGACGTCACAGCCATTGTATATGGTTATTATATATATATATATAGATATTTATTTGAAAGTTTGACAGTATAAAAGGAAAACGGAACACAAACTGAGAATGTTGTCTCACTTATGATCCCTCATCTCTTCCTAAGCTCTGCGTGTGAAGTGCTGCGAGTCTCTGAACTCCAGGTAGAGGCTGAACAGCAGGTGCAGAGACTGGATCCGGCTGCCGTAAACGGGGATGTCCAGCAGGCTGCAGACGGCATCGGTGTACTCGGCCAGGCTGCAGTTGAGGCGGGCGGGCGGCAGCTGCAAGCGGCCCAGCAGCTCCTCCAGCTCGGCCGGCCACTCCTGCATCAGGCTGTCGATGTCGGGCATCGCGCGGCTGTACTGTACACTGGCCGGGGGTTTGGAGCGGTGCAGGGCGCTGATGCTCTCCACCCAGCTGTCCACCGCCCGAGGGTTGGACTGGGGACTGGCTACACTCGTCACCTTCTTCAACTGGAAGTGAGAGAGCAGAGAGAGAGAGAGAGAGAGAGAGAGATAATACATGATACGAAAAAGAGGGACTTAAAGAGACAGGCGCTCCAAAAGAGCGTCTTGTACAGAGGGTGAATACAGGAGCAGCTGCCATGGGCAGTATGAGAAAGATAAAGTTACATGATGAAGCATGTAAATATGTATGTAATATAAGTATGAAGTGTGAGAGTGTGTGTGTGTGTGTGTGTGTGTTACAGGTTGATGATGATGATCATCAGTACCTCGCTGGCTCCGTGCTGCTTGGTCTCCTCTGACAGCCACAGCGACAGCACCGTGGGGTCCGACTGTTTCACGCTGGGCTCGTCCAGACACAGCATACCCAGGTTGTCCGCTTTACCGTCCGGCCTCGGCACCTGAACGCCACACGGGACACAGGTCAGGTCACGGGGTCCCAAAGAATGAAGTGGGTGTTGTGAAATTGTTTGTTTGAAGTACTTGAATAAGCAATTGGTGTTGTTTAGTTTAAAGTGGGGTTAAAACTCACTATTTACATGATTTACAGTTCTTGATTTACAGCTGATATGTGAAAAGGTACACAACATTATTCGTTTAACAGTGATTCAGTTTTACTTCTAACTGTCACAGGAAGTGCTTTTATTTTGAAGTAGCCTACACAGAAGTTGTCTGTTGTGTACTCTCGCTAGCTTGTGATAAGATGAATGTGAGATGCTTGATGCAAAACATGTCCGTCATGCTTAAGTTTGTTCACTTTCTTGTGTGTAAAACTGCAGCAAGACAAGCGTTTTTGGTCGTCATTCGAAGCCACTACACTATAGTGGACATTTTCAGGACTAATACCAGTAGTCAAACTTTCGTTTAAAAGCGTAATTAGGAACGGAAACGGCACTTTTAAGATTTACCGTATTTCCGTTTTGGGTCAAATGGTCTTTTGAATGGGAGTGCTAGGGCCACTACTATGATCGCATCAAAATCACTATTTTTAAAACACTAAGAAGGCTCGACACAACATGAGACTTTGCTCCAAGTATCACCAGGGGCTCTACACCTTAACGAAAGCATTGACAACATTGTTTGTGTACACAGAGTTTACTAAAAAGAGGTTTTGAACGACTCACGTTAGCAGTTGTTGTTTACGCTATCCGCCACCTTGTCAGTCAGAAAGAATCGATCTCTGAATGTGAATGAACGGACTCCATAGGAGGAAATGTCATTCTTATATGAGGCTCCTTTTTCAACTACAAGGTCAATATTGTTTTTCATTAACGACAAAACAACAAATTATCCGTGCATTTATATGGAACTAAGCTTTAGGAGCTTTCCATCTTTACTCGCCTCCCTGTCACGTTTGCAAAAATCCATTTGACCGAAAACGAGAATACGGTAAATCTTCAAAGTGGGGCTTCCGTCCTAAATATGCTTTTAAACTAAAGTTTGACTCGGGTACATTCACAAAAAGACCCTAGGTTGCATTTCGGCGAGCGTTACGCTTTAACTTTTGTAGGATTCAAATTTGTATTTTTTAGTTTTATTACGAGTTGCCCAATCTCACACACACACACACACACACACACACACACACACACACACACACACACACACACACACACACACACACACACACACACACACACACACACACACACACACACACACACACACACACACACACAGCAACGTTGTGTCTCTCAGTGATGTTATCGGATGATTTACGAACAACAGTCGGAACAAGAAAACACGCAGGCGGCAGAAATGATCAGAAAACATCAAATGAAAACTGCACTAGCAACAGTGAGACTCAAACAGGGCTGTTTCTGCAGCTCGAATGAACGAGCACACAGTTTGTGTCGGTACCTTCAGGAAGGCATCGATGTCACCGACAGCTGGGATGAATTCTGGGATGAAGGGCTTCAGGCTGTGCTCCAGCTCGATGGGCTGAGGGCTGTAGCTGAGGGGAGACGACAGACAACAGTCTTTTATTTGGCTGTACATGGTTTCCCCCAGAGAAGTTGTTTGGCCCGGTGGCAAGTGTCTTTTTTTCACACAAATGACGAAAAAGAGACACGACACGATTACAACGAGACGGAAAATCCCGCAAAGTGACAAAATCCCGCAGAGAGAGACACAAAATGTATGGGGGAATTGTATTTTTTTTTTTGTTGTTGAAAAAAACTTGTTTTCCTTCAGCTCTGTGTTTCTATTGCAAAGTGTTTACCGTGTGATATACTGGAAGAGCTCTTTGATCTCGGTGCTGACCGGCAGGTTGGCGTAGTCGGCGGGGTTGTACGCGCCCTCGGGGGCCTCGCCCAGCTCGTCGTCATCGTCTGAGTCATCTTCATCGGAGTCCTCCTCCTCTTCTTCTTCTTCTTCTTCCTCCTCCTCCTCGTCCTCTCCGTCTCCGGCGGACTCGTTTGGCCTCTGAGGCTTGCGGTCCTCAGTAAACTCGTCACTGTTGGCCGACATCAGGCCACGCCCCTTCCTGCTTCTCCTGGACCCTGGCTGAAAAGACAAGAATCATCTTCATCTGGGGCACGTTCAATCTCAAAACTGTGCACCGGTTTGTTACGGTTTCCGTTGGAACTAGGGCTGCACAATATATCTTTTTAAGATATATTAAAGTATATCCTCCGTCTACACACACACACACACACAAAGTATATCCTCCGTCTACACACACAGAAACACACAGTATATCCTCGGTCTACACATGCACACACACACAAAGTATATCCTCCATCCACACACGTTTGTTTCACTATCTTTGTGGGGACCAGTCATTGACATAATGCATTCCCTAGCCCCTTACCCTAACCATCACAATTAAATGCCTAACCTTAACCCTTACCATAACCTAATTCTAACCCTAAAACCAAGTCTTAACCCTCAAACAGCCCTTTAACCTTGTGGGGTCCAGCATTTTGGGCCCCACAAGGCTGTGCAGACCCCACACGTATACTGTATTCCCCGGTTTTTGGACCCCACTAATATAGTTAAACAAGCGCGCACACACACACACACACACACACACACACACACACACACACACACACACACACACACACACACACACACACACACACACACACACACACACACACACACACACACACACACACACACACACACACACACACACACACACACACACACACACACACACACACACACACACACACACACACACACACGGTGAGCCTGCCTGAATGCACAGGAGCCAGGCAGTAGAGCCGTGGACGTTACCGGTGATGGCCGGTGGATGTTACCTGACGCTGGCCGAGGGGAATCGGGCTGTAGGCGCTCGCTACCTCATCAGGGTCATTCACCTCCAGGCTCTCGTCGTACGGTTGGTTCTTCAGCAGTCTGGTGTCTTTCCCCCGGCCAGCCCGCTCCATAGGACGCTAACGGATTACCGGGTGAAACCAACTAGCTAAGGTTACAGAAATGTGTCTATCCGTTAGATGCACTTAGCTAAGAGTGAACCGTTTAACTGCTGCTACAGGTTTTATGACCGACTAGCATTAGCCACCCAGCTAGCATCCAACAACGAATCACACTACCTGAGGTTTTAAACCGTCCGAGACAACAAACACATGCTTTAACAGATACAAGCGCATATAAAGATAAAACTGACTCTCCTTGTTTGTTTTAAATGTCTCTCTAACTGTCTGAGTTCACTCTGAACGCCTTTATCTGCGTCAGTCTGTTAGCGAGCGTATCTGGCAGCTAGCAACCATGGAGCTGGCAACTGGGTGCTGCTGTATCCTGGCAACGGAACACGCAATGCATCGTGGGATTGTAGTTTTCTTAAATAAACTTTATTGAAATCCAGTGACAAATATAAACAAGGCAATAGTGCCATCAAGCGATGAAACTAGACAAAACAGAAACTAGAAAACAGTAAGATATAAAAAATAAAGCAAGAAAAAGCTCATTTATAAAAAATAAAATAAAAAAAACCCTCAACCACAATAAAATGACACATAACATAACATGAGTCTTTATCCAGATGAGGCAGGTATTACACATTTGAATGGTTTTCACAAAGAATGTCTTTGTTTGTCTTTGGGATTTCTTCAGTTGGTGCGGTAAGTACAATCTCTCTGCTCTGATGATGCATTTATGATCATCACATGAAAAGTTACACAGTTTCAGAAACATTTAAAAGTTACATATGACTCCAAAATGGTATTTAAAGTGACTAATTTAAATACCATTTTGGGCTATGAACCATTCACTCCTTGTCATTCGTTGCTTCTGATCTTAGTCAATTTCTGACACTATTGTACTCAGTCATTCTTGGTAAGCTAAATACCTCAATGTGCATGTAATGTAAATGTAAAATGTCATATTTCCTGTGGGTGGCTCCACCTAAGGGCCCCTGGGCTGGAAATAGTCTCCGTCAGGCCCACGCCCACGTGGCTCATTTCCTCCTATAGAACGGCGGGCGATCTCCCCTCGCCTTTTTCCCCGGGAAGCTCCTATTTCTGCCATTTCCTGAGCCACCCCCCCACTCTGTGAATACACAACACACTTCGGTGTCCTACATCCCTCGACCGACAGACAAACGGACGCACACTCTCACAATAAACTGGACGGCACATCGCTCTTTCTGTCTGAGGAGCTACGCCCAACAAAGACACATTCTCACAAACCAGCCTCCTCCCTTTCCTCTTCCTCCTACAGTTTTACCCATTTGTCTGTTCAGCCTCCTTATCCACCCACCCATCCCCTTGGTTGTGTTTAAGACACTATAAATAACCGCAAACAATCTTGTAGGTTTAACTGTGGTTGTATTTATAAAGACTACACAATTTGAGAGAAATAAAAGTTTAAAGTCCCAGGACAAGATCCTGAGGGTGGCGCTAGAGGAATGACGATGGGCTCAGTATATTGAAAAGGTTAGAAGATTACCCCTTTGGAGCCATAGACTGTATAGTCACACATTGGTTTGTGGACCACCGTTTTGAAGACTTGAGTTTGGCAATTTGGCTGTCGCCATCTTGGCTTTTCTTAAACCGGACAATACGATTTTGTGAACGAAAGGGTGGAGCTATGGGGACGAGGCGAAGCCAGCGTCCTCTATGATTTCAATGGCACTGCACTAAACCAAACGCCAAAGAGGGAAAGTTGCCAATGTACAACCAGAGACCAACAGGTTCTCACTCCCATCACGTAAAATACGGACGCTTGGTCAGGTGCCTTTTGTCGTTGTTATTGACGCTAAAAGTCTCCTTTAGCGTCATATAACGCACTTTAACTAAACATGCTTGGTCGGAAAAGATTGTGGGTGGGCTTACGCTTCCGTGAAATGCGGGAATAATGGTTAAAGAAGAAAGCGACTTTAGGAAACGTGACAAGCGGGACACAATCCCCGGTCTCCTGGGTGAAAGTCCTGTGTTTGACCCATCCACCACCCCAACCAACCTCCCTACGCGGAATTTCGGCTTTACATACTACTCGCTAAGCCCCGTGTAGCTGAAGGACACCTTTTTATCGCTTCAAACGCTGACAGCCACTGTCCAAACGTCCGTATTTTACGAGTTCGGAGTGAAAACGTATTGCGGAGACTACATGATACTCTTGTAACATCTACACTTGGACAGCAAACACATGTTGACAGCAAAGATGCCTTTAGAATAGGTATATTCATTCCCATCATAGACTCAATGATCAGTGAGGTGGACAGGCGCTTTTCAAACTCTAGCAGCAAGATAGTGAGGGGTATACGCGCTTTAAACCCATCAAACAATGACTTCTTAAAGGAAGAATTGGTTTTGTTAATGGCTGAGGAATATGGCTGTGAAACTGAGATACACCAGGCAAAAAGGCTTCTTGAAAGAAACAGAGCAAATGGCAAAGTAAACCCGTCCAGTCTGACTGAGTTTGTGACGTTCTTGGCGCCTTTTAAAGAGGTTTTCGTTGAGCTTTTTCGCCTGTGCAAGATCGCTATCGTTTTGCCAGTGAGTACTGCTGGGTGGGAGCGAAGCTTTTCAATTTTCAATTTTCATTTTATTAATATGTTTTTCAATACATTATAGGTACACTATGTTGTATGTATTATACTGTACATTTATATTTGATACATGAACTACAGGCAATATAATTTGTATTTTTAGTAACTTTGGAATTTTACAAACTCCAACAACAACTGAATTAGCCATGTGGCTTTAATGTGCCCCTCATTTATACATTCTGTGCTGTCCCTGCCGAATAAATGAAAATAAGATTTTCCCTTGGTCCATCCTGTCGTTTTAGAAAAGTGACATCTGGATTGGTATGATATGGTCCTCTACTGACTAATTCAGTCCTCACAGAGTCAGACAGGGTTGGCCAGTCAGCAGGATCAATAGGTTCTCCCCTGACGGACTCATGCATATCAGAACTTGTTGTTGAGGATAGGGTGTCTGCAGGCTGTAGTGTAGAAGCAGGGCCGGTTGTGTCTGTTGCTCCTTTACCTGAAAGCAAATACATACAACTGATGTTAATCTTTTAATAAAGATACATGATGGCAATAGGCAATACACTGACAGATTTTCTCTCTGAGGTTGAAAGTCGTAGTTTTACAATGAATGGATGTGTGAGGTCATATTTTGAGTGTATTTACAGAATCTTGAACTATAACAGATGATTATAGCTGTATTAATATGCATTTATATCCCACTACTACTTCTACTACTAAAACTAATACTATTACTACCACCAATAATTATAATGAATAAACAACGTACAAGGTTGAGAGAGAGGTGAACCTAGGGGATCAGCTGAGCTTTCTTCAGGAGGTGAGGGTCTCTGCAAACATTTCTGGAGTGCATCTGGATATTTTAAAATATAAAATAATATTAGCATAACATAACACCACTCATCACCAACACCATTACATTTACTATGTGTATTCACATGTATTTACTATTTACATGACTGTAAATACAATCCAGGCAATGTATTATGTGAAATGCATACGTAGCAGATTCTACATTAAGCTAGAACAGAATTTGTCAGCAAAATCTTTCAATGGCCTGACGTCTCCCAAGCATGCCACAGCTTTCCACCTCATAGCACCGTCACTATGTTTTCTCTGATTACTTTGAATGTTTACCTAGCTGGAAGGCTAGACACATGTTAAATGAGAAGAGAGAAGAAAACACTAGGCTACTCCTTAAAGCAGTTTGGCTAACAAGGCTAACACTAGGTTTTTATTTTCCTTTTTTTAAAAACGGCTTGTGGATTAAGCTATGTAAACGATAGCCCACAACCATAGTGTTTATCCAAAGCATCCTATGTGTGACATAGTTAAAAGGAACTTAAAGCTACGTGTCAACTTGTGTCAGTCTGTTCAACTTATTCTGTATGTTTATCACTAGTGATGCTGCTTGGAGAAATGGTGACGCGTGAGAACGTGCTTCCAAATATTGGTCATCTGTCAAACATTCTTGAATACGTTTTGATCAGGCTAGCTAGCTCCATTTACCAAACAAGCTTCTAGCTAGCTTCTATCAGCAATGAAACGTCAACCATTAACAGTCACACAAAACACAATGTTGATTACACTTTAGAACTAATATCTGAGATGAAAATACATATACTGGGCTTTCTTCTCCTCTTCCTCTTTTCTTCGTTTTCGTCCCTGTGCACCAGTTTGGACCTTTGTATTTTTAGAATTGATAATCTAACTAACGTTAGCTTGATCGAGTGTGCCCATTGCCTTGCAACGCAACACAACCATAACGTCGGTATCGTGCGTTAATCAATGTTGTTAAGAGAAAGATATATGCTTAAGAGCACCAATAGAGGGCGCCTCCACCAATTTGTCGCTCTAGGCAATCGCCTAGTTTGCCTATAGCAATCGCCAGCCCTGCCAAGACCTCTTGCCCCCCCTTTGCCACCCCATGTAAAAGTTTCTAGATCCGCCACTGCACCCCAAACTCCGTCCTACCAACCGCAGTCAATGTGGTGCATACAGCCATAAATACAGGGAATGCGTGCAAAATGATAGGAACAGCCAGACTGAAGAGATGTTACACTGCAAGGAAACAGTGAAGGAAAAAACATTCCTCGCCCATAAAGGAGGGAAAACGCAGAGCTTTGACATCAATGCACCTGTTCAACATTATCTATCAGTGACTTATTGTTGCTGATGTTTGCCAGAGAGAAGGTGAGTTTGGAAAGGACCTCAAGAGATTTCCTCTCATAAAAAAAGACTTAGCCTTGTTCATCATGGAGCAGCGGACAATGGGTGTCTGTTGTGGATCTGGCCGACAGTTTGCGGTGTCAGTCAGAGATATAGCCACATAGTAGCACCTCCAGATAAGTCTGTGCTCTGTGTGTCCTATCCTATCACAGGCAGATAGAGGTATCTGTCTATCAGTTCGACCCCTGCTGTCACTGATTCCTCCGAGGCTCCTCGGCCCTGATAGCTGCCCCTCATAGCGTCTGGAGAATGTTCCTCTAGGGTACACACAGACACACACACACACACACACACACACCATCCTCCATCCTTCCACGTCACCTCCTTCTCTTTAACCTTTGACTCCTTGCCTCCCCATGCATTCTGAAAGGGGATGGCGATTGCGCAGCAGTGTGAAATGAAGGAAGGAGGGTTAACAACAAAGCTTTTCCACAGTCAAAGCAAAGGAAAGAGGCATTGGCTCAAAGCAGAACCTCCTGACACTGAAGCTTTTTCCAAAAAATCTCTTTCAGAAACACACACACACACAAACACACACACACACACACACACACATATATCCTGTATTACGGCTCCAGATGCAGCTCCACTTGGTACCAGGCTTCTGATAACAAGGGGTGGAGTGCTCTGCGTCCTATCATTGCTACATCACTGTCAGGCCTCCTCCCACACTACACATCATGCTGTGCAGAACCAACAGCGAAGACCATTTTCCTGATGAAAGATTTGACATTCTCACTTCAGCCATTATCCAATTAGATGTCACTCATCCCTGCAGCTAAACATCATGCAAATATGCAAATTATTCCTTAAGTACGGTGCTGCAGAGAGAGAAACATGCACATTCTGTGTTCACAACAACAAGCTGGATGAATGGTGTTTATACATATTTTGACAGATTGGAACATTTTTGAGTGCACGGGAGTGCATAGCAAGTTATTAGCCCTAGTTTGCCCTGATCTGTCCAGAGCGAAGGTAATGGAGGTGGACTTTTAGTTGGAAATGTATTCAGTTTATGTAAATAACTGCCTGAAAGTATCCCTTTGATGGGCCGGTCTGTACAAACTCATGGTCAGAATTTACAATCAGATTTTTGTGTAATCCAAAGATCTGTTTTTAATCTTAAATTGACTTTGACTTTGACCAGGCAAAACAAAATATATGATTTTCACAAGAAATGTGTCTACTGTGATAACTAAAAGAGCCATCACCACTTTGGATGGGACACAAATTGATAAAGTTTCCAGCTACAAGTGTCTGGGCATTTGGGTGGATGATAAACTGTATTTTAAACCACACATAACTAAAGCCCAAATCAGTATTCTTACATAGAAATAAATCTTGCCTCACCCAAAGTTGTAGGAAATAGATGGTTCAAGATACGTTTCTATCAGCTTTAGATTACGGGAATATCATTTATGTGCATGCAGCTTCCTCTACATTGAACTTGCAGTTCATCACTCTGCCCTCAGATTTATATCTGGTGATGGATTCAGCACCCAGCACTGTCTCTTGTCTCGAGAGAAGGTTCTAAAGATGCCAAATGAGTCAGGCTGAAATTTTGAGACAAGTTTCCATTTGATGGAATGGTGTGCCATAAAAAACATTTCACTTGATGTAAACATCATATAGCTTTAATGCAGAGCTGGAACAAGCTGAAACAGAGTATACTGTGTATCAATGGTTCCCAACATTTTTGGTCTGAGGTACCCCCTTGTACCCCTTCATTGATTCCCAATGTATGTTCCAAATGTATAACACTATTCATTATATAAAAGTGGATATTGTTATTTTTAAATACAACTGAACTATGTTTGGGCGCCCAGTTAGCTCACAAGGTAGCTGGTACGGGGGTACCATTGGGCCTGACTCCTGACTTAATGTGGATATATTTTAATCAAATCATAATTTCTATTTTTTCAAATTAGTAAAGCTACTCTACGGCCTTTGCAACTACCCTGTGGCAACTGCAACCCCTTTGGTTGGGAATCACTGCTGTATATAACCGTGTTCTCATATAAACTCTGGGACAATGTCCTGAGAATCAGGTGCGGACAATGTCCAGAGTATCTCATTCACACATGTAACACACAACAGGAGATTGTCCGTGTCAGACGTGTACTTATTTACTATGAATACTCTGTTTGGGTAGGGTGAGGGGTGGCGCCTGGGTAGGACATGGGTAGGACACGACGGGAATTACGCCGCGTTACATAGCCGCTTCCTAATTTGGTCATGAACAAGTCTTTTGTCGTTCCTTAAATTTGTCTGACCATTTCTGCATCTGCCCTTTACCAACAGAAGTTCCCAAATCCCGAATTTCATCGTGTAACTCAGACTTCTTCTGTACCCTGAGATGTGTCTATTCTTCCGGTTTTGTGCCAGCTGCATGATAGAAGCATCATCAACACTAGGGAACTGGCAGGGTAAAATCCGGTCCAACAAACCTGTGTTTGTGCAAGTTGCACTTATCCCAATACTGCATACTGTGCAACTTGCACAAACATAGGTTTTGCTTATATCTTTATAAATACTATTTAAGTAGTTGTACATTTTTATTCCCAACTTGTATTCACATTTGTACATTCTTTCCTTCTATGTTCTGGATGTGTGCTCTGTGTCTGATATTTTGCTGCTGTAGCACTGACATTTCCCAATTTGGGGTCATTAAAATCTAATCTAATGTAATCGGACATTTGCGTTCTCACATCTCACAGCTCCTCCAGGTAATGTCTAGATAATTTCAGGGTTGCAGTGAAGGGGCTTATGTTACAGTCACAAAGTAAGGAATACCGTGATTCTTCCATCCTCAAAGCTACTTAAAGGAAAATAAAAATGGAAACTTTTGAAGAATAGAAATTAATTTGCATTTGCTGTGTCATAGAAAAGAGCCTTTTGGCATTAGTAAACATGCGTCGATAGACTTGTACTGGAAGAGTGGTAGACATGCTGTAGTTGCACCTTTCCAGTCTGTAAATGTGTTTTGTTCTGTTGGTTTTTACTTTCCTGTCCCTAATTATTTGTAGACTACAGGTTCCTCACCCTGTTCATGCTCTGAAAGAAAAAGGAGTGACATGCCCATGCAGCTATTACTCAGCGAGCATTACTAACTCCTAAAATGACAAAGTGAGAGTTCATTATGTGTCACAACTATCTGTCAAATCTGTACGATAAGAAAAGTTTCACCCATGCGAGCAGATGTTAGCCGCAGTAAATCTGCTCTGACTGGCTACAAAAATAATGCACTAAATAATATCTTATCTCCGTGTGATTGGTACCACGTCTCAAGGGAATTTTCAGAAAGCGGTGATCTGGTCTTGGAGAGAATGTGAGGAGCACTGAGGTGGGCCTGGAGAAGGGGGGGGGGGGGGGAGATGTGTAAGAGGCATGCTATGTCAGATGTGGAGGAGTGTGTTTGAGGAGGTGGGGAGGTGGTGACGGTGGTGGTGGTGGGGGGGATGAGTATTTGAAGGAGACTCAGAAGGTGCTGAGAAGGTTACTGGTGGGGAGTTTGGGGGGTACGAAGAAGAATGCGCTCTTACATTCCTGGCATGCCCGCCTCATTGTCGTGAGCTAATGAGGCGAGGGGGGGGGAGTGATGGCTGCCCCCTGCGCTCAGAGATAGGACAAAACCAGCGGAGCGCTGGCCGGCACGGAGCTGAGCTCACGGCTGAGGAATTCCAAACGCCGGACATGAGAGGGCACGGCTCGGTGCCAGCCGTTTGCTTTCTAACAGCACACGCACATGTGCATATCAGTGTGACTGAATCTGGGCTGGTGTGAAAAGTCAGACATCAGATAGTTCAATTTAATTTTACTTACAGTGTCATATCACAACTGAAATGATCAGGACACTTTATAGATAGAGTAGGTGTAGACCACACTCTATCATTTACAAAGACCATTTAGTGGCGAGGAAAAACTTCCTTTTTACAGGCAGAAACCTCGGACAGACCCAGGCTCTTGGTGGGCGGCCATCTGCCGCTGTCGGTTGAGACACAGAGACACTGATACAGATATACAGATATATACAGAAATATAAATCATATTAATTATAGCAGTTGGCATGATACATATAATGGAACTCTGACTAGAAATACTAGTTGTAGCAGTGCGGGGCGTAGCAGGGCGTTGAGCAGGACCACGGCAGCAGCTGCCAGGATGGAGAGTCCTCCCTATTTTCTTGGTTTATTTTTTGTTTTATTTACTCATTTAACATCAGTAATGTAGCCAATCTGGAATTTCATGAGTTCAATGGAAAATTCTAGTGTCAAATGAGGATCTGTTTTGGAAGTTTTTCCACCCTGAAAGGAAATACCATTTAGGGAAAACTGGAGACTTGGGTGTGATGACACAAGGTATTTTTTAATTTGTGTACAATAAAGTTGAGTGGAAATGCCAGGAATTTGAAGAAGCGCTCAAATAAATGAAAACCTTATTCTTGGCTGAGGTAGAAGTTGTCATATAAACTCTGCTGACTCACTTGAGCTAAATTATACTGTACTGTAAAGCAGTTGCATTTCACAAAGTTAGCAATGAGCCTCATGTTTAGCTTCACAATTTTCCCCATGAATCCCAAATATCCTGATTAATTCTCAGATGAATTTGCTCTGGCTAGCTAGTTTCCTCCATTACTTGTTAACAAAGAGATCTACACTTTACTGATAGGACTACAGGAAAGTGGATTTTGGGAATGCCACCTGCTGGAGTAAAAGGCATTTAACACTGGTATGAAGTTTTTTTTGGAAAACAAGCTGGACACACAATAAAGCATCACCTTTAAGATGAGGAACTTAATAGCAATTACTTGCCTACTTACACATTTAGTAGTCACGGGGCAACATGATCTTTGATTATGGAGTCGTGTTTGTGTCCACATGCTCTCTTTTAGCTCTGTTTTGGTCTCTACCAACTCCTAAGGGAAATATCTGGCTCTTTAGCTTATAAATGCTCCACTATTGTCTTCTAATGTCTTAAATTCCAAATTAAATGTGATACAGACAGGAAATTCACAGAGATGTGGGCATCAAACCTGGAGACAACGCACTTACATGGTATGTTACTTAACCAGAACCAGAACTCGAGCACAATTTGAATGCAATCAAAACTGCATATTAATTTGTCTAATTTATATAGTATCTCTCAGTGTGTTTACATGATGCATAAAACCATTTTCTCCTGAAAAAAAATGAAACTTCTCAGTCAAAACAGAGTGATGCCCAGACCTTCTACAATCGAGCAGAGGCTGTGGGTTTCATGTTTTCACATGACAAGTGCTGTTGGAGAAACTGATTGGTGTTAAATAATCCATAATCCAGACCAGGTCATTATATACACAGACAAAATGGTATTTTGTTTTTGGGATAAAAGTGTTGAAATTTAAATTAGGACATTACGACATTTGCTGAATATTGGCAGAAAAAATATCACCATTGGTGTTGGCCCTTCAGATACTAAGCATGCATACAACATGCAGTGGCAAAAGCCAACGAGCAGTCTCACACACAAAGATAGTTGGGATCATCAGTCTATATATATATATATATATATATATATATATATATATATATATATATATATATATATATATATATATATATATGAGTGGCAAAAGTGAACATCAAAGTAAACGAAGAATATCCTTCCTACTTGTTAGTCCCCACTGACCAATGACAAGAGAAACAATGTCAGTTACAGTCAGGAAGCTCTGTGACACATCCTTCCCTCCATCCCTCCCTCCCTCCCTTTCTCCCTCCGTCTGTCATTTTCTTACTGGTCTTGGATCCAGCTGACCTGATGAGGTGCATCACAGAGGTAATGGAGGGTGAAATCTATGAGGAGCTCTCAGATCAAACCACGCTGTAAGCACCAAAGCTAACATGACATTCCTCTGACCAACTGCAGGAATTAGAATGGCTGCTGGCAGTCATGCATGCAGGCAGGCACACTCGGTGTGTTCATCAGCGCTAATCTGAGCGTGCAAGTGCAAACACAACTGACAAAACTGCTTCACCTCGCCCCAGCCACAGGAGTACAAAGAGTAATCTCGTATTGCCAGACCTACTGTAACTCCACTGCGCTGCGGAGGAAGGTCTGACCTCTCCACACATACAGACTCCTGGATAGGAGAAGAAAAAGCGCTGGGTCGTTTGCATTTCTTTAAACCTATCACAATCGCCTTGGACGGCGTTAAGGCCCGGACGCAGCGTAATGCAAAATGTTCTCGGGAAGGAACTGCCGTTCGGATTTTATCGTTCTATGGCACTACGTGTTCACGTTAAGGCCCGGACACACCAAGCCGATAATCGGCCGTTGGACAGTCTGGCGAGGTCGGTGACTCGAGTCTGTTCGGTGTGTTCCGTGCTGTCGTCCGTCCGAGGGGCCATCATCCTTCATTTTGGCCGATTTGACATGTGTAATCGGCGGGGCGGGCACTGCCGGCAGTCGGGCTCAAATGACCCATCTGATTGGTAGAGTGCTAACCCGGAAACGGGGAGCGGAATGAGCGTGAATGAGTCTCTGACAATCTGACGAAAATCTTTTAAACTGACTTTTGTTGATTTGAAATGAAGACAGATTCAGCAACTGCATGGCCTATTTCTCTCTTAAAATGTTTTCATTAACACGTTTCGGTGAACTATCTTAGTAAAATATGAGATTGTATTCTGAACGAGCCGCCATGACAGTCTGTCTTTGATTTTCCGGAGAAACCAGACCCAGGTGACGAGTTTGTCCAATCAGCTGCCGGTTTTCATTTTTGGACGACAATACAGATTAGCGCTGCCTGCTGTTATGGAGACATATTACGTCTCGTCTCTTCAGTGTGTTCTGAGGCACTTTTTTGACCAACTCGGGGAGACTGATCAGTCCAACTGCCCTTTCTGCCGACGGTTGGCCTGTAAGCAGCTTTACAGCGCTTTACTTTGTTTAAAATACTTCTATTTAGGTATATACTGGTCTATAATTGGTGAAGTAGCATTGATCACTTTGAGAGGGGGGTACATTTTGTCCCCACCGGGGATAACAATAATTCAGAAGAGGCAGGGATATGTAGACCAGAAAGGGGGGAAAAAGCCTCCCCCCCCGGAAAATCACACCCTGGATGCATTCAGGGTTCTTCCACGTTTTTTAGGCCAAGGACCCTTTAGCTGAAAATGGGACAGAGCAGGGACCCCTTACTATATATTGTTTAATATTGATTAATGGTGAAAACCGCAATTAAATGTGCAATATTTAGTCGAATGTTTGCTGTAACATTTGGTTTAACATTTTTTATTCCTCTTTCATTATTATATTTAAAGTTTTTTTATAAGATAAATGATGGAATAATGTTAAATATCACAGATTGTTAACCCTCCAGTTGTCCTAGGGTCAAATTTGACCAATTTTCAAAAAGGTTTCTCTATCAGAAATTTGGGTTTCTTTTAACAAATTATCAAAAATAAATAACGTGGATGGTTCTCAAGAACACTCTTTACGAGTAAAATAACTGATCGGTTCACTACTTTCAATGAATTTTAGTGTTTTATTCAATTTTATAGCATTTGAAGATAATAATTGATAAAAAGAACGTTGAAAAAAGGCGACAAAAATGTTGGAAAAAGATTCAACAATTTTGGGAAAAAAAAGAAGAAAAAAAACGTTAAAAGAAAAACGCAGAAAAAAATCTGCAAATATCGGAAAAAGTGACAAAAAAATCGGGAAAAGCGACAAAAAAGGTTTAATTCCAAATCTTTCACCCAGGGCGCCTGGGTAGCTCACCTGGTAGAGCGTGCGCCCTTATAGAGAGGTCTACTCCTCGTCCTGTCAAATAAAGGCCTAAAATGCCCCAAAAAAATGGTTCAGCCGTAGCACACACACACACACACACACACACACACACACACACACACACACACACACACCAATACACACACACAATTACACAGCCATCCTGAGATCACTCAGTGTAAGTTTTGGAGATCTGCAGTCCGAGCGTGACTCCAGATGTCTTTGAAGTTCGGTCTCTAAAGCTTGTTATTAATGACTCCTAACTGTTCCAGTGGCAGGAAACACCCAGGAAAATCTCCACACCCCTGATGGTATCGCTCTTATTTGTTTCCCAGACTTCCCATCAGCAGCCATTGGAGCTTGAGCCACGTCCCCAAAGGCACAATAGCAGTTAAGTAATCACAAAGTCTTTAAAAAAAAAAAATAGTTTGTTGGTGTTGCATTTTGCATTCAGAGAAGGATGTGGATTTAATTGAGTAGTGACCCGTCAGTCAAAGGAAGATTTTGGAGCTAAGTGAATGGAGGCATAGTAGAAGAAGTGCCCTCAAAGCAATTCCTGGGACGTTTGTGAATATCCGTCGTCATGGCTACAAGGGACTGAGTCAACTCGTTGGCTCCAGCAGGGGCAACAGTCTGGCCAAACTGCCTGAGTTTAATCCAAAAGGGAAACACAACGCCAGCTGGACCAATGTGCCCATTTCTGGAGTAAATGAAACTGTCATTGTGGGCTAATGGGAAAGGAATGAATTCATATTCATCATTTAAAAGTCCCAGCACAAGAAAAGACACGGGTCAATTAAGCATTGCTATTTTTTTTCGTAGTCAGGGCAGGTAGGTAGAACAGATAATAGATTTAAGACAACCTGTCAGACTGTCTTAAATCTAGTCTCAAGTCCACATCCTCACATGTGAAAACGATATGCATCCACACTGAAACACCTGAATAGATGGAAAACAGCTACTTCTCTTCTCCTTCATCCGATTTTGGTGTCATTTGAACGATGTCTAGTAGGGAGATAAGTCTCACAGCAGTTAAACAAGTCTTCATATTGTGACTGCGGTTAACAAGGTTTGAAGCCCTTTGAGCACCCAGCGGCCACATGTCACACTTTATTTAGCCTGTATGTGTGTGTGTGTGTGTGTGTGTGTGTGTGTGTGTGTGTGTGTGTGTGTGTGTGTGTGTGTGTGTGTGTGTGTGTGTGTGTGTGTGTGTGTAAAAATGGATGAGGTGACATGAAGACTGACTCTGTGGATCTAAACACTCCTTTCCCGTGATCAAACGACATCAGCGCCGATGTGACTTCACCCCGCGTCCTTGGGTCATGGACCATTTTTAGGAATGAATCAAAGGAGACACACATTGTCTAACTGCTTCCTTTGTTATTCAAAATGTCCCGGCAGCGGTGAGTCCAGAACTCTGGGATTGGAGCGGACTGGCTCTGGTCCTGGTTCCTCATGATAAGGGAGAGCAGCAGCAGTCGAAGAAGTATTCAGATTCTTTAACTTAAAACAAAGTACTGATTCCACACTGTAAAAAAAAAACATACACTGTTACAAGTCTTTTACTTGTAACAGTGTATGTTTTTTTTTTACAGTGCATTACAAATGTTACTAAAGAAACTGTAAACGATCCAAACACAAAGTGTTTATTCGGCTAATCATTTCAGCTGGACTTGTAGGAAGTTGGGTAGTTTGATTTATAACAAATATGGCCTACAGGCCTGTGTCAGTAGGTCTCCCATTGGGCAGGATGCAGCAGTAAAACAGTGTTGAACAATTTATGGAAATGTCAGTGTTTCCATCAATTATAAATGAAATAAGTAGGCTATAAGTAGGCAGAAGCGGCGATTTGGTGAGACAAATGGTAGAGGATCCTTTAATAATTATATTAGCCATATGTGTTAATGTACATATAACTGTTTATTGTGTTTTGTTTGATGCTTTGGCAACATTGTTTTTGAAACTTTCATGCCACTGAAGCCCCTTGAATTGAACTGAATTGAATTATAGTAACACAAAAAAACACAACTGTTGCTTTTGCATGGACGTTAACATAATGTTTTATTGTCTGTATCCTTCTGTAAAAATTTATGTAAACGTGAATGTGTCCCTGTTGTACTGTGTGCTATAAGAACACTGGTTTCAATATGGTCATGCTAATGAAGCCTCTTTGAAGTTGAGAGAGAGAGGTTGAGAGAGGTTGAGAGAGAGAGAGAGAGAGAGGTGGAGAGAGAGAGAGGTTGAGAGAGAGAGAGAGAGGTGGAGAGAGAGAGGTGGAGAGAAAGAGGTAGAGAGAGAGAGAGAGGTGGAGAGAGAGAGGTAGAGAGAGAGAGAGAGGTGGAGAGAGAGAGAGAGAGGTGGGGAGAGAGAGGTAGAGAGAGAGAGAGAGGTGGAGAGAGAGAGAGAGAGAGAGAGAGAGGTGGGGAGAGAGAGGTAGAGAGAGAGAGAGAGGTGGAGAGAGAGAGGTAGAGAGAGAGAGAGAGAGAGGTGGAGAGAGAGAGAGAGAGAGAGAGAGAGAGAGAGAGCCAAAGGAGACGCAGCAGATCCCCCAAATCCATAGAAAGAAGCAGCAGCAGAAGAGGCAAACAAAAGCATTCTTAGCTTTGAGTTTCAAGACAAGAAGAGAGAGAGAGAGAGAGAAGAGAGAGAGAGAGAAAAAAGTTCACAATACGTTGGGGCGAGATCATCCTACTCGAGATACAAATTCAGGGAGAAAGGCGTGACAGGACGGCGTCGGTCAGCGGCCACACTCGGCTCTATCACCCGGCTCCAGTGCACTGAGGGACGGATTGTCGCGCGCGGCGCCGCATGAAGCATACATCCATCAGGTAGAGAGGATGAGAGCGACCGGGAGGATGACGTGGATGCTGCTTTCACTCAGTGAGTAGAATTGATTTTAAAGTTCGTAGACACCTGTGGCGGTTCCGTGGGGGGGCAAGGACGTAGGTTTAGCTTTAACATTGAGGGGGACGTATTGGAACAGAGGGGTTCTGGGGGGACGTCAGGTCTAAAATATTGAAATACATCAAACACTTCATTTCCTCCAGTCTGGTGAACTTGTATGCAACAATTGATGGTGGAAATGTCTTTATTTAAATTAGTAAATGCAAAAAGGAAATTAGTATTCTCTGGTGTGGCCCTAAACCTTTTTCCGTATGTTATACTTGTTTGTTAATGTTACTTATGTATTACTAAAAAAAGAAAAATACAGCAAGGTATAGCTACTTAAACATCACATTATTATATTTTAATTACACTGATGGATGCATTGTATTCTATAGCCTACATTTGAATGTACATCTTATTCTGAATTTTTTGTATGTAAAACTACATATAGGGGGAAACGAGAGGGATGTTAAATGCAGAAAAGTCCGACTACTCGATTAGTGGACACAGTCCAGCTCTAAGAAGCGAGGAGAAGACAGAAAGCGTCAGTGAATGGTGCCTGAGAGCGAGCCAAACTTGAAACGTCCTGCAGCCAGGGTTGCTGCCAGGGCCGGGCCTTTTTGTCTTCTTCTTGCTTCTGTGTGCCTCTCATTTGTCCGTGAACTGAGGAGAGTGAAATCCTCAGCATTGAACAGCTCCCCTGTTTTTTTTCTTTTCTTTCTCTGTGTTGCTGTTAAGAGCTGCACAGATGAATGAATACGTTGTCAACTAGGGCTGAACGATTTCAAATCGAAATAGCGATTTGAAAGAAGGCCAATTAGCCAATGGTGAAAACCGCGATTAATCGAATGTGCAATATTCACTTGAATGTTTGGAGTAACATTTGGTTTAACATTTTTGATTCCTCTTTTTAGTATCATATTTACGGTTTTTTTCATAAGATAAATGCTGGAATAATGTTACTCATCTAAAAAAATTGTTAACAGAGATGTTCTGTTTTCAGTGGAGCTTTCATTTATTTTGTATTACTTTATTTAACAGGATCGTAGAAGCTGTAGCTATTGCAAATCGTAATCGCAATATCTGGCAGGAAAATCGCAATTCCATTTCCTCCCCAAATTGTTTAGCCCTATTGTCAACTATTAAATTAACCACCAACTATTTTAATATTGGATTCATTGGTTTGAGTCTCAAAATTCTCTGATTGCATCTTCTTAAATGTTAATATGTTCTAGTTTCTTCACTTCTCTGTGACAGTAAACTCAGGGGATGTCATCTCGGGCTTTGGGAAACACTGATCTACTACTACTAATAATAATAATAATAAACTGAATTTGTATAGCGCTTTCAAGGACTCAACGTCGCTTGTACACTGTACATTTTTAGCCATTTTCTGACATTTTAGAAAATAAACAACTAATCCATTAACTCTCGTGTTTTCAAAGTTTAAAAAAAATCTGAAATATGGGTTTCTTTCAACCAAATTGCCCAAAAAATAACATGGATGTACGTTTTATGGAACCCATGCAACGTTCATGGCAGCCAAAATGAATGATTACTTGAATTTTGGGTGTTTTATTCAATTTCATGGCATTTGAAAAAAAAACAAAAAAACTTAAATGGTTTTAAAACTGACTAAACTTTGACATAAAGTTTCACTCAACATCCTCTAATGTTAACTATAAGTCAAAACAATTCATCATTTCTGCTTTTTTAAACTCATAAATTAGGTATAATGTTATTTAAATTAGGTTTATTGACCATTAATAAAAAAAAAAACGTTGAAAAAAGTGACAGAAACGTTTAAAAAAGGGTCAAAAGCATAGAAACCCCCCCAAAAAATGTCTGAAAAGTGCACAAAACGACGGGAAGACAACACAAGGGTTAATCGAGAAAACAATCAACAGATTAATCGACAGTGAAAATAATGTTGCAGCCCTTGGTTGACCTGCTTGGGAGGACTGTATACAATCTGTGTGAAGATGGTAATTACAGAGTGGGACTTAGAGCTGAAACATCTGCCCCTCCACCTCCCACCATCTCAGCAGTAAGGGCTCCCCAATTCCCCCCTCCCACACACACACACACACACACACACACACACACACACACACATACACACACACACACTCCTCCAATAGCCATGGCTGTGGACAGAAGGAGCCTGAATAATGAAGCACACCCCTGACCTCCCTCCCCGGCTGAGAGCCGAGAAAAGTGTTTTTCTTTAATTATGCACCTGCCGTTTTCTCACCATGCACGACGGTAGGTGGACTCAGACAGGAGGCTTTTATTTTACCAGCGTGTGAAGAAAAACATGTGACACAGGCCCAAAAAAACTCAATCTGAAAGCTGTCAGCACTTCTTTCCACAAAATAAAAGCCTGACACATTTTGTGTGTGTGTGTGTGTGTGTGTGTGTGTGTGTGTGTGTGTGTGTGTGTGTGTGTGTGTGTGTGTGTGTGTGTGTGTACGTGCATCTGTGTCTGTGTGTTTAACGGTTATCATGTACAAGTAGGGCTAACAGCAAAGACATGCACACTGTTTGCATTGTTTAGTTATAAAGTAACTTTGAGAATGCAAGCGAGCAGCCTTTTTGTACTCTTTCAGATCTTTCTAAAAAATGAGCACTTGTGGTTGAAATTGTCGTACTTGATAGCTTTCGGAAAGCCAGAACTTCAGAACAATCTTCTGTTTGCTGTTGTTAGTAAGGAGATTTCATAAGGTGATGTATGATAGAAAAACATGGTCACCATTGAACTGCAATGATGTCAGAATGCAGCGTTGGTTAAGGAAAGTTTCCAAAAGAGCCACATTTGCACTTTAACTTGTGTTCGTTTTTTTTAACACAGATGAGAAGCTCAATACCACTTTATACGTCTGCAAACTCAATGAGGCAATGTCTGTGAAGTGGACACACTGTATTGCGACTTTCAGGATCATAATGTGATGCACACCTCCCCATAAAGCATTTCCCCATACTATATAGTATACGCTATATAGTGAAAGAGCAGCTTTAAAAAATGTGAATACATTTTTTCTGAGCAGCCTAAACCCCTGAAATGACTCAGGATTACACCTTCTTTGAACATGGTATCCAGTTGTCATAGACAGGGCTTTATATACCGGACTTTTTCTTGCTGGTCTCAGCTGGTTGTCCCGGTGATGACAAGACTTCAGGAAGTTACTGCACCCTGCCAAGAAAAAAGGTCCTGCACATTACCTCCTGTCAATGTGGAAAAGTGGCAGCATATTTCCCAAAATGTCAATCTATTAGTTTAGCAGAATGTTTGGAAAATTCCAGAACTCAAAGACACATTTCTGTATTAAAGGGGGGAATCGTCACATTTGTTGTGTTTGTGTGGATATGTTGTTAACCTTTATGTTCCGGGGAGAAAATTGTTCAAAATGTGCATGTTCGGTGTCTTTACAATGGCTATTGTTTCATTGTAGCAAATTGGTCTTGTGCTTCCTGCAGGCAGAATGAACATGTATTTCTTCTTCTGACTACACATAAACACACAGTTCTCAGTCAACCTCTCTTTGCATTGGCTACTTTGGAACATGCCATTTCACTTTTCTAACCCCGAGCGTCTACCTCCAACAATGTTCCTGCTAATTGCGGCTACTAGCATCTGAAAGGTTAGAAATAAAGCCAATGCTCGAATCAAAGATTTAAAATTTGCAGTCAAAGGTTAAATAAATCATTTGGACCCTGGGTTATATGAAGGAGCATCGTCAGTTATCAGTCCTCTCCAGGACTTCCTAACCCCTACGCAGACCATCTTCCTTGTGCGTTTTGCCGGTTCATGACTTGTCCGTTTCCTACCAGATAACAGGCGGTCGCTGTTCCTGGCTCGTCCGTACACCAGCGGCCTGGGGAAATGCTTCCTGCTTGGCACACTCGTCGGGAGTGTCTGGTGTCTGCGCTGGCTTGCTGTACATGGGAGAGAACAGAGAACAATAGATGGGAAAACAGGCAGAATAGATGTGGGCTGATATAATATTCCAGATCAAAGCACATACAACATACAACAAAATAGAGTTGTTTGCAGCTACTGACCCCTGATAACCATAATCTTTACACCGTTTGGAAAATTTGGTTCTAGCTAAACCCATTTTCATGAATTGGTTCATATGATATCGTACGAAAACAAATGTACACAAATTTGTATGATTTGTATGAAATTACGCCAACCGCCGGCCTGTCCTACGGCAACTGATCACATGACCGGTATAAAGTTTAGCGGTCTTTACAGTTAAATTTAGCCGAGAAAAGATTACACGATCCAGCTACAGAGCACTGTGAGATCCCGGTCGTTTCAGAGGCCGTTGCAGATGAGTTCAGCCGACAAAAGATGACCGTTGTACGGTGACAACAGTTTAGGCACCAAAACGACCAATGCCTACCACACACTAGAAGACTTTGAACAGACTTTGAAAGACTACAGTCTGACACCATCTCACATCTAAAGACAATGATCTCACATCGAACTTTAAAGACTGTCATAATATGTAAAGACTGGGCATCTTGCAGGGTCACACATTGCAACACTACAACTAGAATTGTTTTGAAAGATTTAACCTAGCTAGCTAGCTAGCTAGCTACCGCTAGCGTTAGCTGGTAACTTTAAAGGAAAGTTAGCTGATTTCCTGTTCTGCCGTACCTGCAGATGATGTCTCCAGTACCCGGAGGTCTGTGTTTATCCGCCGGTAAAACTCCCGTTGGATGACTCGCTTCAGAAGGGTTGAAAATCTGCAACTTTCCTTCTTTAGCATTTAGCTTAGAGTGACAACAACACTGGCTCTAGTTGTTTGCTGCTTCCTGTTTGGTGCTGGAGGGAGCGTACCCATTGGTTGTTAACAATGTTCATGTAATTTAACTTCACTACCAAGACTTAAAACTTACGATAATATCAAACACGATTGATTTTGTCGGAACATCAAGACGGGAAAAAGACTGGGATTGAGTTTTATGACCACCTTACACCAAACGATGGAGACGACAGGAGCGCCCTGACTCTAGCAAGACTCTCAGGATAGTCTGCCACAATGGAATTGCTTGAAAAGTCGTTTGGTGTAAAGTTGGCATACGATTAGGAAAAAGGTTGTGGTTTGGGTTAAAACACCGCTCCCGGGACACAAACATCTGTTTCCTGGGTGAAAGTCTTTAAGTTCCCTTAACTTCTTCCAGGACATGAACTTTGCTCCGCCGCGCAAAAGCCCTGCAGTCTTAGACAGCAGCAGTCAATGTAATAAATATGTGGAATACATACAAATTACTTCTCGTAGCTGTATGTACAAATGGATTATGAGAACAACCTGTCTAGGTGTACAGGACTTGGATGATGATGATGATGACGGTTTTGCATCTTTAGCAATATGATAAGAAACCATTTTCCAAGTATACTGTCAGTTAAGATTTTTTTGTCACGAATGAGATTATGAGTTGTGATTTAGAAATGTAAATGATCTGCAGTTCATCGAAACTTTAAAGTTGTGCCAAGCCAGTCTCTCTCCTGGAAACATAGAATCTTGAGCGATGATTCATTGTGTTCTGTTAACTTGTTGATGTATACAGGGAAAACAATTTTCAAGTCAGGTCAACTTAAATTGTCTAGTCATCACTGCCTATAATCCTGGGTTGAGTCTAGTAATTGAATGTCCAATGGATATTCACTTAACTAATCAAATGAAGTAGTTTAGAAACGTAATATTAGCTTATTAATATGAGTATACATTGTATACCTAGAAGGCTTTCTTCTTTGTAATTGGAAGAAAGTATGATGAAGACTTGGTATTTGTATTTTTATGCACATTCCTCAAGTGAAAATGTCACATTTAGAGATTTCTAACCTTTTTTTTCCAAACTGTTTTGAAGCGCGTTTGAATGCAACATAGTGATCATTTAGTCAGGTTGGTGCATTCCAGACCCTGGAGCTTTCACAGCTTTTAATCAGCAGATGGAGTTGGCTCAGTTGTTATGGGCATAATGTATCTAGTTGTCGTTCTCAATGATTTTTTCCTTTTCTTTTGTCACTGAATCATTGAAAATATTAATAATTTAAGGTTTTAAATATTTCTTTAAAAAAAAAGATATTATGTTTACCAGATATATACAGTTAATGCATAGAAAACAGAAAAATCTGAAAAAGTTACATAGAAACGGGAGGAGAGGGAAGTTGTCACACCACTACTATCTATTAAAAGCCATTCTAAATGAATAAGTGTTGAGTTTGGATCTAAAAAAGAGCTACATATGTAATAGTGTGAATGTCAGGGGGTAACCTGTTCCACAGTCTCGCAGCAACTGCGATATAATATACAATGTTTTATTATAAATTGAACTACCCAACAATATACAGGCCTACAAGTCCAGCTGAAATGATTAGACCATTAAACACACAACTGTTTGTATAGCATTTCAAAAATGTTTAAATGGTTTTTAAAACAGTATCCTGACTAAAAGTGACAAAAACAGTGTAAAAAGTATAGAAAAAAGCGACAAAAATGTTGGAAAAAGCACCCAAAAAAGTTCATTTTCTATTTTGACCCGGAACAACACAAAGGTTATGTAGCATTTTCAATGCCGGACTTTTACTTGTAACAGAGTATTTTTACAGTGTGGTATTAGTACTTTTACTTAAGTGAAGGATCTGGATACTTCATCCACCGCATGGTTTTGCAAAATAGTCGGTAATATGTATGATTTGTAGTTGGCTCTTTATGATTTAGAGCAGATATGATGCCACAAAGGAAGAAAACCTTACAAAGACTAACACCTGCAAAGCAATTCCCCCCGTCTTTCGTGATTCTGTTCAAACCCGTTGGAAATGAAATGTGCAACTCACATTCCTGACCTGGCTCGAGGACTCTTGAAGGTCCGAGGCAGACCTTTTTAGGAACCGTGTGTGCGCCGTCCAGATGCAGCGGGTCTTGTTTTTCAAAGGCCAGGCATGGCTGGCATGTGGAAGTTTCCTTCGGGGAGGAACCTCTGCTCCCTGTAAAGCCGAGCGTTTCATCACTGTCTGATGCTGCAGATACAGAGCATGCTCGCCTTCACCTCTACTGTAACCTCGCACTCCCTCCCCTCTACCCAGCATGCCACGCTGCACACGCAGGTGTCCATTAATCAGGCCTGCGGCTGGTACCGTCATGGACCTTCACTCGCCTCCTCCTCCTCCTCTCCCTCCCCCCCTAGAACCTCCTCATTCCTCTCCTCCCTTCATCTTTCGCTCCTTTACTTTCTCAGCACTCTTTTCATCTGCCTCATCACTTTGTGTGAACTCCCCTCCCTTCTCAGGTTTTAGGAAAACAGAAAACGGCTGCTGCTCCATTAGCGGCGAGCAAAGTGTGCGTGTGTGTATGTGTGTGTGTATGTGTGTGTGTGTAAAAATGAAACATGCCTACACACTGAACCTCTTTTAATTCTCTTAAAGGATTTGTTCTCCAAAAGTACCACAAAAAAACACTTCTGTCACTCACCTTGTATGGCATTTAGCCATATTTAGACAGTTATTGTTTCATTTGCACTCCAAAAAAAATATAAGAAATAAAAGTATAATACGGTCTCTTTATATGTGTGATTGTATTTACATGTATCATACAAGCGATTGTATCCCAGCTTATTTTGACCTCACTAAATGATTGAATTATCGGTTAACAGACAGAAAGAAGTTACTGTGTGAAAGCCCCACATCAGCTTGTCATGATGTTTAAATAAACTGTTATGTAACCATAAATAAAACACGCTTACTGTATTCACTTATGAATAAACATATGGCATACTGTTCATCATTTTACAATCGTTTATACAGCGTGTATTAGGGCTGTCAAAATGGACGCGATAATAACGATTTAACGCAAGTTCCTTTTAGCGCCACTTGATTTTTTTTTACGTGTGATTAACACATGCATGTTCTGTGATTTGAGCGTCGGGCCGCTCCGTAGTTTGGGGAATCAGGAAGTGATGCGGCAGTGACGTTGTGGATGGCTAGCAGAAACAAAGCTCCTCGAGCAGAAATGGATAAAGAAAAGGGTCTTTTGAACGGCAAGTTGAGTTTCAACGCCCTTTTCAGATGGTTCTCTCCCCAAGACTGAAGTTATTTGCATGTACTATGGATGTGAACTGAGTTATACCAACGGAGTACGTTGCTGGGCAAGCATACGCCCGATGCAGAGAACCCTCCCCCTCCCCCCTCGCCAAAGGCAGCAAACGCTGGATATTTTGCAACAAAGATGCCTGGAAAACTCCCTAGCTAAATGAGCGGCTACAGCTCGCAGACTGATTAACATTAGAGGATGAGGGTCTGCTTGAAATAATAAACATTTTAGGCATAGGGCATGCATATTTGTCCGCTCCCATTGTTGCAGCTGGAAGCAGTCCAAAGCCGTCAGGGACAAAACACAGAGATTAAAAACAAACACTGTGAAGATCCAATTTCAATCATGTACTCCTCCACACGTAAAATACGACTAGTACTGCAGTTACCTAATGCAAAATGACTTGGTGATGCGAATAGGTGCTAGCAAACAAATATACTGTTATCACTTCCGCCTTAAACCCTGACCCACCACCTACAATATCAGTGCATAATATAATAATCAGGGAATAATATCACTGAGACCATACACATAAACATACAGGAGAAATATGCGGCTCCTACACCCATGATGTTAAAAAAAATGTAAAGCTTGAAAAATATCCCTTTTAAAGTATATATAGAACCATAAATTTGGGATTCATTTGCGATTGATCGCGAGTTAACTATGGCCAATCAAATTCATTGTGATTATTGATTGAAAGCCACAGTATATATACTTTAATGTCTCCATAGAGGCTGTCCTCATGAACCATTTGTACGTATAGATATGAAAAGTAATAACACAGGGCTTTCAAGGAGTGGAGCGAGTTGTGTCCTGGAAGAAGTTGAGAGGAAAACACCCAGGAGATGGGTGTTCGTGTCCCGGGAGTACTAATTAAGGGGGCCGGTGTTTTTAATCCAAACCGTGATCTTCCTAACTAGACGTTTTTGTGAGCTCTAACATTGAACTTTTACAATCAGCACACCAGCTCGTATAAACACACATACCAGTCTGGTCTCCAAGGACAGGGAGTTTGTTGATAGTGTGTGTGTGTGTGTGTGTGTGTGTGTGTGTGTGTGTGTGTGTGTGTGTGTGTGTGTGTGTGTGTGTGTGTGTGTGTGTGTGTGTGTGTGTGTGTGTGTGTGTGTGTGTGTGTGCACCTAAATGGCTTTGCACCGCTGAAAATAGCTAGAAAATTAGTTTGTATGTGGATGACCATGAGGTGTGTGTGTGTGTGTGTGTGTGTGTGGGGTCCGTCATTTCCATGTGGCCGTTAGATTTACGGTGTCTCGGACCCCTCTTCACTTTCTTTCCTCTCATCCCCACCCCGTTCCTTCTCTCCTCCCTTTCACTTGTCTCTCTTTTATTCCCACCGAGTGTTTCTACATTCACAGCTCCTCACCTCCCTTCACTGGAGCACACAATGTAAAGCAAAGACCCCACCCTTCCCCACCCCCAATCCCACAGAGAGCTGAATAACCTCCCTCAATAGGACAAGGCTTGGGGGGGCAGCTGAAGCCCTAAAAGGCTCCAGCTGCAGCAGGGGTCCGCGGTGAGGCAGTAGCCCATTCTTGCATGGCCGCACGTGGGGGCCAGAGGGGCCTTTGTGTCGGCTGTCACCAAGCTAACGGGGCAGCTTTGTTCCGCCGGTGCTTTGGAGCGACAGCTACATTTATTTATTTACTCTCTCTCCGTTTGGCGGGGGGGGGGGGCAGTGCGTGTTCATGCTCAGACGCACATCAATCCAGGGTTACAGTCAGGGTGTCTGGCAAGCTGGAAGGATAACTAGGCTGGATAGCTGGTCCTCACACACACACACACACACACACACACACACACACACACACACACACACACACACACACACACACACACACACACACACACACACACACACACACACACATAAACTGTGCCATGAACATAACTGTATGACAACATAATGCAATCCTATTACAGTAATCCCCTTAGTTGATACAATAACGTATGTGTATATATACTTTAATGTAAATGTCATTAACCATTTGTACATATAGTTATGAAAAGTATAAACACAGGGCTTTCACCCAGGAAACGGGTGTGCGTGTCCCGGGAGTAGTTCTTAAGGGGACCGGTATTTTAATTTTGTGCCTAAATGGAACGGCCGTTGCCACAGGACAGTCACCTTTTGTTGGCTAAACTCAACTGCAATGTCCGCTGAAACGGCTGTAACTTAATGGTGCTCTATGGCCAGCTCACAGTAGCTTTTTCTCTGCTAAATTTAACTGTAAAGACCGCTAAACTTAACTGCCATGTCGCGTGACCAGCCTGCAGTCACTGTAGTTTTGTAGGACATCATACAAATTGTTATGCATAAGTTTTCGTTCGATATCATGCGAACACGTTCATAAAAATGCCATTTTGTTGCTCGTGGTTGGATTCAGGTTCCTGTTATTTTGCCCAACCTCTGTAATTTATTTGATGAGACATGTAGTTTTTTGGAGGATTTTTTGTGACATTTCATTTGATAGGACAGCTTAGACATGAAAAGGGGAGAGAGAAGGGGAATGACATGCAGCAGAGAGCCAGAATTGAACATGCATGACAGCAAATGATTCCTCTAATATGAATAGTATTTGCTCAGGCTGGAGCAATAAAAGTGTCCCCCTCTGTCCCTTTTTCTCTCCATCCTCGTCCTCTCCATGTTGCAGTCTGTGTGGGGCCTTGTTCCTGGGGGCATTTATTTACAACATGGCAGTCAGGATTCAACCAGTCTCCACCCTCTGGCCACACTGTCAATGCGTGCGCATGGTGGTTCTCACACTGAACAAGCAGCAGTGTGGACCCCCCCTGTAGAGAGGGCAGGGAGACAGAGAGCCCCCTCTGACCTCCTCTGGACCTCCACTTAGTCTCAGTGAATACAAGCTAAACACTGTCACGCTCCACAGGCTCACTATAGGACCAGCTTCAAACGTAGATCAGGGTACTATGTGCAGACGTCATGTTACACTTTTAGCAAATGGTCTTTTTTCCTCGTGAAACCTTTAGGCTCTCTGCGGCTATGGAGGCTGATTTGTGCCATGAAGTAATGAATTTGATCGAAGAATCAACTGACAAAAATGTAAGTTACTTCATTATGACTGTACAAGGATCACAACTTGTTTCTAATTAGGGGACGGGAATCACAGGGTAGTCTACGATATAGTCTCGCATTGCCAGACCTTCCTCCACAGCGCTGCGGAGGAGGGTCTGGCTAGTCCACACAGCATTCCGGGATGGGAGAAAAACGTGCTCTGGTTTATTGGCATTTCTTTAAACCAATCACTTGTCTTGGGTGGCGCTAAGCTCCGCACGGAGCAACGGTGCCTCTACAAAATAGCCTCGGGAAGGAACTTGTTTTGGTGGAACATGTATACATTCAAAAGTTGTTTTAGTCGTGCTACAGAAAACTCAGATTGGACAGATGACGTCCTCAAATGTCTTGTTTTGTCCACAACTCAAAGATATTCAGTTAACTGTCACAGAGGAGTGAAGAAACAAAAAAATACTCACATTTAAGAAGCTGGAATCAGAGAAATTTCACTTTATTTATAAAAAAAACATATAACTTAAATCGATTATCAAAAATAGTCAGTGATTAATTTAATTATTGACAACTAATCGATTAATCTTTGCAACTCTACTTTACTTTGTTTTTAATAATACTTTTTAGGTCAAATGCTGCAGACAAACTTTCCTAAATTATTGCTAAATTAATAGTGTACACCTAAACCCAAGTGAGAACAATAGAAACAACTGGCAGATCTTAAAGAGTAATGTTGTCAAACACTTATATTAATCTGAGCCTGTCAGTGGCAAAACAAGCACTTTTGTGGCCAGAGGGAAGCATGCTGAACAGGTGATGTCCAGGGTGGAGTCAACGCTTATTACAGAATTAGAAGGCGCATGCAGGCCCAAATCAACAGAAGTGTTTCCTGCCACTGAAGTGAGCCAAGAAGTAAGAAAGATGAGCCAGGGAAAGACAGCAGGTCGGTTCTCACACCCTCTGCTGTCTGACCCTTACACTGTCCACTGGATCAGCTCACACCATGAAACAGACCAACAGCAGAACAACAGTGTCTACACCAGGGGGTGGAATGTAACTAAGTGCATTTACTCAAGTACTGTACTTAAGTACAAATGTTGAGGTACTTGTACTTTACCTGAGTCTTTTCTTTTCATGCCACTTTCTACTACTCCAATACATTTCAGAGATAAATACTGGACTTTTTACTCCACTACATTCATCTGGCAGCTTTAGTTACTAGTTACTTGGACATCATTTGCTTTACAGATAGTCTAGCTAGATGTCTGGATTTACCCTGTAGACGATTGTGATTGGTTTAAAGAAATGCCAATAAACCAGAGCACGCTTTTCTCCCAACCCAGAATGCTGTGTGGACTAGACAGACCCTCCTCCGCAGCGCCGTGCAGGAAGGTCTGACAAAGCGAGACTAGATGTAAACATACCAAGAACAAGTCTGTGTGTGTGTGTGTGTGTGTGTGTGTGTGTGTGTGTGTGTGTGTGTGTGTGTGTGTGTGCGTGTGCGTGCGTGTGCGTGTGTGTAGGCTGTGCGGTGAGGAACGAGCGGGCGAGGTAAATCAGCCTGGGTAAATTAGCTGGCGCTGGCGCCCTCTAAGAAACAGATGCGTCATTGACAGCTGGGGTCAGCTGGTCAACAAGACGCCACACCTGGGGGAGGGAGAGTGAGAGAGAGACAGCAGGGCAGGATGAGACCATGACTAATTGATTGGTTTAAGGCATCTCGCCAAAATAAATGCTGGCAGATACGTGGGGTTGGCAAGAAACGATTTGGTCACTGCAATGACTTACTATGTGTATCTTTGGATAAAAACACACTAACTTCCCCTGATATGGTGTGATGTCGAAACTCTTTCCAGTTTCATACATGAGGGGAAAAATCCACCCATATCCACATAGTTTAAAGCACAGTTTTATCTCGTGTTTGTTGCATTTCTGGGTCCATTTCTGATACTCACAACAAACGCAAACACTCCAGGATTCAACTGCAGCTGCAGAACACATTGCTGCCAACTCCTATTTGTGTTTCCTGACAGAAAATACTGAACACCACAGGTTCTGGGCCTCTAGGGATCTTCAACAGGGGGTCCGGGACCCCTAGGGGGTCCCTCAGAGTCACTGCAGGGGGGCATCCAGATCATTGTTAATGTTTTGAAAAACTAAAATGTGCTAACATGAATCCAACATATTATTAGAAAATATACTGTAAATCATCCTATATGTGAAAATCCCCACTGATAATAGGCTTACTGAGGTAAGGTAGTCACTAAGATCCATCCACAGACACAGTTCATCCTGAAGATTCCCTGTACCACATGTATGTTTAACATTAAAACATGATTTAGAAAATCATGCTGACATTTGTTATTTTAATAGCTTAGTATTCTATGGACTAAAAAGGTATGTCTAAAGGCTTTAGGTGCCCTACATGTTATTGTAGGCCTAGTTTAATATGCAACTTAGTTTTATACAATAGATGTAGTAGGGGGTCCCTGCTCCGTCTCTTTTTCAGTTAAGGGGTCCTTGGTTTAAACGCTGAAGACCCCTGCTCTATGGTATTCTGAGGGAAAAGCCCTTATAAAGTATGTTTTATATGCTGTCAAAAAGCCTCAGAAGAGTGAGCAGCACATGTACTGTACATCACAACACTCAGCTCAATCAAAGGAGCCCTCTGAGCGGAGGACTTTGACAGACTTCCTCTCTTAGTAACAGTGTTTCTGGCAGCAGGCTGGGGCCTGATACATGATGTGTTTGTGCTTTACAGAGACAGGACAAGCTTGGCTCTACCAGCCTCCACTTGACCTTATCTGCTCACTACTGACACCGTCCTAATGCTGCATTCACATGCTGGGGGAATTATGGCTGCAGCTCAGGGGAACATCCTGAATGGTTTGCGGGAAATGTTTGTTTATGTTGTGCAAAGTGTGAGCGGCAAAGCCTCACATGCTCAACAGTGTATTCAACCTAGAATATGAACATTGCTGTAGGTGCCTTAAGCTTTTCGGAAGTGTGAGTTATGTCAAATTACATGGAATTATACAAATATGTTTCTTACTTCTTGCTGCCTTAAGTCTTGGTTGTGTAGGTGTCCATGAATTGTTGACTATTTGGAGAAAAAGCTACGTTCTCCTACTTTTTTATGCTCTGGAAGGAGATGTGTTGACATCCTGAGGTTTCTTTTTAGTTTTTTAATTTGCTTTAAATCTGCGAAACATTCTGGGGAATTCTGCAGCTGCAGATGTACTGTACTGTGCATCCATCATGTCATTATGTTACTTTATCGTTGTGTGGTACAGTAATACAGATTTCCAATGAATATAACGAAATAATAGATGGGATGTTCACTGTTAAGCCACCTACACATGATAGGCGGCAAAACCGCTTTGTTTAAGTGATATTTCTACATGGCAAATAATTTACTAGTAAGTGTTGTAGAGTCATAGAAAACCAACATACCCAACAGTCATGACATGCATGCTGCTCATTCTGTGTAATTGAATCTGTAATTGAAAGGGGCATGTTCAAAATAATAGCAGTGTTGTGTTCAATTAGTGAGGTGATTGATTCTGTGAAGAAACAGGTGTCAGTTATGGCCCATATTTAAGGAAGGAAGGAAGCAAATGTTGTGCATGCTGGTTATAGTGCATTTCACACTGAAATACTCAGCAAAATGGGTCGTTCCAGACATTGCTCTGAGGAACAGACTTTGATTAAAAAGTTGATTGGAGAGGGGAAAACCTATAAAGAAGTGCAGAAAATTATAGGATGCTCAGCCAAAATGAATTCAAATGCCTTGAAATGGCATCCAAAGCCTGAACGACGTGGGAAAAAAACAGTCAGCTACCATTCAAATGAATCGAAGAATAGCCAAAATGGCAAAGGCTCAACCAATGATCAGCTCCAGGAAAATCAAAGAAGACTTAAAGTTACAGTCATGTGAAAAAATTTGGACACCCATGCTAAAGTTGACTAAAAAGAGGAATAAAAAAATCATCTTTTGGAAATAGATCTTTTAATTAAAGAAAATTAGGAAAAATCCAATCTTTAAGGGCACCACTTTTCTTTGTGAATGAATAATGTATCACAAATAAATAAATGTTCTTCCTTAAAATACAGGGGGCATAAGTAAGTACACCCCCTACCTGTGAGTACTGTTACGATCAGAAGAAGGCCACGTGAAGTAAAGCTATCAGCTAGAAGCCCCCGCAAAGTCCCATTGCTGAAAAAAAGACATGTTCCCAATGCATTGGTATTATGGAATTAAAAGCTATTCTAAGGATTTTGAGCATTATTCACTGCTATTATTCTGAACACAACTGTATTTACTGTTGCAGTGTGATGGCTCGGTGTGAAACTAGACGTAGTCATATTTTCAGATCTCCAGTCAGCTTTTAGGAACAACAATCTTGAAAAAAATATGTTTAAACCCATCATGGTCCTCTGAGGAAATATTACATACTGTAAGTGCACTTTAGAAAGGCTACGTGGAAGTTCATGTGTCACCCCACATGTATGTTGAAAATCCAGTGACTGTGTGTGGATGTACTGTGGTGGGTGGAGGTCAGAAAGTGGGGGGGGGGGTGGGACGTGTGGGTAAGCCCATTGTTTTCTGGCCGGGGAGTCAGGCGAGGATTGTTCACGGGGCACTCCAAATGGGCTGCGGCCCTGGGTGTGGTGCTTCCAAGTTTATTGTGTGCAGCATCCTGTCCTGGTCACTATAAATAGAGAAACACAAGAAGATGTGGCTGAAGCTTACAGCTGTCCGAGACGCAGGAAATCCAGGAGCAGAGGTCGACAAAGCTCAGACTTTAGAGTGCTCCGGGTGACCATTAAAAAAAGGCCACAATTCTAAATTAAAGCCGCACCAATCAGTCAATGGGTAATATGAAATATGAAAGGGAATGCTTGTCACCCAATTCTACAGTTCCCCATAGCTTCTTTTTTAGCATTTCAGCTCATAGTTTACGTTTTAGGACGCGCACCTTTACTGTTCTGGTTCAGTCTCATGGATCATTCAGTTTACAGCAGCAGCTGTTTTCAGCAAAACATAAAATAAATGGGATCATAATTTACAAAACGAACATCATGCTATATTGAAGAAGATTTAAAACTAGTGATTGAGACCATAAACTCGTTATAAAAATGTTTATAGACGTAATAAATCAAGTGAGAAGTAAGGTCATTTTCCCATAGACTTCTATAGAAATGGACTTCTTTTTGCAACCAGTAGAGTCGCCCCCTGCTGGAAATTAGATAGAATGCAGCTTTAAGGAGCTTCTGCATTGGCATAATTTTTCAGACCCGGAATCTTCATCCATTATTTTTTACAGTCCATTTTTAGCTTGTTGTGCTGCGCCCAAGTGGCCACAAAATCAGTTATTGCAGCTACAGGTGAATATTTGCCACTCATTGGTTGATGTACGTGTTACCCATTTAGCGTGCTGTACCTAATAATCATGTTTTTCCATCCCTAGGCTTCCTATTCCACAGCGCCTGTTCAAACGATCAAAGTTCAAATGTGACAAAGACTGAGCCTACTTCCTCGACATTGCCATTGACTATGCCAACTGCGGCAGGCGTAAGTGTTAGTCACACAACTGGAGCACCGACAACTACTGGTTCTGGTAATACAACCATAACTACCCAGGCACCAACTACCGCAAAATTAACTCCTGCAATCACCACGCCTGCTACATCTAAGCCTACAGACAAGCCAACCTCCACCCAAACACAAGCATCCATTGTCACAAACAACACATCAGCACATTCCACTACCATCTCTGGTGCCACCCCTACAGTGAGTAATAGTGCCACTACTGCTGCTACTACCCTCAGCCAACCAAAGACCACACCCCTAGCTTTAACAGCTGCAACAACTGGAAAAGCTACAGCAACTGACAGCAGCGGCAGTACAGCGGT
The DNA here is from genome assembly GCA_023566125.1 of Zingel zingel. Lineage (NCBI taxonomy): Eukaryota > Metazoa > Chordata > Actinopteri > Perciformes > Percidae > Zingel > Zingel zingel. The sequence continues at coordinate 9,073,686 of CM042331.1, forward strand.
ATCCTCCACCACTGCCGCGCTGCAGACATCTAGCGCCCCCAAAACCTCTAGGACTCCAGCGCCTGTCAATCAGACTGACAATGTGGGGACAAACAAGAATGTGATCTCGACAGATACCCATACGACTGGGCCACAGTTCACGACTCACACCGCCATCACCACGAGCCAAGACAGCAATGTAGGTAAGTTCCCCTGTAGTCTCGCTTTGCCAGACCTTCCTCCACAGCGCTGCAGAGGAGCGTCTGGCTAGTCCACACAGCATTCCGGGATGCGAGGAAAACGTGCTCTGGTTTATTGGCATTTCTTTAAACTAATCAAAATCATCTTGGGTGAGCGTCGGACAGAGCCAGGGTGCCACTGCTAAATAGTCTCGGGAAGGAACTTGATTTGGTGGAACGTGTACGTTCAAAAGTTTTTTTTTAAATGCAAATCGCCCATTAATCCTTGTTTAAACTAAATTTAGAAATGTGATGTAGCGGTAACCCTGATTGAGATGCATATTCCAAATGTACTGTATGCTGTACACATCCAAAGAATTTGTCTAAAAACCAAATAATACTGGTATGTCACACAACTCTTTAGCCGAAAATGCTATATTCGTTAACAATCTAAATTAGCTGGATACATGGTTAAACAAAATTTGGTCTTACCAGTGTATCGCCATGTTTGTATTTTCTCCATAGCAAATCCCCGCAAATAGCTCCCAAAACAATCCAGTTAGAGAGTAAACGCCGTCAACGTATTCTTTGTAAATCTTAACAATCATTCCTCGAAAGAACCAAGCAGGTCTGCCTTGTTGCACGGTCCAAATTAACTTCAAAACTTGCCATTGTCAGGGTGTAACAAAATGCTCAGAGGTTCTGGTTAATGTCGCTTGATCCGACCACGGAGTTTAAAGTTAACTGGCGGCACCGGAACTATCCCATAAATGAACTCATCGATAAGGACTAGGGTGCATGTAAACGTACTCAATGAATGGCTCAGAGGGATTCTTCTTCATTGTTCACGCTCTACGTATTTTCACTGTGCTGGTTGTTTTATAAGTGGAAGAGACATTGAGTGGCGACAAACAAGGGGGATGGTGGGATAGGCCCAGCATGCTATGTGTAGCATTTTTAAACATCAGTACATCACTGTTAAATGAATTGTAATGCCTTCAATATCTTTGTACTGTTTATTCAGACTGGTGAGACCATTGTGAGGATGATTGGAGGCTACAAGAACGGGTGCGATAAAACAAAATGCTACACATATCACTCGTAGCGTGTGTTTGGCCGTGTGTTTTTAAATTTAGTTGTTTCTAACACTAAGTAAGTTTAGTGCAGTGGTTCCCAACTTTTTTTCCGTTTGTGACCCTTTCAAACAAAGCAGTGTCTACTTGTGACCCCATGTCACTTGTTGCAAGTCTACCAGTTATAACCAGTTCAACCAAAGTGTTTTCCTTAGTGAATTTCAATGCAGAGAATAGAGTAGAAATGTGTTTTTTCCGCTTTATTCCTCTCCTGATATGTCTTGTGGCCCTTTAAATTTTTCTTGCAAATGTTTTACCCTAACCCAATATACAGTATTTACTGTTGTCATATTGTTTGGGGTTGAAGGAGCCGATAAAACAACTGTGACGGTAACAAGCCCCGGGCAGACAGCACCCTGGGCCACAGAGCCAGCTGTTATCACAGGGACCACCAGCACCCACCCCACCCTGACCACGGCAGGAGCTCCCACAGCAGAGCTCACCAACGCTGGAACCATGTCACCGCAAACCAACACCACCACCACAACCACCACCGCTGCCAATACAACCACAACCTCCACCACCGCTGCCAATACAACCACAACCTTCACCACCGCTGCCAATACAACCACAACCTCCACCACCGCTGCCAATACAACCACAACCTCCACCACCGCTGCCAATACAACCACAACCTCCACCACCGCTGCCACTACAACCCCAACCTCCACCACCGCTGCCACTACAACCACCACCTCCACCACCGCTGCCACAGCAGCTCAGTCAAAGACCTTTTTGGTAAGACATACTGTCACAGAGTGGAGCAGATGAATCCGTGCATCATTCGTTCGTTCGTTTTTTCAAAATAAAATAAAAACAAACAAACAATACGTTTTTTTCCATTTGTCATTTGAGCACAAAATCAGAAATTGGAAAAACGCATAATTTTGGGGGTTTTTGGAAACAAGTATTGAGAAAACAAGTCATTTTTTGCTTTTATTTTTTAAAAACCGGCTGAAGGAACGATACACAGATTTAGATCGAGGTGGTGTGTTTGCTTGCGTTCACTTCACGTTAACATTTTTACAGAAATGCTTCTGACTGACGTACTTCTTTTCTGACTTTTTTTCTGCAGTATTCTCTAAACGGACCCGAGGTAAGATTTTTTTTGCCACATTTCGAGTTTTGCATCTTTAAATCTGGTACAGACATCAGACTGTTTCTGTTCACCCAAACAATACGTGTGATAATAAACAGTTTCTGCTCTGACTCTCATCGCGCCTCTGCTATTGTCCTGTCCAGTGGAGTCGGGCCTACGCCCTTTTCACTCCTTTCATCACTGTCATTTACTCCACAAAGTTATTTCAGTGAAAAGATGGAGAATCAATGTAGGATGGCTCAACATTTTTGTCGCTTTTTCCTACATTTGTCGCCTTTGTCATTTTTTCCGAGTGTTTTTCCGAGGTATTTGACGCTTCTTTCAACGTTTTTTTGTCTCTTTTTTTGGACAATGTTTTCAATGTATTAGTTGCGTCTTTTTTTTTTTCAATACAAGCCCCAAGACATGTCCTGTGACCTCCCTAGATAGTATGAGATCAATTTTGTTTATTTATGCCAACAATTTCAATTCTTTTCTAAATGATCATGGTTTATTTACTTTCATAACCTTTCAGCCTATAGGCTGTACTGATTTTTTTTGGGATATGAAGCTTTTGACGATACCAGAAGTGCAAGAAATGACATCACAATAAGCAATAGAAACAACGTAGGCAAGGGCGGACCATTTTCTGTTGCAGAGTTCAAATAGAGATATAGGCTAAAAAAAAAAAAAAATCAAATCTTGAGTTAACAATGTAACAGAGTCAAAGAGCAAAAATGTCAAGATGAATGAAAAACAAGGAATGAAATTTAAAAAAAAAAAAAATCAACAACTTCCCAGCACTAGAAGGAAGTTCTGGGTGGATCCAGCAACAGGACAGGAAGATGTGAAGCTTGCTATAAAAATAAATTTAAAAAAGACTCCAGTCACTGGGTGGAAAAAATGTCTTAGTGGGAACCCTTCCTGCCTTTCACTAGTTTCCTTTGTTCCCACACCTCGTTGTTATTCTCTCTCTCTCTCTCTCTCTCTCTCTCTCTCTCTCTCTCTCTCTCTCTCTCTCTCTCTCTCTCTCTCTCTCTCTCTCTCTCTCTCTCTCTGCCTACACAGCTAATACACCCAAAATACTCCACACATCCTCAGCACAGGAAGATGTGACATCAACTGTCACCTTTAACCTTTCCCGTCCACACTCCATGCCACGGCCTATCAGCTCACAGTCATTCGTGGAAAGCAAATCACGTGGTTGATTCATTTACAGAGATGTTTACGGATGTGTCCTCTTACCTTCAGAAAGAGGAGAAAGCGCTGGTCGAGGTGTGCAAACGGCTGCTGGTGAATTTGAAGGATGGTAACTGCACCCTGAAATGGCAGCACCACGGCGACAAAATACAGTTTGACTATGTGGAGATAAATGGTAAAGCTCCTTCCTGCCTTTATAAACACCAACATATGTCAGGTTAAAGGAAAGTTCAACTGAATTTTCTATCCGCTAACAAATACATTTACATTCATCCTACAGTGAAAACCAGCCTTGCAGACCAGTATTATGAAGAAATCACCAAGGTAAGGGTTAATATATGGATGGTATCAGTGCCGGAAATGGGCCAGTACCCCCCCCGCACTGAGTCCTGGTCAGAGGTGGAAAGAGTATAAAAATATTCTACTTAGGTAAAAGTATGATTACTAAGTAATCATACTTAAAGTAAGTAAGTAAGTCAAATTACCGGCATAAAAATCGACTCAAGTAAAAGTAAAAAGTAGCTCATTTAAAATTTTTAAAGTTACTTTTTTTTAAAAGCGGGATATACTTTTTTATATTTATACTTATTTAATAGCTTATCTTATACACAGTCTTCAGCGATTTGATAAGGGCACAAAGCCAAATAAGCAAAAAAAGAAACAAAAAACCCCAAAAAAGCGACAAAAACCATTTTGATTTGAGTTTGTTGACAGATATTTTGACAAAACAATGTTAGAGACCTTTATAATTTCATTTTTTTAAAACTCAAAAATGAATGTGATTTAAAATGTAGAAAAGTTAAATAATACAAATGAAACATACTTAAAGTGCTCATATTTTGCTTTTTGGCTTTTCCCCTTTCCTTTATTGTGTTATGTTTTGTGCATGTTATAGGTTTAAAAAGTGAAAAAGCCCAAAGTCCACCCCAAAGGGACTTACCGAAATTACAGATTTTAAAAATTACTCTAAAAAGTAAAAGTACACACAAAAAAACGATTCAATTACAGGAACGTGAGTAATTCTAATTTGTTACTTTCTATCTCTGGTACCGGCACTTCTGATTTTTGTCCCAATGATATTTATATTAAAATAGGCTATACATCATTATTTATTGGGTAAAACCAAGCATTTAAATGTAAAATTAGACATTCAACTCCCCCCATATAGACAGAATGGAATGATCCTTTTGTTTCTAAACACACGGCGGCAGATTAGTGAAATTGGCAGTCGAATTGTTATTCGGGGTCACCCTAGTCTCGCTTTGCCAGACCTTCCTCCACAGCGCTGCGGAGGAGGGTCTGGCTAGTCCACACAGCATTCTATGATGGGATAAAAATGTGCTCTGGTTCATTGGCATTCCTTTAAACCAATCACAATCGTCTTGGGCGGCGCTAAGCGCTGCACAGAGCCATGTTGCTTCTGTAAAATAGCCTCGGGAAGGTACTTGTTTTTGGTGGAACGTGTACGTTCAAATGTAGTTTTAGTCATGCAACAGAGAACTCAGACAGATCAGTCTAGCTAGCTGTCTGGATTTACCCTGCAGAGATCTGAGGAGCAGTTAACCATAGTCCTCAGAAATCCACCGGAGTTAGAACGCCAACACAAAGGAAGAGGAAGGTGAGGGACATCTGGCCGAAAAGACATGCATCAAGCGGAATTTCCTGCAGCACCGGAGCAATCCTGGAAGTGGAACGTCGAGGATATAGACTAGAGTCACCCCTACAAGATATACCTATGAATATAAATATATCCAAGAAACATGCAATGATCATGTCATGGAACTGCTGAATTAGAGTACTGGCACCTTTTTTGGTCCAATTCACATGGTAGACGTAAACACTTGGAGGGTTAGGGGTTGAAATTCCTGCAGCAGGTCACCAACAGGCACTACAGCAGCGGTGGAATGTAACTAAGTACATTTACTCAAGTACTGTACAATTGTTGAGGTACTTGTACTTTACTTGAGTCTTTTCTTTTCATGCCACTTCTACTTCTACTCCGCTCCATTTCAGAGAGAAATGTTGTACTTTTTACTCCACTACATTCATCTGACAGCTTTAGTTACTTTACAAATGTAAGATTGTTGCACACAAAACACATGTAGATTCTAAAATACAATGTTTTATTATAAATTAAACTACTACTAAGTAAAGGATCTGAGTACTTCTCTCACCACTCCACTACAGTGTGAAAATGATCTTTATTCTCTACTTAAAGAAGCCAACAGATAACAAAACCCTGATAGCCATCCTGGCTTCCTGCGGAGCTCTGCTGATCATGATCGTCATCCTGGCTGTTTGTGCCTCGCACCACCGCAAGCCATACGACGAGAACCAGGTAGGTGGAGAGACACATAGACTGTATAGAAGAAGCGGACGTAGCATCAGTGACGTCACCCGTTGATTTGCGGACTGCCGTTGTAAAGCCTCGAGTTTGGCATTTTGTCTGTCGCCATGTTGTATTTTTAAAAACAAAAATGAACATATATGGTCGAGAGGTTGGAGCTGGGGTAGTCTCGCTTTGCCAGACCCTTCCTCCACAGCGCTGCGGAGGCATTTCTAGCATTTCTTTTAACCAATCACAATCGTCATGGGCGGCATTTAGGAGCCACGGTGCCTCTGCAAAATAGCCTCAGGAAGGAACATGTTTTGGTGGAACGTGTACATTCAAAAGTTGATTGATCCCCTGCATCCTCCCCCCCCCACCTGAAATGTACGCCTATGTGCAAAGGATCATACAGGATCAAATATGAATACACAGTTAATTGGGGACTCTGTCCTTTTTTTTGTCTCTGCAGCAGCACCTGACTGAGGAGCTGCACACGGTGGAGAACGGTTACCACGACAACCCAACGCTGGAGGTGATGGAGGTGCAGCCGGAGATGCAGGAGAAGAAGATGGGGCTGAACGCCAAGTTCAACGACAGCTGGATCGTTCCCTTCGACAACCTGCTGAAGGAAGACATAGCAGACGAGGAGGACACGCACCTGTAGAGACGGCCCGGGAGAAGAAGAAGAAGAAGAAGAAGAAGAAGGAAGAGCAAGACAATAAAGCAATAGGACCTGGCTAGTTCTAGCCACACAAAAACAAACAAAAGAATCCACACTTCTTGCTCCACGTCAGCCCTTATCTTATAGTGCGTTCCATTTGTACTCTGAAGTCTGATATTCCAAGGTCAAAGTCGGAAACACACACACCCCCCCCCCCCCCCCCCGAACTCGGATTTCCGAGTTGGGAAGTCGGGACAACCCCAGAGGTCAAAATCCAACATGTTTGCCCCGTGCATCAGCAGCAGTGAAAGCTGCAGTAATAGCAGTTATTAGCACTTCTGTCTTATTTGTGTCCCACTAAATCAGTCGCACACACATTCATGTCCATCTTCTATCTGTGGACGTGTTGCTACGCTGTCTGTATGCACAACAAAACAGCGTCATGCGTTGTCAACTGGTATTGCTAACAATAGCTAGAGCTAATGAAAACCATGAAAAATCGTCATTCCCAGCTCCGGCTCCCGAGTTCCCGAGGTAAATGGGACGCACTATTACTCTCCTGACCCTGGGATTGTTGTCCCTGTAGCAGAGAAGACTTTTCTCACAAACATATCCATTCTATAGAACCACCAAGCCCCCCCCCCCACCCCCATGTTAGTGCTGTCTGTCTGTTTGATGATATACTGTATATTTCTACAGTAGTTTGCTATGAAAAAGAAACGAGGATTTAAAAATAATCAAGCCGTTTGAGGATGAAGTACGAATTAAATTGTCCACAGTGGCCTTGGAAAGTTAAACACATCCACTAAATCAATCGCTGTTGTGCCTATTCCAGTAGTTTTTATGTAAATAAGTAGTAGCTGGGCAATATATTGATATTATATCGATACGGATATATGAGGCTAGATATCGTCTTAAATTTTGGATATTGTAATATTGCGATATGACACAAGTCTTTTCCTGGTTTTAAAGGCTACATTACAGTACAGTGATGTCATTGTCTGAACACATTATTTCAGACATATTATTTGCCTTTACCCACTTAGTCATATAACCCATATCCACATTACTGATGACTATTTATCAAAAATATCACTGTGTAAATGTTTTGTGAAATCACCAATAGTCAACCCTACAATATTGCCCCAATATCCACATGGATGTATTTGGTCAAAAATATTGTGATATTTGATTTTTATCCATATCGTCCAGCTCTATACATAAGTGACGTCATACAGAGCGCAATTCCATATTAGTCATTCTGAAAGCTCAGAAGGTGTTCCAAACCCCAAGCAGATTGTGCCTTTTCATTTAAAAAAAAAATTGTGTACACAAGCACCTGTAAATAGAGTATTTTTGTGTTATTTTCTACAATTGAGAAGATGATATTGCCAATGGATCATTTTGCTCTTGAGGCCTAAAAGGAAAGAGGTAACGGCAACGTCAGCTGCCTCTGCAGTTCTCGAGTTACTAACTCAGATATACAGACGACCTCAGGATACTTCAAAGCATCCTGGTGATTTTACACTAGCGCGTGTCAGCTGTGAGAGCGCGGCACTGGAGATAAAAATAACAACAAAAAGAATGTCCACAAAGGCACATGGGTATATAGAAATAAGACAAATGCACACATATTGACTCAAGGTGTACGGAATGCCTAAGGGGACATATTATATATTTTATATATACATATATTTTGTGTTATGTTATCTCTCGATATATGACCCTGACTTGTTTTCTTGTGATTACAATCAAGAGGAAAATGTTCCAGCTTTCATCTGAAACAAAGACCTCTTTATTTTTGTCCCCTCTGGCCTTCCATACCTGGAGGATATTGCTCAGTATTGTCGAAAACAGAGTCACATTATTACTAAACTTAACGAATAATTTCATTACATCGAATGGGCCTTTCAGACACAACAGGGTTTAAGTTGCATTTGCTGATGGGTTCAATTCAATTTATAGTGTCAAATTAGTGTGGACACTTTACAGATAGTAGGCCTAGACCACACTCTATAATTTACAAAGACCCAACAATCCCCCCCCCCCCCCCCCCCCCCCAAGAGCAAGCATTTGTTGCGACAGTGGCGAGGAAAAACTTCCTTTTTACAGTGCACATCTACAGCATGCTACGCCTAAAGTTCAACCAGGTGGAACTTGGTGCCCACACTTTCCTTAAATGCAGTTAAAAACCGCCATGGCACGGCGCAAGCCATTGGATATAATGGGTTTCAGAGCACAACGGTGCCGGTTTGGTCTGAAAGGCCTATTAGGTCTTAATTTTTTTTGTTTTTCCCTAATATCGGTTCTGAAAAATTCATAGGCAATAAATGCCCTTCATTATTCAGGGTTTAAGATGGTTTTATAACTAGAGTAAAACAGGAAGTAAACACTTTGTATCTCACCAGGAGATATACTTGATATTGTATCCTGTTTGTAGACACATTCAACTCACACTCAGTCAGGTCGGCAAGTGAAAATGTCCTGAATGAAATTTTGGGAAAGGAAAAATGTAATTTTTCATCATTTTGTACTTACCACTTGTGACCACAAGTGGCCGCTGTTCAACAGAAGTTACACAATTTTAACCTTGTGTTGACTTCGGGTCACATTGGCCTGTTTTACATTTTTGTTTTATATCAGAAAATATTGGACGTAGAAATAAGCGCTGAAAATGTGTAGAAGAAAAATTTCAAAATTTAAAACGTTGGAAAAAGCAAAAACAAGTTGTGCAAAAAGGCGTCACAAATGTCAGAAAGGTTGAAACGAAGACAACACAAGGGTTAAGCAAAGGAAAATTATCTCATCAAACGTAGTGAAATGACAGGCCCCCTCGTTCTGTAAACTGTGGTGAATGTTTACAACAGACATCTTGGTAATAATGTTACTGTTCCACTGCTCTGTAGACGGTACAAAGTCATTATACTTAATAGGAGTAATTGCAAAACTACCAGGTTGTAATACAGTTTTTTCCGATCGCTATGGCAATTTTTTTTCAATACTTTTAACAACTTTCCTAAACTTTTAACGAAACACACCACCTACAAAAAAAAAGAAAAAAAAAAAAAGACCAGCTACTATTTTGACAGCAAATAATAAAAAAAAAATAAATAAAAAAAAAAATCACAAAAAATGCTGATGCCGATTTTTTGCTTTTTAAAAACCACCTCTGAAGCAAACACTGTAAATAGTTGTTTTATTTTGTTCACTGTTGCTGCTGCTGGGGGGGGGGGGGGGAAATCATGTGACATTTGAAGACGTCCGACTCGATATTAAAACCCTCTCAGCAGAACCTGGGCACATTTCAGATCAGTTTAATAATGGACTTCCTTTTCGACCCATTATAAAGTTAATATATATATGTACGTATATATAAGTGAATCCACCACCTCGGGCACTCCTATCCACCTTTTGTTTGCTTTCTTTTGTTTTTCCTTTGTGTGTGTCTACAGTTTCACTTTTTATTCTAGCTGTGATATTTTCACCAAAGTACGTTACCTGTATTTTATGTATTTATGGTTTGTTTGCTGCTGAAAGCAAACAACAGGGGTCTGACACACTGGAAGCTGTAAATTGCAGAGTCGCCTCTGGCGGGTTGCATTGTTCTATCCTGTTCAGGTTTTTGCAAATAAAGGCAGTCTTTTTCCACTTTGGTTCTGTGGATTCTCCTGTTCTGTTCCAGCTACACGCGGCCACTAGGGGGCAGAAACACCACAGCAAAAAAGGAGTTAAGAAAACCTGAACAAAATACAATCTTTATTCATTATGTACATTACATACAATGCAATACTACAAGGCTTTCTACACATTCACTGTATTCCACAGTAGTGCTCACTGAGCGGAGAGTACCAGCCTTAAAACTCCTGAGTCCCACCCAGGGGGGGTGTGGAGAAGGGCAAGATGGAAAGAAGAAAACAAAAAGAGAGAAAATCCATCCATCAGACATTGTTGTGTGGAGGATATTTAACCTAAAATAGCAAAAAAAAAAAGTAGCATTTGGCATTGTGTTTTTCTTTTGTGTCTTTTACAAAAGGTGCTTTCAGTTAGTCTCTTTAAACAGTCCGGCACAAAACAAAAAATAAGCATGATGAGCCCTAAATGTTCAAAATATAAATAATCCCTCACATAGCATTTTCTAGAACATAGGCATTGTTGTTTTCTCTAGTGCCTTGTCTTTTTTTTTTAACATCACAGATGTGTTTCCATGTAGTCGGTACCAGGGCAGCGGAAGCATGGGCAAAACATGGACAGACACATAACACACACGCCATCCTCCTCCAACAAAAAACATAAAAAACAACCAAATATTAGGAGTACCAATCAAGCAACATCCCTATCGAGGAACTCGACTAATGAATTGGGCTGGGTATCGTTCAAAAATGTCCGATTCTGGTACCGTGACTTTAATACCGGTTCCTAAAGAATACTTTTTTTTCAATTTTATGAAACAAAAAGAAATTACAACATTGCGGCACACTTCTTTCATTTATTTCTCAGCTCCCCGTGCGTAACAGCCAATTGCAGCCATTATCAGATCTTGGTAGAAGCGTGCTGCGTGCTTATTGGCTCACTGACGCTGATGACATTCACTCCGTAGGGGTTGAAATTGGGTATAGAATGACGAGGCATTTTTTGATACTCGATACTTTAGAGCAGGAGTGTCAACTCATTTTCACTAAGGGCCACATTGGAAAAGAGAATTACATCAAGGGCCAGATATGTAAACATTTGTTGACATGCTTGTAAATACATATAGGCAAATATATTCAACTGTATTATTACATGTTGCTTTTTTGGGGTCATTTTTTGACTTGTCGAACTTCAGTCAACATAAAACCCTAAAAAAAAAAAAAAAAAAAGTCAGTAAAAAGTTCCTTATCTGTCATAGAGTTTAGCCAATCAAAGATTACATTTAGCCAATCAAAGATTACTTTTTTTTTTTTTTAACAATAACAACCTTTTTCATAGCCTAAATATGACAACTCTGCTTCTGGGGGAATTTCTGAGTCTCAAAGTTGGTTGGTTCTAAAAAGTCGCCTAAATGGAGTTTGAAAACAGTTTCCCGTCTTTTTGGTTCAGCGCACAACTAGGCAGGGCCAACATTTATTGTGAACCTAAATTAATAGGAGGGATGAATCGAACTGAATTCGATCAGTGCCTAAAGAAAGTATTAAATTGGGTACGCAGCCCTACTGATGAATTTAGGGAATCCAATGTAGCGGGTCTTAGTAGCAGGCTGCTTCTCGCTCGCTGCTGATGCTCATCTGTCTGAAATAGCTTCTCCAGTGTCGGTGAAACACAGCAGCATCAACGTCATTTACAGTGAGGATAGGTCCACTAGCAGAGCACCCACAATCACAGTAAACAACAGCCTGAAAGGGGGGGGGGGGGGGGGTTGGATGTTATACTACAGTGCACTTAATGGAAAGTTCTCTGTTGTAATATACATACGCACATTATGACATTTAATAAGCAGGACATACCAAGTGAGGCATCTTGGCTGAATTCGCCAGCTCCAGATTCCACCTGAAGTGCATTCAACGCATGGCGTCAAACGATTCCATTCACATTTTATTTTGTAGGAGATATGAAGCTCGTATCTGACACTTAAAAAGGACCATACCGCAGTTTTTTTGCTTAGCAAATTTCAGCTCTTTTACCACAAACTATGTACCCTTAAAAGGAACAGTTGGGATAATAAAGTAACAAAGTGAAGCCGAAATATCTGGATCGCCCCTTGGTGTCTTGGTGTAGGACATAAGCCCCGCCCACTCCATGTTAGCAGATGGGACATGAGCCAAACTAAAAAAATAAAATAAAAAAAAATAAATAAATAAAAAAAGTAAGCGTCAATACATTTTTCCCCCCAAACATGGTTTCTGTAATTTTAGGTAAGCTGGTTCTGATGTTTGTTCACATGTTCCCATTTCTCTGATCAGTTTGGTTTTTATTAGTTATTTCATGGTATAAAAACTGAAAGGCTGAAACGTCATGATTGACAGCAGTCAACAGTCTGAGCAGGTGTATGCTCAGACTATGGCTCCAAAATTACAAGATGGCAGCACCCATCTCCAGGAAATTTTGGCTTCACTTTTGTACAGCAGGAGGAAGTGGAGACACGTCTTTTATCTTATATACAGTCCATGGTGTTAGCAGATAGTCTGTGTTACCTTCGGACAGAACCAGGGCTTTAAATTGCCAAATTTGGCGGGTAAAAATTCACTTTGGCGGCGGGTAACATTGTAAAGTTAATAGCCAATTTGGCCAATGATGAAGAAGCAAATATCTCTGCGTCTGTTTGAATCGGCCGGCTGCAGAACTGACGACAAGTTGGTGTTGCCAGATCTCGCTCTCTTTTCTGCCAAAAATTTGGGCGGGCTTGGAAACGCAATCTTTATCTGGCAACACTGCCTGTAGTACTAATCCTACGCTTCCCACGAACACCATGTTGTGATGTGTCGTACAACCGTTGGCTACGCGTATAGCGTGTGTGGAATCAATTACGAGCTACGCTGAAATGGAGAAGGCGAACAGAATGGCGCCAAACAAACTAGAGGAGACTTAAAACGGGGGCTAGTGAAAAATCTGATTGGCTGGTAACTTTTAAAAACCTACTAGCCTCGTTGGCTGGTGATCAAAAAAGTTCATTTAAAGCCCTGGACAAAACTCAATACGTTTCCCCTCGTTTCCAGATTTGATGCTAAGCTAACTGTCCACTAGCGGTAACCTCATATTTAGCATACAGACATGAGAGTGATATTGATCTTCTCAGCCAAATTATCAGCAAGCACATGTCTACCAACTAGTCAGTCAACATTACCGCCAAACATATCCCAAAGCACACTGTAGTTTTCCCCCGGCCTTTCACTTCCGCAGCGTGTCAACAACCAAGTTTGACCTGGATAGAGTTACTTCCCATGTTACATAGACTAGCTTTACCTTTACAGTGCATTGCTTTTAATGATATGGCCTTTAAAGGAATACTTTACCATTAAGTTTATAAGATTCAAATTTCCAAAAAAAATGGATAAAAGTCTTCATGATTTTTTGTTCTTCGTCATCCGGGGAGGCATGCGAGAAAAACAAAGTCTTTCTTCTTCTCCAACAATTTACTATAAAGTAACACAGGGTGAGTAATTGACGTACACATTATTAATTTGAGGGTGAAGTATTCCTTTAACCTGCAAAACACCAGTATGGTCCTTTAAATTTCAAAATAAGTGCAAAACAAAAGGTAGATCATAGTCTATAAAATGCCACTAAAAGATAGACTCAAGTTAACTTGTATCTGTGACTCAAACACTGAATTCCCCTCTGATTATGTGACCCGCAAGCCAAAATAGTGTTAAATATGAAAGATAAGATGTTTAAATTCACCATCCTTTTTTTTTTTTTAAAGAGAGAAATAGGACAGACCCCGTATATTACACGCAAACCACGTACAAATTGCGGTTAACAGTCGTAGCAGATGCGGCAGGGATGACGAGTGACGTAGTGTTCTGAGAGAGAATCATTGGTTGAGCTGTATTAACACAGTTATTAGCACTTCTGGCTCATTTGTGTCTCACTAAATCAGTCACACACACAGCCCTGTCCTTCTGTGGACATGTTGCAACGCTGTCTGTATGCACAACAAAACAGCGTAGTGCGTTGTTATCAACTGGTATTGCTAACAATGACTAACCTGGCTAGAGCTAATGAAAATAATGCGAAATCAGACTTGTTAAATGGAACGCATTCAACTCTTATCGGACGTCCTTCCCAGCTGCGGCTCCCGAGTTCAGAAGTAAATGGAACGCACTGTGAGGACCAATTAACATTGACCCCCCCGACTCAACACTAGCGGTCTGTGAGCAAGGAAGCGGTCCTGCAGCCAGAACGCCAATCCTCCAGGGCTACTCTTACGTATCGGAGCCTGACTTCATGGAGGATTTCAACAGTATCTGACATTAGCTCACCTGTCTGCTGGTAAACTCAAACATCACGCTTAACCCCGGTTCCGACCAAAGATGCGAGACGAGTCGAGACTTGCAACGTGCCGTTTTGCCGCGTTCTGAAACCTGCCAGTTCACACCGATGCGTCTTAACGAGCCGCTGTATCATATGCATAGCAACGACTCTGAACCTGCGCTCTCATGTCCAACTTTTCAGGCTTTTTTCATAGCTGGATATCATTTCTAGCGTCTGAAGATATAAATGAGGATAGTGACAGTACGATGCTCGCTACGGTTGCATTTCTAGTTCTGATTGACTTCTTAGTTCTAACTCCCTCTCTCAGCTCACTCGACCACCTACTGCGCTTGTGGTAAGATAGAAATAAAACGAATAATGGACCATTTTATTTCTTATAGTTTGTAGCTGATTTTACAAGCCGACTTTGCTATTGGCTGTGCGACTTTGCGACGTACTAAAACGGTTTCAATGTTACGACCAATATTTGACACGTGGCAAGAATTGTTCCTAAAAAGTGTGAAAGACATTCTGTGTTGGTAGGAAGCTCTGTGGCGAGTGTTCCTTTCTCCATTTAGCAGACAGTTGGAACTACGAATCAGTAGTTTCACATTCCTCCTGTGTGAGTCAATCAAGGATCATGTTGTCACTATCAGACATAATAACCAAGCCTATGAAATAATAATAACCATGCTATAAGTGGGACAATACCTGGCATTTTGTGCGTTACGTGGCTGTAATGGATGACGCGGAGGCTAGACTGGTTCTGCTTAACCCTGCTGTCGACTTCACAAATCTATTCAGATGGACATTTGGGATTCTTTTTAGGAAAAAAAAAAGAAAATAATTCATCACACTTAAGGAACACCCTGTCAACACACTATGACACAAAAATGCCTTTTTCCCTACTCTAATTATCAAAATGGATTTCTGGCACCGGGACTCCATTCACACAGCCACCAGATGTTTTCAATCCTTCCCAATAAGTATAATGAGTATTGAATGTAGAGCCAGAAAGTTACTCTATGTGGACCCTGACATTTTTACATGGGGAACAAAAAAGAAAACGATCCAGCACACAATCTGCTCAATCCAAAACATTTCCTATATGTGTATTATTTACATATTCTGTACACCATTTAACAACTTAGAATGAAGTCACAGTCCATTAACTACCAAGGAAGAAAGAAACTTAACTTCACTTGTGTCTCCTGTAGTAAATGCACATTTTTACCAGCCAGTTTTAGAGGGATAACAACCCAAACCAATATATATATATAAAAAAAAGGTATATTTAGATATATATTAAACTTTATCTCATAGAATCATTCCTCTATTGTTACTACAACACTATTACATTGTCTTTGCCTCTGCATGGCCGTCACAATCATAAATAGGGGGCATGTGTCGCAGAAAAGCAAGCTAATCATCGACATGAAATTTTACATAGGAGTTTGCAGAAGAGGCTCATGGTAAATGTAAGCCAAAGAAGAGAAGAGCTTGTAGCTGGGGA
The DNA here is from genome assembly GCA_023566125.1 of Zingel zingel. Taxonomy (NCBI): domain Eukaryota; kingdom Metazoa; phylum Chordata; class Actinopteri; order Perciformes; family Percidae; genus Zingel; species Zingel zingel. The sequence continues at coordinate 9,089,708 of CM042331.1, forward strand.
GAGTCACGTGGTTTCCTGTATCGCTGTCACACAGTCCTGTCTTCAAATAAATTAACAGCCGGGGAATTTCAACCGGACTTTTCGCAACAATTGGCCTGAACAGACGCCACCTCATCATCTGTTTTTGCTCCAAAACATGTGGATGGACGCCAGTGGTCGACTGTGTGGGCGTTTTGTGTGGGCACAAAGGGGGAGAAAAAAAAAATCTGCGTTTGATTTGAAATGAGGAAAAAATCAATGAAAAAAAGACTGAAAAACAAACACGTGCAAAACCTCTTTTTTGGCCTTAACATTTCGGGGTGGGGGGGGGAAACACAAGCAATGTTTGGCAGAGTTTAGAGGGAGGGGCTTTGCGTGCTCCAAGAAATGTTCATCAGCAAGAAAAAACAAACAAAGGGATATGTTGGGGAAAGAGAAAAACACATGCACACACACACACCTCAGGTCGTCAAGTTTGGCTCATTTATCCAGATACCACAGTGTTGTTAGTGTGTGTGTGTGTGTGTGAGCCTCCCCACCAGGTAATGCAGACTGGGACAGCAGAGGGTCAGAGCCCACCAGAAGGCTTCAGGAATAGAAAAATAACTGGTCTCTGCCTCCTCCGTCCCATCAGGTGCATGGGTGGGTGGGTGTGTGGATGGGTGTGAAGTCAGTCCAGGGGGAGCGAGGTGACTGGGTGGGCGGTGGGTGTGGGGCGGGGCTAGAGCGTGATGAGGTCCACCAGGTTGCCCTTGGGCGGAGTCATGCTGTCCGGGAAGAAGTTGACGAGCGTGTCGAAGAGCTGCGTCCGCTGAGCGTACGTCTGGTCTACGTCGGAGAAACCTAAGAGAGAGAGAAGGACAGACAGGACTCGAGTCACCGCCTCGGGGCTATGCGCCTCCACCAACCAGCAGGGCTGTCGAGTGTATTTTTGGCGAAACGTGGATGCTTCCTATAGAAGACCTATACAGTCGCCACAGTTTTGAGATCAGTGTCATCAACTCACTATCCGACCAAATGCCTCCCCTTCTGTTCCCGAGTTGTGGCGTTGGATAACGGCCAGAAAGGCGTTTTTGCTGAACATTATGATGTCACAGTGAAGCTTTTGGGTGTCCTAACTAGTCGTTTTGGTGTCTAAACTTAACTGTCGACACTGCCATTTTGTGTCAGCTTAACTCAACTGCTCAACTCAACCCCAACCGCTGAAATGGCCGTGACCCCGCGGTGCCATGTGCCCGGCCCACAGCCACCTTTTGTCAGCTAAATGTAACTGTAAGGACCAGAAGTACTGTCAACTAGTCAGAGAGAAGGTTTTTGTTTGACATAGTATAGTTGTTTTTACAAGAATGCCCCTCACCATGGCCACACGTATGATTGGTGTAAATGTGTCAAAGTAGGGAAATCGGTTTGAATGCCGATCCCCGATCAGTTAAAAAATGTCCGTATCGGCTCTGATCGATACTTGCGATCGGGATTGGGACATCCCTAATTCTATCCATCTGATTGAAGTTTTGCTCCTGAAGCTTCCTCCATCTCACACAGGTCACGTGCTAAAATCAACAAATACTCTCTGAAGTAGTGGAGGAAGTACTGAATCTTAAGTAAATGTACAAATAACCAGAGCTATATTTACTTTAGTAAAAGTAGAAGTACAACAATGACAACCCTACTTAAAAGTAAAAAGTACCTGCTTTAAATGTACTTTAATTATTAAAAGTACTTGAATAATGATTTATTCTCTTAATGTCTATATTCTAATAATTAAAAAAACAGTATGGGCTGTGGCATTTTAATTAAGTTAGTTTTAGGTTAATGTAATTGTGCTTACCATCTGTGGCCCCCCTGTGGAATGTTTTTAAGATAAATATACGGGTTGTATATTAATCCTATAACGGATGCTTCACATATGACCAAGCAGAGTATCGGGAGCAGCAGCAGTAACAGGAGCAGCGGTAGTAGGCTACCGGGAGCGGTACGCGCCTGGTCAATAAATGCTGTTGAAGGGCGGGTCTTGGTGTGGCCATAGTGGGATTCGTAATATTGCGAGCGGCACCGGGAGCTGGACGGCCGCTGCTGAAGGCTTCTCTGCGGACTGCAAACGTGTGACAGTCAGGAAGACGTTTTGGCAGGGGGAAAAACGGATCAGAAAATGTAACGGAACGTTGTAGAAATGTAGTGGAGTATAAAGTATAGATAATTGCTGCAAAATGTAACAAAGTCAAAGTCAAAAGTATGCACTATTGATTGTACTTAAGTAAAGTACAGATAAGTGAAAAATGTACTTAAGTAAAGTAACAAAGTATTTGTACTTCGTTACATTCCACCACTGCTGAAGTGAAACCTGTTGGGCAGCTTTTGGCTTATTACAGAGACACTGAATACCTAACCTATCTGTCCTATCTGGACCCACGCGTGGTGTTTGTCTGGCATGAACAGGGGTCAGGTTCTTACCCAGAGGGATGAAGTCAGAGCCGGACTTGAAGAGAGCCGAGGGAAGAAGCTGGAACTGAAGCACAACACCAACGTCTAAGTCACTTTTAACGTTTAGACAGTACTGAACAAACACACAGCACAGCTCCTGCTGTAACCCTCTGCATGCAAATGAGGGCAGAACACAGCCATCTGGACAGATGGAGGGTCATTTCTTGGAGTAATGGGACTTCTGCAGAATTCACAAACCAAGTCCACATTTTTTCACACATTTTCTGTCTATATTAAACTCTCCTATACTGTCACTTATTTCACATCTAACCCCCATCTTGTTTACACACCTATCCCTCAGATTCTCCTTTTCACGGGTTCTCTTTTCATGTCTCTAAACTGTTAACCTCTTTATTTCTAGTTGATTTTCTCTACCTCCCTTTTTTATTGTAGACATTTCTCACCCCCTCTAGCTAAGAATATAAACTTAGCACAAAAAGTAAGGAAATTTGTGTTTGGTAGATTATTTCTCTGTGGTAACAATTCTTTTGCGTTGGAAAGCCTGTTACCTTTCAAATGGTGCCCCATTTGTAAGGAACATGCATTTGTCGGATGAGCAGCAGTGCTGAGTATGTGGGTTCCACCCATGAAAAATGTGGCAAATCTTCTCTGCCAATGCCAAACAGCTTATTCTGCCATTGACTCGTTTGGTGGATTGGATGATTCTTCAATCAAGTTTGAAGAAACAAGACATATTGGCAATTTAACAATTTATTCATTTCACAAACAGGAGCTTTAGTAGCATGTGGAAGAACCATACACAGCCACAACAGCCTGGCACCTCCTCCTCATGCTGGTCCCCAGCCTGGTCACACACTGCTGTGGGATGGCATCCCATTCTTCAACCACCATTTGTCGCAGAATCTCATCTCTATATCTCTATGCATTGAGATTGCCTCCAATGATGACAAGCCTCGTTTTTCCAGTGAGTGAATCAGCTACGCAGATTGCTGCACCGATAGAGTAACACCTTTTGGTGGAGGCAGTGTGATGTGTGGGGCGGCATCTCCCTCACTGGAAAAACGAGGCTTGTCATCATTTGAGGCAATCTCAATGCAGAGAGATATAGAGATGAGATTCTGCAACTAGTGGCAATCCCACATCTCCACCGTCTGGAACCGAACTCTATCCTCCAAGATGACAACGCTCGCCCCCACAGAGACTTCCTCCAGAATGTGGGAGTGGAGAGGATGGAATGGCCTGCCAGCAGTCCTGACCTCAACCCCATTGAACACTTGTGGGATCAGCTTGGGTGTGCTGTTCATGCCAGAGTGACCAATGCAACCACGTTGGCTGACTTGCGACAAATGGTGGTTGAAGAATAGGATGCCACAGCAGTGTGTGACCAGGCTGGTGACCAGCATGAGGAGGAGGTGCCAGGCTGTGTATGGTTCTTCCACACACTATTGAGGCTCCTGTTGGTTAAATGAATAAATTGTTAAATTGCAAATATGTCTTGTTTCTTCAAACTTCAATCATCCAATCCACCAAACAAGTCAATGGCAGAATAAGCTGTTTGGCATTGGCATTACCACAGAGAAATAATCTACCAAACACAAAGTTCCTTACTTTTTGTGCTAAGTTTATTTAAAAAAAAAAAAAATCTACACTAAAAACCATAGTAATATTAAAACTAGAAGGGCACACAGAGAGCACAGACCCCCGCCATGGCATGCCCTACCTCACAATATTAGTTCAGGGCGAATGTTCCCAGTGGGGAACTCATTTTTCAGATGCCACATGAATGCAGCCAAATCTCGCAATGTTACCAAAAGTAGAAACATATTTTGTGTATCAGCCCTATGATTTGGATCCACTCCAAAATGTAATGGGTTCTTCCTTGGCCCACGCTACACCCAGGGTTTCCGCAGGTTTCACCAAGTCAAATGCAAGACTTTTTAAGACCTTTTTAAGACAATTATGTACGACATTTTAGACCTTTATCACAACATCAACTAAGCCCTAAATTCAGTTTTTTTTCAAGCTAAGCATCGCTAAACTTTCAATTCCCTATAGCTGAAGAATTAAATCTGTTTTATGTCTGTGGTACAATCAGGAAGAGACTCGCGCCAATAACACGAAAGCTGATTGGCTGCAACATAAGTAGCATGTTGGTCTCATTTGTAGTCGTGATACAGAGAAATTATATTTGGACTAGCGACAGAAAGAACTACAACGCCACGGAATGATAAAAAAAAAAAAAAAATGAATAATGAGGTAGCGCTGCATGGACGTAGGAAAATGAAGACCTGTTTAAAATGATTTAAGACCTAGAACACAACATTTCACCGAATGTAAGACTTTTTAAGGCCTACAATTTTGATTTTTAAATTTTAGACTTTAAGACCCCGCAGAAACCCTGTAAACCCTTCCACCAAGGTTCATGGAAATCGGGCCAGTGAGGTAATAACACAATGAAGTACGCCGTACCTCTTTGGTTTCATCGGGGTCTGTGTGGTCCACTGTGAGTGAAAGGTCGTTCTGCAGGTATTTCAGCGCGCTCAGTGGCTCCGACTGGGCCTTCTCCTCAAACCTGACCAATCAGAACACACAGATGGGTCAACGTCACATGCACTCAGTGGGGCTGCAGTCACAACAAATGAACACTAGATGGCAACAAAGCAGAGATAATCACACAGCTCAGTAGTCATGTTCCCCATCAGGACCCGGGGGAAGATTCCGTGGCCTCTCTTCTTACACGACATACTTTCCCCTGAAGTGTTTAGTAGCAAAAAAAAGGCCCACTGACGGCAACGCTATTGTTCATATTTTGGCACAATGTTATGTTAGTAATGACAGTAGTAGTGCTCATAGTAAGTGAAAATGTGATCTGGGATGCACATAGGCCTGTAACTATTACATAATTGTCTAACTGTCAATCTTTTTACATAATCAAAGTTTCTTTGTTTAACCGCAATTAATAGCTAACATTAGCTAAGGTCCTGAGGCGTATGACTGGTAATTGTTGATTTTGCCAAATTGTAATTATATAAGTGATTATTGGTCAGACTATGTTTATATTATTATTAGTTATTGGCACTTGGCCCAACACATGTTCATAATAACAAAAATCATAAGGGGGGGGGGGGACAAGTAGAAAAAAATGTTTCTTAATGAGAATAAAGTTGTTTATTTGTGTTTTTACATCATCTGGGTCACATGACAGTGATATAACCGAAAGATGTATCCTGGGATTCATTCAAAACGTTACTTTGTTTAAAAAAGTAATAAACTAATACATTTTAAAATTTGACTGAAAGAGACAATTATATTGTTAATTGCAATTATTTGTGAGACAAATGATTGCACAGCAACATTTTGAATTGTTACAGTGCTAGATGCACATGTGTAACATAACGTTATCTGGAATTGTTCATTAGCTGTGTGTGATATCTGTAAAGCTGAATGGCCTACAACTGATTTTATCCTGATGCAAAGACCATCTGTGAGAGGAAGGACACTATCCTGCTTTTAAAAACGGTTGCAAAAAAAGCAAACTGTTGCCAAAAAAAAAAAACGGTAACGTTACAGCGAGCAGACCTGTATTTCCTGATGAGGTATCTGCAGTGGCGGAGCAGGTACTCCTTGGAGGGCCGACACAGTTTGAGGGACCAGAAGTCGTCCAGGCGCATCTTGGGAGAACAAGACTTCCCGGGGTTTCCACCAAACAAGTAATGCACCTGGAACCACACAGGGAATACACATTGATTGACACATGATTACATATTCTTATACTCATCTCTCATACTCTCTACACACACAGACACGCACTTTAAAAAACTAACTATTCCACAGTTTTGTTGTACTTAATGCAGCCAAAATATACTTTTTCTAATAAACTGTTCTGTTACATGCAACCACAACCTTTCGTGGGTTATTCTGCAAAAAAATTTTGCCATATGTGGCAATATCAAACAACTTTAAAGTCAGCAGAAACTGGCTTCAAACTCCGCACTTATAGCATGTTTAAGGGCTCATAGCTGCAGTTCTGAATTGGAATTATCCAAATTAGATTGTTTTTGGAAGAAATATTGCAGGAATGGCGAAAAAAGTATCTTTTACGAATACCGTAATGCATGGATGGCTCAATTTGTGTTTTTTTCTTATGATCTTAAGGATACAAACATGAAAATTTGAGTCTCAAATGGGGTTATCATACACGCAACGCTTTTGACTGTCGTCGTTTACGAGCTTTAAGAGCGATAAATCCAACAGAGTCTGACTGTAATCTTCTGACATTACTTCTGCAGGGTTAATGAAGGAAAATGCTCATTTCTAAGTGTTGATGCAACAGAGGACAACTCTGATTCCGACCGGAGGGATTTTTGCAGTTCCTAGAACATAAAATTCATAGAACCCTTTTTTTCTCGTGTTCCGACTGGACCAATTTGGGGATTTTTAAGTCCCTCTGGCCACAGTTCCTGTAACTCTTTCAGCTCTTACTTCAGGGCAGGGTCTTTTCTCTTTTCAGCATAGGAACCTAGGTCAACGAGGGTCGGGTTTCCGGTACAGACAGACCAACAACGGGACTTATTCATCACTAATTTCACTTCTGACAACGTTTTAGGTGAGAAATTTAACTGTTTAGATTTCGAATATAGGCAGTCTTGTGAAAATTGATGCCGAATTGACAATTTGCTTCAAAGTTTTCAGAGTTGAGGAGCTCCATGAAGTGAGGCGACAGCCAGCAAGCGCCTGCCCCGGCCTCTAGCTCGTCGCTGGGCCAGTCATGCTCAGAGACCCCGCTGTGAGCTCGAGGTCTCTCAGACCTCTCTCGTAAATAAGAGGCTTTTATTTCGCCGTTGACGGTTCGTTTGTTTAAATATCACAACACATGTCCATCATAAGATTAACAGGAACCTGTGGTTAACTGTCTTTTCGGAGTGAAACTCCACAAGCGTGTCCTGCAGCTGGCCGACACACACACACACACACACACACACACACACACACACACACACACACACACACACACACACACACACACACACACACACACACACACACACACACACACACACACACACACACACACACACACACACACACACACACACACACACACACACACACACACACACACACACACACACACGGGAGAGAGAGAGATACGTTTCTCTTCGGGAGACTTGATTAAATTATGACAAATATGCTATATACTTTAGATTTAGTATTTAGTTCATACTTTCTTGGTGTATTTGTTTTCTGATTTTCACGCTATAAAGACCGTTGCCGTGCTTGTATCACTCCCTTACACCTCCTACCAGTGAGTCCCTATGGCCACTTGGCCGGTGCGAATGAAATAGGAAAAAAACGGTTTTAGGGGAGAGTAGTTAGTAGAACTGTTTAGAAGTGGACTTTTCCTAGAACTACGTTCCTGGAACTACTTGGTCGGAAAGCGGCTATTGAGCCAGGTGTGTGAATCAACAGCTCACGAGCAGATGTGTTAACTTGATGCAGCGTGAATACAAATCTGAAAAAAAGCCTGCAAGGAGTATTCTGGGGCATTACTATGTTGAGTACTATGAGTGTTTCTCATGAAATCAGTGTGATAGCATACTAAACAGGAGAGAGTGTGTGTGTGTGTGTGTGTGTGTGTGTTAGCCTCAGCTGTGTGTTACCTTGTGCATCTCATCGTAGACCAGCTGGTGTGCAAAGCGCGGACACGGCTCCTCCTCCTGCAGAGCCTTGCTTGGGTTTTCTTTCACTGCCTGATCGTTCTTATACACACATGACCTAAGACACACACGGAAATAAAGAGGAGGGGGAAGCAAATTTACATTAGTGACGAAAAGACTACACTTCCTGAAGCCCTCAAGGAAAAGCTGTTCAACAAATCCTGTTTTTCACACACACACACACACACACACACACACACACACACACACACACACACACACACACACACACACACACACACACACACCCCTAGCAGAGAGAAACGAGCACACATCCACATAATGCTGCAAGTGCCTCATTGACTTATTTCACTGGACACAGAGTACAAGAACAGCTACTGAAATCAATGTACTGGAACAGAGAGGGCTGCAGCCACAGCCACTGATCCAAACAACACACACACACACAGAGGGAACATGTCGTTCTCTCGTGGAGGACTGAGGAATTGTGTGAAGAGGTGCTTGTGAAACTCTGCGGTGTTATTTGTCTAAAAATGTTGAACAGCGAAAGTGTATGTGCATGCATGCATGCTCTCGGTTATCTGCTGTGGTGAAGATCTTTGTTACAAATAGAGCTGCTGTGTGTTTCCTGCGAGTGTGTGTGCGCGAGTGTACGCTCTCCTCGTCACTGCGGTGGTGATCACAGAAACCTCTCTGCTGCAGTGTGTGTGTGTGTGTGTGTGTGTGTGTGTGTGTGTGTGTGTGTGTGTGTGTGTGTGTGTGTGTGTGTGTGTGTGTGCGTTTATATTATATTCTCTCTACCAGTTGTTGCGAGCGATGTCGTAGATCCAGAAGGAGTTGCGGACGTTCTCCTCACGCTTGTCCTTGTCTTTGCTGAGGCCCGACAGGACGTGAATCTCATTGAGCTCGGGGTCGATTGTGGCTCTCTGGGTGAAGCCCGTCATCGGTACTGTGGCGGTGAACAACAACAACAACAACAACAACAACAAATCAACAACTCCGAAAATAAAAACATTAACTCCTCCAGCAGATGTGATTCAGCGGAGATAAGAATATGACCATGTTTAGAAGTTATCCAGGTCGGTTATTAGCATAAACGAGAAAATCTGTGTGTGTGTGAATACAGGCAATTTGAAAACATCCTTCTCCCCAAAATGAAAAGTAAAAAAAAATGTAAAGCTATAGATAAACTACTACAGCAACGGCGCCATGGCAACCAGGCCCGACAGAGACAGAAGTATCAGCATGCAGATTCAACCCAGTGCAATGGAGACACACACAGACACACACACACACACACACACACACACACACACACACAGACACACACACACAGAGACACACACACAGAGACACACACACAGAGACACACACACACAGACACACACACAGGCTGCAGCAGCATGGTTTAATAAAAACCTAACATTTTATCTAGCCTCATCTTATTTCTAATACATATCGTACCAACGGTACAGCACTGCGCTGATGCGGTAAAGAGGGATTTCATTTTCTGCAGTCAAACTGAGGTACTTCATGTTGCATTTTTTCCAGTGAATTGTTCACATGGAGGAGGAAGCACAACAAGCATGAAAATTACGATAAGCTGCAGCAGCTCAGCACTCGACTGACTCAGCACTGTGCTGCATTCACACTGATTCAGGCAGACAGACAGCACCTTTTGGACGGCACGGTAGAAACAAACAGGCCAGCGGAATGGCAGGGCGGTAAAACGAATGCTAAAGATCTGCTGCTGTAGCAGGGTTTTTTTGTTGCCGCCCCTCAAAAAGGTTTCAGCCTGCGCTATGTTTTCCACATGAGGTTGGTGCTAAGCTGCATTGTTTTTGACTGGACCTGAACGCTTCGCTGTGAAGCAAGCGCTAAGGGGGATCTCTGTTTGCAGAGTTGAGGCTGAACCGGACTCTCCCAGTTATCGTGCTGCTCTAGGGGACCGTCGGCACAGCGAGAAGCTTCGGCTGTCTGACGGCATTGGTAACAGATTGAGACGGTTTCATAAGCGGTTCAAAATGTATCACATGTTAAATAGTAGTCCAGTTCCGTGTTTTGAACAGTTGGTTCTGACACATGATGCGAACCGTACGGGAGAACGCGTGAAAACCACAGTTGCAGCAACTGTATGACCGTGCTTCCCCGGGGACAGGCAGCGCAGCGAAGCTCCTGCTCGGAGGAGGAGCCGCTGCTGTCGGGCACCGGAGCTTCCGGGCCTCTCGCTGGGACTCCCAGCCTCCTGCCGGGGCTCCGACTGCAGGACGACGGCAGCAGCGAAGCGGGATCCGGTTCCGATATCTTGGCATCAGTATAAAACTGAGACCATTTCATAACCGGTTAAAAACTCCTTGTAGTCAATTTAAATAGCAGTCCACTTCCGTGTTTTGGTACAGTTGGTTTTCACACCTGATGCGGACCGCATGAACTGTACTCGAGACCTCTTGTTCAGGTGGACGTGCTGCTTGACTTGGGCACATTTCGCAGTGTTCACACTCATCAAACAAACTGGACTTTGGGGTCAAGAGTACTCTGATCCGGACGCAGGTCCCTGACGTGAAAGCCCCCTTACGGCATTATATTTTTGAATTGTCACTTGCCTTCTGAATTTTGTGTTTTCCTTCACATAAATAAAAACATTTACACCATAAATTGGTGCATTAAATCTGTTGAGAATGCAAGAAATGAAGTGTTTGATGCTCAAAATTTACTGGGGGACGACACGCAATTATTATTTTTTTTTATTTCATGGTGCTGTGATGAACGGCTGCTTTAAATTCAGGAAAACTATGTGTTCTTTCAGTTATTTGACAACAATTCTGTTGCAATATTTAGAGGTTAACTCAATCACAAATCATTGTTGGCACTATGTTGAATTAAGGTTGGGCCATATGGAAATGGGAATTTTTTTTTCCCATCAAAATAATTTTCTAAATCACAACAGATTTTTGGTTTATAATGCAGTAAAAAGCAAAAGGTGTGCAGCAAAGTACTGGGCGAGTCAGGCCGGCTGTGATTCATCAACAATATTCATCTCCCGTTATGGTACATTTTAAGGTAGTGGTAACTGAGACTGGACTTCAAATGACACACTGTGCAGCCACTGTGGGAAACCACACAACATTTCATTAACTACAGTGATATCATGCAAATGAACTCAATTGGACTAAAACTCCCTGGCAGACAGACGTCTCCCACACAGCGTCTGCAGTGACTGGTCAGCACATGAAGAGGGACATGCCGAGACGGCGCTGCGGTGCTGAACCATGGCACACATCAACATGTGAGACTGATTATGAGACCGAGAGAGAGAGAGGAAGAGAGAACTGTTTGTGCTTTCTGCTTCCTTCCTGCCAAGGCAACATTCTGTTCTTTTCTTGTTCTGCTTCATCGGCGCACACATTTGAATTAGTTTTCAATTTCTCTCTCCCATATTCTCACTGCATCTAGTCTCTCTCTCTCTCTCTCTCTCTCTCTCTCTCTCTCTCTCTCTCTCTCTCTCTCTCTCTCTCTCTCTCTCTCTCTCTCTCTCTCTCTCTCTCTCTCTCTCTCTCTCTCTCTCTCTCTCTCTCTCTCTCTCTCTCTCTCTCTCTCTCTCTCTCTCTCTCTCTCCCCCCCCCCTAACTGGCAGGACAGAGGTGAGCGGCCGGCAGACAAGAGGTCTATTTATGCTGTGTTTGAGGTGGAGCTGAAGTCGCAGTGAGTTTGGCTGCCGGGGCTTTTGAAGCAGATATTCAGTGACCTGGTGCAAGCAAAACAACCTAGAGCTCAACGCTCTAAAGACAGTGGAGATGGTTGTGGACTTCAGGAAGAACCCAGCCCCACCTGCCCCCATCACCCTCTGTGGCTCCACAATTGACACTGTGGAGTCTTCCTGGGAACTATCATCTCCCAGGACCTCAAGTGGGAGCTGAACATCAGCTCCCTCGTCAAGAAAGCACAACAGAGGATGTACTTCCTGAGGCAGCTGAAGAAATTCAACCTGCCAAAGACAATGATGGTGCACTTCTACACAGCCATCATTGAGTCCATCCTCACATCCTCCATCACCATCTGGTACGCTGCTAGCACGGCCAAGGACAAGGGCAGACTGCAGCGTGTCATTCGGTCAGCAGAGAAGGTGATTGGCTGCAATCTGCCGCCGCTCCAGGACCTTTACGCCACCAGGACTCTGAAGCGTGCTGGAAAGATTGTGGCCGATCCCTCCCACCCCGGACACAAACTCTTTGAGCCACTCCCCTCTGGCAGGAGGCTGAGGTCCTTCAGGACCAAAACCACACACCACATGAACAGTTTTTTCCCCTCCGCCACTAGTCTTATCAACAAGGCCCGGAAACCACCCTGACTCTCTCCACACCCCACCTCGGGCTCCTCATGCCACTGCACCTACTCTGCTGTAGCATTCCTTTCTACTACTATTCTACTTACTTATTTTACTATTTACTTAATTTTTAACGTTATTAATACATTCTGTGTGTATATGTTTATATTTATATTGTTTATATTCTTTTTTATCCTTCTTATATTTGAATGTATGACATGCATCAACAGCACCATGACAAATTCCTTGTATGTGCAACGTACTTGGCAATAAAGCCCTTTCGGATTCTGATTCTGATTCAGTCATATTTCCTCTGAGAGAGGCAGAGAAGCCACACAGAGCCCAGGAGACTGACTGCAGCAGCAGATATGCCACCGTGTTTCCGTTTTATACATCCTGCAGCGGCGGCCCACCGCCGCTAAATTATTGCTGTCACTGCTTTGATTTTATGAAATGTCACGAAATCAGAAGTACACGACTCTGCAGAGCGGTCCGCTCCACTGAACTCAGACAAACGGTCGCCCATTCTCTCTCCCCTCTGAGAGTGAACCCCTGGAACAGTGACAGGGCGTCAATCACTTGCAAAGTCATGACAACCAAATAAACAACCGCACGAGTGCAGCATTTTCTCCTCAGGCAGAGTGGCAAACAGGGACGAAAGCCTCGATGGCTGCGTTCCTGCAAAGTAGGGCTGCACAATATATTGTTTTTCTATCGCCATCGCGATATCAACTGGCGCAATAAACACGTCGAAGACTTCTATTTAGTTAGTTGAAAGAAAATAGAAGACTGCACTTCAACATGTAACTGTGGTGCCTTTTATATTCAATTCAGAAGGAGGGTGAGGAAGGATCAGATCCCGCCGGCTTTCTGACTACAAATCTAAGTGGATACCAGCGTTGCAAGGCCGACCTGTCCGCATAGAGCGAGCCCACAGACTTTACAGCGCAGAGCGTCCACGTACATTGATCTTCAAGCTACTGGACTATACCGATCGCCAGGGCCCAAAAGATTAAGCATGCTGAGCACGACCTGCTGTTCTTTCCCGACTACAGCAAAGATACAACCACCAAAAGAAAAGCTTTTGTGGAGTTTTACGGCTACAGGAACCAGATGAGATGGAGGCAGCCTCTCCGCAATAGCATCTAAGCTAGCCTAGTGTCATATAAGCTTGTATTTCTTATTGTACTAGCTTATTTTTCAGTTTAGCGCCTTTTATCGGTTGACTTATGATCTCCCTGACTGCAACGTTATGCGTTTATTTGTATTTCTATATGGGAAGTATCAGTAACATTATTAAGGGTTGTTGGGGACTGCGTTGCACGTCTGTGTAACCGGAATGGTTATGGCGTGTGTGTTGTTGCAATACTTGGGCTCTACAAGAGTCTGGCGGTTTGCGTGTGTGTACATAGTTGTGTTGTGTAATTCATTTGTTTCTGATACAGTACGACGAGATGCTCTTACTGCGTGCATTCCCCTTAATCTGTGTTTAAGTCTTTTTATTTGTGGGTCTTTTTTTCCTACAACTCTGTATTCCAAGTGTAACTAGTAATTAGATGGCCAACTTGAATATTATCAGCTGGAATGTTAGAGGTTTAAACTCGCCCATTAAGCGCACTCGCTGCCTAGAATTTCTCCGACGTAAACAAGTGTCTGTCGCATTGACTCAGGAAACGCACCAGACAGAAAATAACATACAGCGGTTCCAAAACAAACACTACAAAGTTATAGCTATAGTGGTGGACAATGGAAAAGATAATGATAGTAGATTTGTGTATATTCTACTTGCTATTAATTATGCAAAGATTTTGGTAGCCAACATTTATGCACCCAACATGTTTGATGTTAATTTTTTACCCTCCATCAGTGACTCTTTGTTGAGATACCGTGACTGTCATAGTATTATAGCAGGCGATTTTAATGCAACAGTGTGTCCAGAATTGGATAAGTCCAGCAGTATGTCCTCTACCACACTGCCTCCCAGATATTTCCTGGCAGAACTAAACATTGTGGATCCCTGGCGACTTGACAAAGTTAAGGCATACTCCTACTCTAACCGCCATGGCTCTTCCTCAAGAATTGATTGTGCATTTGTCAGTCCATCCATCATAAATAGCATAAGTCATGTTAATATGCTACCCATTTTACTCTCTGACCATGCCCCAGTTATTTGTACACTGACACCAATTATGAATCACCCCAAAGTGCAGAGGTGGAGGTTCAATGATTCTCTCCTCAGTAATAAGACATTTTTTACACATATGAAAGAACAACTTAACAAATGTATCACTCACAATAAGGAAAGCTGCACCAATGCTCAAATACTGTGGGAGTCAGCTAAATGTTTCATTAGGGGTATATGTATTGGCTTCTCTTCTAAATTGCATTCTGAACGTAGCAAACGGCTTAATGACATTGAGAGATGGACTACACGAATAGAGCAGGAGCAATTAACATCTTCAGAAACCAACATAAACCTACTCACTGCACTTAGAGGGGAATACCGAAGTATATCCCTTGAATAAGCAGAGTTCATATTGCATAGAACAAAGCAAAGATACTACTATGATGTTGACCATCCAAGCAGGCTACTAGCCCTCAGACTTAAACAATGTGAATCAAAAGTACTAATCAATGCAATTCATACAACAGAGGGCCAAGTTGTAACAAAACCTGATACTATTAATAACGAGTTTGAAGCTTTTTACCATAACCGCTATTCATCGGAAGGCCGACTGGATAAGGAGAGGTGTGGCACATTTCTTCACAGTCTAGCATTGCCTACATTAGATAGTGATGACATGGCAGGCCTGGGAAATCCTATATAATTGAAAGAACTTGAATCAGCAGTGAAATCCTTGAATAGAGGCAAATCACATGGCCCAGATGGCCTACCCCCTGAATTTTATGTAGTGTTCTGGGACCAGGTAGGACCATTAATATTAGACTCTAGAAACTGTGCAATTAAACAGGGATCATTTCATAGAGATCAAAGGAATGCATTGATTACCGTCCTCCTTAAAAAAGGCGAAGACCCACTGGAATGCTCCAGTTACCGGCCTATCTCACCGATTTGTGGAGATATGAAAATCTATTCTAAGGTGCTGGTCACTCGTATGGAAACTGTAGTGGGCAAACTCATACACTGTGATCAAACAGGATTCCTTAAAGGGAGGGTCGCATCTGATAATATCAGAAGGCTCCTTCATATTGTTGATGTTGCTGACTCCCTTGAAGAAGACTGTGCTGTTTTCTCACTTGATGCAGAAAAGGCATTTGACCGCCTCGAATGGGGGTATTTATGGATGGTCCTGGAGAGATTTGGTTATAAGTATATCTCTATGATAAAAACGCTAGACAGTGGTGCCACAGCCTCCGTCCTCACTGGTACCTTTCAATCTGCAGCTTTTAATTTACACAGAGGAACAAGGCAAGGCTGTCGGTGCTCACCTCTATTGTTTGCCATGTCTTTGGAGCTTCTGGCACAGGCCATTAGGGACAGCAATGTAATATCCCCTGTAACTGTAGACCACTCTAGACACTAACTTTCGCTATATGCCGACGACTGCCTTCTTTTCCTCTCCAATATTCGGGAATCGTTACCACAAGTTATGACTCTTTTCAGGATATAAAATAAAACTGGTCTAAATCTGCCATTGTCCCTCTGAATTCAGCAGCTAAGAATGTTCAGCTACCAGCTGACATCCCTATCTGTATATCCTTCACCTACCTTGGCATAGAGATTTATCCTAATCTTCATAAAATTGTTAAAGAAAACTTTTGTGGTGTAAAAAAGAAAGTAGAACAGGATCTAAAGAGATGGGGCTCTCTTCAAGTCTCGATGCAAGGCAGAATTTCAACTATCAAAATTAATATCTTGCCCCGTGTACATTTTCTGATTCCAGTTGCTCCTCCACCGAAATTTATTTCTGAAATGCACTCTCTCGTGTCACAATTTATCTGGGGTGGAAAACACGCCAGGATTAAACTAACAACTTTACAAAGAAGTAAGCTTACAGGAGGCCTAGCGGTCCCTAATCTGAATTTCTATTACTATGCCTTCCAAATTAGGTCATTGCAGGTGAGGAGACACCAGGATTCACAAATCCCATGGCGGGCAATAGAGGCGGCACGTGTTAAACCACACCGCTTAGAGGACTTACTCTATACAGGCATAGGTCGCAAAAATATCCAGTTACGTTATGGAACCATCATAGTCAATTCCCTTAATGTCTGGAGAAAAACCTGAAAAAATGCTGGGTGTAACAAGTACATTTCATAAAACATCCCCATTGTGGAACAATTATAACTTTCAGTCAGGTGGGAAGCCATTTGTATTTCGGTCTTGGGCTCGTAAAGGAGTCAATGTCTTCGGCGATTTATTTGACAGTGCAGCACTGCGCCAATTTTTAGACATAAAAAAACAACTTTGATCTGCCAGGTACGTCATATTTCCTCTATCTTAGGCTGAGATCTGTTATGAAGGCTTATGGAGTGCCCTGGGATCAGCCGATTCTGGAGCATCCCATGGAGAAGTGGGTCAGACCCATGCAAAACTCCAGAGGGACTGTAACAGTAATTTACAATGCATTCACTCAACTTCACCATTCGGGACACCAAGCTGTAGAAAGGGTGTGGGAAAGGGAATTGAAAACACTGGGCCGAGTTCCATTGTGGGAAAATATGAGTAGCGCTTCAAAAAATCTTGCGCATTACACTTACACAGCTGATATATCGGGCATATGCTACCCCTTTGAAACGCTTCAAAATTAAATTAGTCCCAAATCCTATTTGCACTCACTGCCCGGATCAGGCAGTGGGCACAACAATGCACATGTTTTGGGAGTGCACCCCAATCAGACGCTTCTGGGCGGAAGTATTTTCTATAATGTAGAATATACAACCTAGTCCCTCCCTCTGCCTTCTTAACGATGATTCACAGCTATCCCTTACTCTCAACCAATGTAGACTACTCTTGGCAGGGCTAACGGCAGCAAAAAAGACCATCTTAAGGCTTTGGTTCCACCCTAATCTACCCTTAACACAATACTGGCTAACTGCCTACCAGTATATTACTTCTCTTGAGTGTACAACTGCACGCCTCAACAAGGCCAAACTAACAACCATCCAGGCATGGTCGCAGATTACACTGTCCATCCAAGACCACATTGTGAAACAGAAAATTCTGACCTGAATGTAGATTTATGGGGGTTTCTTTTTATTTAATTTTACTTACTTATTTTATACATATATGTTTTATTTATTTTGTAATTATTTTCTGGGGAATGCTTTAAACTGAGTAGCTAATTTTGACATTGTAACTGCTATCTTTCATCTACTTCACCATTTCGCTTTTATCTCTCATGAGCTATGTATTGAATGTCGTACTTTAGTTTGTGCTATGCGATTAAATGTGACTGTAAATGTAACATTTCAATCTTTTCTAATTAAAAAATTGTTGATCACAAAAAAAAAATAGTCGTCATAATATGCAGCCCTATCAACATAAAATATACTGATAATTATAAACACTAAATATCCTATCAGTCGAGTAAATCTGCTGAGCTCTTGTTCACTCCTGCCTATGGTACTCTCAAACTGAGCTGGTCTCATAATCAACTTCCTTGCATGTCAGAACGTCCCGCTGTGGAAGGAACAACATCAGATTGGCAGACCAACCAGCTGCTTTATACAAGTGTGATTTTAGAAATAGAAATGGTGGGTTTGGTTACCCATGCCTGAGTCCTTCTTGGTGCCATCAGATATGATCTCGACGTGGTCCCCGTCCACGTCGTAGCTGAAGAAATCATTGAGGTACGTCTTTGACCTCTGACCTCCGAACACGTACAGACAGCGGTTTCTCTGTTAGAGGGAAGAGTGGCCGCGAGGTACGGCAAGCAAAGAGACAGGATTGGAGAAATACAGAAATAACGATTAGCATTCAAGCTGACAGTACAGTGGGGAAAAAAAGTATTTAGTCAGCAACCAATTGTGCAAGTTCTCCCACTTAAAAAGATGAGAGAGGCCTGTAATTTTCATCATAGGTACACTTCAACTATGAGAGACAAAATGAGAAAAAAAATCCAGAAAAATCACATTGTAGGATTTTTAATGAATTTATTGGTAAATTATGGTGGAAAATAAGTATTTGGTCAAAAGTTCATCTCAATACTTTGTTATATACCCTTTGTTTGCAATAACAGAGGTCAAACGTTTTCTGTAAGTCTTCACAACGTTTTCACACACTGTTGCTGGTATTTTGGCCCATTCCTCCATGCAGATCTCCTCTAGAGCAGTGATGTTTTAGGGCTGTCGCTGGGCAACAGGGACTTTCAACTCCCTCCAAAGATTTTCTATGGGGTTGAGATCTGGAGACTGGCTAGGCCACTCCAGGACCTTGAAATGCTTCTTACGAAGCCACTCCTTCATTGCCCGGGCGGTGTGTTTGGGATCATTGTCATGCTGAAAGACCCAGCCACGTTTCATCTTCAATGCCCTTGCTGATGGAAGGAGGTTTTCACTCAAAATCTCACGATACATGGCACCATTCATTCTTTCCTTTACACAGATCAGTCGTCCTGGTCCCTTTGCAGAAAAACAGCCCCAAAGCATGATGTTTCCACCCCCATGCTTCACAGTAGGTATGGTGTTCTTTGGATGCAACTCAGCATTCTTTCTCCTCCAAACACGACCAGTTGAGATTTTACCAAAAAGTTCTATTTTGGTTTCATCTGACCATATGACATTCTCCCAATCCTCTTCTGGATCATCCAAATGCTCTCTAGCAAACCTCAGATGGGCCTGGACATGTACTGGCTTAAGCAGGGAGACATGTCTGGCACTGCAGGATTTGAGTCCCTGGCGGCGTAGTGTGTTACTAATGGTAGCCTTTGTTACTTTGGTCCCAGCTCTCTGCAGGTCATTCACTAGGTCCCCCCGTGTGGTTCTGGGATTTTTGCTCACCGTTCTTGTGATCATTTTGACCCCGCGGGGTGAGATCTTGCGTGGAGCCCCGGATCGAGGGAGATTATCAGTGGTCTTGTATGTCTTCCATTTTCTTATAATTTCTCCAACAGTTGATTTCTTCACACCAAGCTGCTTACCTATTGCAGATTCAGTCTTCCCAGCCTGGTGCAGGTCTACAATTTTGTTTCTGGTGTCCTTTGACAGCTCTTTGGTCTTGGCCATAGTGGAGTTTGGAGTGTGACTGTTTGAGGTTGTGGACAGGTGTCTTTTATACTGATAACAAGTTCAAACAGGTGCCATTAATACAGGTAATGAGTAGAGGACAGAAGAAGTTACAGGTATGTGAGAGCTAGAAATCTTGCTTGTTTGTAGATGACCAAATACTTATTTTACCGAGGAATTTACCAATAAATTCATAAAAAAAATCCTACAATGTGATTTTCTGGATTTGTTTTCTCATTTTGTCTCTCACAGTTGAAGTGTACCTATGATGAAAATTACAGGCCTCTCTCATCTTTTTAAGTGGGAGAACTTGCACAATTGGTGGCTGACTAAATACTTTTTTGCCCCACTGTATCTGTAATAACTGATCAGGCAGGATTATCCTCCACAGTAGTCTATGGCTACATTTACATCGCGGCATGTTGGTTTTTAAGCAGTTTTGAGCCAAAAACGATCTCTGTGCACACCAGTGTTTTTAGCTCCAGCAGAAGAACTAATCTGCGTTCAAACTAAATCGCCCAAACCTCATATCTCATCAACATTCTCGTATTCTGGATATAAACAGGAGGCAGCATGTATGGACCTTTTTCCACAGCAGATATGTTGACTTGTGATAGTAGGAAAAGCACAGCTGAAATTGACCTTAACCATGGCTCAGTTCCATCAAGTGTCCCAGTAAGCTATTTCAGTGAGTCAGCATGCACAATACCAGGGTCTCTCCTAAGTGGAATGCAGCCATCATTAATGGTTTTGAATACACCTGTGCTTTTCCTGCTATGACATGTCAACATGTCTGCCGTGAAAAAGGTCTATACTCCGCCTGTCGCTGGTAGTTGCCATGGCAACGTTAGTAGCTTTAACCATGTATCCAGCTAATTTAAATGGCTCATGTAACTGTACTGTGTGAGCAGTTATCTTCATTTAATATTGTA
The DNA here is from genome assembly GCA_023566125.1 of Zingel zingel. NCBI lineage: Eukaryota > Metazoa > Chordata > Actinopteri > Perciformes > Percidae > Zingel > Zingel zingel. The sequence continues at coordinate 9,110,251 of CM042331.1, forward strand.
TGTGGCGTTTTTCTTTTGCGGGGTGCAAATGTTCCACCTAAACAAGTTCCTTGCCGAGACTATTTTGCAGAGCCACCGTCGCTGAGTCCGGAGCTTAGCGCTGCCCGAGACGATTGTGATTGGTTTAAAGAAATGGCAATAAAGCAGAGCCCGTTTTTTCCTATCCAGGAATGTTGTGTTAAAAGGGCCAGACCTTCCTCCGCAGCGCTGTGGAGAGAGGTCTGACAATGCAAGACTTTCAACACAGCGATAGAAACAAACTCCAAAATGTGCATCAGGGGCGGACTGGACTCACAGTGTGGAAGAGCATGCAGTGGCCGATGCGGGACTGGACGTCCTCCGGGCCGGCGTTACACGAGTCTTCCCGCAGGAGGCTCCACGTCCCCACCTGGCAGTGGTAGGCGTACAGGCCGCTGAACTGAGGCTCTGACGTCCGACTGTCCTCCACGCTGCCGTTACACGTCAGGATCCGACCACCAAACGTGTAGATCATGTGCTTCTCGGAGTCCATGCACATCTGCAGGAAGGGCAGGGAGCAGAGGACAAGAGACAGAGGAAACAAGAATTGGGAGCGGTCAGAAAGAGGGAGCGGGAAGAGTTTCGATTTTTTTTGTCATTTGGATGTTTTATTTCTTCTCAAACAACTGGCAGCATTCCAGTAAAGAAGATGCTTTTCACGTGGTAGTGTGCAGGTACTGATTTCCACTATTTGTGTGGAAGGCCACACTTTCTGCTTGATTTTTTTACTTTCAAAAGATATTTTAATATTTTTATATTACTTTATCAAGTTATTAATGAATGCTGGGGCACTTTTTACAAAAAGCCTGTCTCGCCTTTGTCAGAGTACAAAAATCTTGAAGCCCTGCATTCAAAGACAGTCATAAATGACCCTCACAGTCAATAATCCATTTTATCTTCGGATTCTGAATACATGGATTTTTGACTCCTAAATCCAGAGACTCCGCCGTTTTAGCTAAACAAAAACCCTGTTTTTTTTTTAATAAAGAAGGCGGCTGTGGCTGTGCAGAACCGGTCCTTACAACCTTCGTATGAGATAGGCCTGAACCATTTGGGGAAAAGAATCTAATTGCGATTTTTCTGCCAGATATTGCGATTACAATTCGATTTGCGATTTTTTTCTTAAAAGTTTAGCTCCATGTCATGGAGCATGATAACATGAGACACCATTCAAACTGCTCTATATTCTTATGGAACATGGATATGAATTGCCAGCAATAAGTGTTTTTCTTTTAATAAGCGTGGAACATTGTAGAGTCAAACACATATAACATTTATCACAAAAGCTAAAGTTGTAATAATAAAAACAATTCCAGTGAAAAATATCACTACTTCACTGTAAACTGAATTGTCTGATATGACTCAGTTCAATAGCAGCATCTACATAATGCACCTTCTACCATTATGTTAAATAAAGTCATAAGTGAAAAATCCACTGAAAATAGCACTGTTCATCTGTGATATGTAACATGATTCCAGCATTTGAACAGTAATTATAATAATAAAGAGGAATAAAAAAAATGTTAAAGCAAATGTAACACCAAACATTCAACTAAATATTGCACACTTGGTTAATCGCATTCTTTAAACCTCAATATTGATTTGAAAATCGTTCAGCCCTAACATGAGGTCTGAGCTGGGCAATGTATGAACATGTTATTGGACGGCGTGTTGGGCTCTGAGCGCTGCCAATACGCAAGTAACATACACTCCATACTGCGCCTGAAGGCATCCTGTGTAGACACAGATGGAGCTCTGCTAACGTGCCGCTCACACTACACTTCCTGTAGACTGGGTGTGAGGTGACGTCAGTTTACTATCACAGAAGTATAATTAATAATCACATCCAAGAAGCTGGATACAGCACAAGGACTCTTGCTGAAAAACATAACGTAATCAATTAATCATTTATCATAAATGCTGCTGGTAAATTCCAGGGGTTTTCCTGCATAGAACAATTTTTTTATTATTATTCCTTTTCTTGTCTGATGTTTTCAATCAGTGTTCACAACAGATCGCACATCGCGATAGGCGGCGACATAACGCCAAAGACACTCCGAGATTTTCTGTGTTAGATGAAAGAAAATATCAGCAGAAAACTGCACTTTAAAAATGTAACTCATGTCATTCTTTATTTAGTGGCTGCCTTTTACATTCAATTCAATGTTTAATTTGCGCTATAAAAGAATGTTGGAAATGATTACCTTTCATGGTTTTAAATTCAACAAGCAATTTGTTGTTCTCAAGCAGAATCAACGTACCCCCAGGTTTCCACAAGTTCAATTTAAGACCTTTTTAACACCATTTAGAACGACATTTAATACCAACTTCATCAACATACCGGCAAAAGTATGCAGGATATAATGGAATATCCGAAAAGGATTTTAGGCTATAAAAATAATTGTTTACCAGGTACTTGAACCTGATACAACATTTTATTGTACTCAATAAATACATGCTTTGTGACAAAACAATCAAGGACTTTTTTAACCCTATGAAAGGACAATACAAATGTTAGACCTTTGTGAATGAAATGTAAGACTTTTGTAGTCGTGATACAGAGAAATTATATTTGGACTAGCGAAAGAAAAAACTACAATGCCACGCAATAATAAAAAAGGGCATTAGAGGTAGAGTTGCTTTTTAAAACCCTGATATGGCATATTGTGCAGCCCTTGTACGGACAGAGACGGATGCAGTTACCTGATGGTCAAACACCAGCTTTGGCCCTCCATCGGCCGACGTGTCCTCGCTGAGCAGCGTCCATGTGTTGGCGTCGATGTCGTAGCGGTAGAAGTCGCTCTTCAGGGACTTGCTGTTCCGGACGCTGGAGTCCAGGTAGCGGCCCAGCGTGTAGATCTGACGCCGCTGGGAGTCGATGCACATCTTGTGGCAGGAGCGAGCGCTCGGACCGCTCTGATTGGTTCACAGGAGACAGACAGGCACAGCTGTTTTACACATGCATAGTTGGTGTCTGAAAGAATTGACTAGTCTTGATGGGCACGCAATGTGTTTGATGGGGAGATGGAAAGAATTATTCACAAAGATTGTTCATCAAACCACCGATCATTTCAGGCCTGATGAAGACTATAAATCATCTTCAATCAACTTCACCTCCAAAAATTAAAGAAAATAAATCAATGAATGAATGAATTCTGTCTTAATTAAATAAAAACTAACCTGAACTAAAGCCAATACAATATCAGGTTAACACTTAAAGACTAACTACCTAACTACTGTTTTGTTTTTTTCAACCTGGACCTTATGTTCCCATGTTTTTGTGTCTAAGTGACTGATGGGAACAACAATCTTTGACATTGGTCCAGTATTAAGAGAGATCGCTGCAGTCGGCAGCGGAGAAACAAGCTACAATGTAAGTTAATAGGGCAGTTCTCTAGTTTGTATTTACCTTCACAAAAGTGCTTGTGTTGCCGCTGACAGGCTTTATTATGGAAAGGATTTCTAAGGAGGTAGGCCTTTCTGTTAAAGAGTAAGATCCTTTTTTTTTTTTTTTTTTTTTTTTTTTAAACCTAAAAACATCCGCGAAATTGCGTTCGCTAAAGCCACCAGACTCCATGTAAATAAACAGTCATTTTAGCATCGTAAAATACACTTCATTCAAAGTCGACAGAAACAAAATTAAACTATGAAAAGCCGTTTTGGGTCGTCTTTCCACTTTTTCAACCATCACAACTCTAGTTTTGGTTGAAATAAACACATAGTTTACCGATTTACATGTGAAAATATGTTGGCTCTACACACGCTAAAAGTACTGCTTTTTTAAATGGAGTCTGGTGGGTTTAGTGCTAGTGACTTCAGAGCTGTTTCTGGTTAAACAGAAAGGTCTCAAAGAGGTTTTAAAGGTCTATCTCCACAGGGATACTTTCCATAATGTTGTCAGACACTTAGAATATTAATCTGAGGTAAATAGAAGCTGGACAATTGCCCTATTAACCTACATTGTAGCTTGTTTCTCTGCTGCCGACTGCAGCGATCTCACTTAATGTCAATGACAAAGATTCAGGGACTCAAGGTTGAAAAAGAAAAAAAAAAATGGTAGTTACCCTTTAAGATGTAATTTGGTTTTCTTAACAAAATATAACAATTCCACAAATACAAACATTCTTACAACTTTTCAGTGCTATACAGACATGATTAATACTTGGTATCAGGGCCTAAAATTAACACCTGACCATGCGCCAAATGTGGGTGAATTTTGCCATTGGCGGGTAGCCAATAAGCATTGAGTGATTCATTAGTTGTTTTTTTTGCCATTGTTCTTTCACATTTCAACTAAGTCCGCTACTTCCTTGGATTTGAGCTAAAAAATGGGGCGACACATGAGTGAAGAGGCCCGCTGAAACAAGCAACCTACAAAAAGATGAGGATGATTCAAAGAAAAGTAAAAGAAGACATTTCAATATCAGGTGGACAGTTGGTGATTACGACAAGGTCTGTGACAGGGGGAACTGTCTGTGACGGGGGAAATCAATAATTAAAAAGATAAAAAAGATATACAGTATATTCCAAGAGTCAATAATTATATGGATTTCGTTTCGAAAGCACTTAAATATGTATTCTTAAGTTCAAGAATGGTGCTCGTGTATTTCCTATATTACACCTTTATGGAGGCAAAAAGTATTTACTCTGGGGAGCTTATTCCCCGGAATTCTTATGTTTTCTCGCCCTGCAGTTTTCCTTGGATTAGGGTGGCACCTAAATCATGGTTGCAGCTGTCGGCGTGGTCCTGCTCCATGCCCTGCTACACCCTGCAGTGCCCTGCTACGCCCTGCAGTGCCCTGCTATGCCTTGCTATGTCCTGCAGACTAAAAGAGACAATTGCATTGGGTGTGTGTGTGTGTGTGTGTGTGTGTGTGTGTGTGTGTGTGTAAAAATTGGAATTGTTACAGCTCTACATCTGTGTTTCCTGAGCCCACTCACCTCTTTCTCTGTGTCTCTGGAGATGCAGGCCCACTGGTTTTCCTGAACACTGTAAGCCCAGAAGTCAGCCAGGTCCTGTGTGCCGTCCCAGCCCCCAAACAGGTAAACTGTCTCTGCGGGCGAACAAACGAATGGACAAACATTAAACCTCCTCTTCAGTCATTTGCATTCTGCTTTGGAAAGCGAAGCGGTGCCGGCAGCCGTCTTAACTCAGGAGCTCTACCATCCCTGCACTCAGTACAAACTGTCACCCACTCCGGTTACCGTGAATAATCAGATTAAAGTCATGCTTTCAGAAAGTATTTATAGCTCCTCAAAAGGAGCCGGATTGGCATGGAGTCCGTTTGTGTAGACAAATCTGTCAACGCAGAGAGGCACGATCCACCCTGCAGCATTTTTATGTGTTCGCTGATATCTGAGCGCAAACTCGTAGCGGGGTTAAAACACACACACATATACACTGCATCCTCACTAAATCTTTTATACGCATATGGACAAGCTGACTGAAAACAGACTTGATTTGGGTTTTAAAAGATGAGTCAGGCACCATTTACCATTTTGACTGTCCAAAGTTTTACAAACTGTAGAGATGATAGGGATCACTAACAAGTGCGGATTCTTTCCTGTAGGGATGATTTCATCTTTTTTGCCCCTTAACTTCTACGCATGTGACAGTGCGGTCAGGTCTAGTCTTTATCGACGTTGCATTTCCGGGATTGATCCGTTGCCGCTGAAGGTTCCAGCTGGATGTCCCTCATTTTCAGCCAGATGTCCGTCACCTGCTGCTTTCTTTGTGTGGCATTTTAAACTCTGGTGGATTTCTGAAGACTATGGTTAACTGCTCCTCAGATCTCAGCAGGGTAAATCCAGACAGCTAGCTAGACTATCTGTCCAATCTGAGTTTTCTGTTGCACGACTAAAACTACTTTTGAACGTACACATGTCCCAAAGCTCTGTGTTGAGACATACTGTGCATTGGTTCTTTAGCGAGCTCCATGATAATCAAAACAGAAAGTAATTACCCAGGATCTAAACGGTATAAGGAGCAAAAAGGATTTTAACAGGACTGCTGGACAAAGAACACATTTCAATCAAAATGTACAGTAAAAGCATTACTGCCAATGGGATTAAGAGAAGAAGAAAAATAGTGACAAAATTGGGATGAGACAGGACTGGTGACAAAGAAATCATTTAGGATCTCCTGCATCAACTTCTATTATCAACTACTGCGACCAAAACACAGAAGTCAGTGTGTGCGGACTGAGACACTTCTCTCAGCTCTGACACAATTACTCTCACACACACACACACACACACACACACACACACACACACTTTGTACAGCAGAAACAACTTTGGCAGATACAGGAAAAAAAAAAAAAAGGCAAACAAAAGCGGTCAAAACTAAAGTCGTGATGTGCATGCTCCAAGTAGAGAAGTGCCCTCGGGACAGTTTCCTTTTAGAGGAGGGCTTGAGGTGGAGGGAGGGTTAATTTGATTAAACGTAATGGAGCTTCGTGTTCTGAGTCTGCGGAGGAGGATGTGAGTCATAGCGTCAAGTTAAACAGCCAAGTCATAACGCTATCTGCGTGGGTCTCACCAGTCTGGACGTCAATGACCATTTGATGTCCTCCCCTCATCCCCGGCCTGTTGTCGTCGCCGTCGCCTGCAAAGAGGAGAGGAAGAAGGGGACAAGTGGTGTTGTATGAGCGTGGGAGATGGAGGATGACGCAGAGGAAAGCAAGAGGGGGGGGGGGGGGGGGGGGGGGGGGGATTATGTGGAATGGGTGGACCGATGGGAGGAGCAGAGGGAGGGAGGGAGGGAAGTAGGCATGGCTTTAGCTACAGGGCCACAAAGCTTTCACCGTGTGCTGAAAAGTTTGATCGACACATCAGGAATATTTCCCCACTTGAAAAGATGGTCTCACTGTTCACGTCGTCTCGGTTGATTTCTTGGGCGCTTGTACCTTTGTTGCATTTCGGGATGATCTGACTCCACCTGGGCTTGTACTCCTGCTGGCTGATATACTGGTTAAACAAGCCATCTAGCAAGGAGAGAAGAGGATCACATATGGCAAAATCATCAATTACCACAAGCAGAAACCAGGCATTAAGAAAAAAGGATTTGTACTCAGTAGCATTCAAAATTAAATACAAGATTGCAGTCATCTTTACCCTAGGTCAGGGGTCTTCCAACATTTTTTAAGCCAAGGACCCTTTAACTGAGATGGTGCAGGGACCCCCCAAAACATATATTGTATAAAACTAAGTTGCATAATAAACTGGGCCTACAATAATAAGTGTAGGGCGGCCTAACCCCTTTATACATACTTTTTTTGTGCATAGGATACCAAGCTATTAAAATAATAATTGTTGGCATGATTTTATAAATCATGTTTTAATGTTAAACATAAATGTGGCACAGGGAATCCATATTAACTGCATCTGTGGATGGCTACCTTGGTGAAATATAATATACTTGCTTTTAACTATGCGTTTGTTTATGTAAGATAGGTGCCACGCACATCCTGCCTTCCTTCGGAGCGTAGGTTGTGCACGTCTTCAGAGATTTACACTACGTGTCCGCACGATGCAATTCAGCACATGAACATGGGGGGGGCAGTATATCCTGCTGAACTAACTGGCTCACTGTGTGTGTTGTGGGTGGGTTGGGGGGGTAACATTATCTCTAGGCTATGTACAGTGTTACCGTTCTCTTAATACACCTAATGCTAGCTACCGCTGATGTTAGCTACTAGCCGATAGCCCCGGCAGTTTGGGAAACACTAATGACGTTACAGCCACGTTACAGGCTTTATTACAGCATCCATACATCCCGAATACCATGGATGTATTAATAGAACACATAGTGAATTACAACCATTAGCTATATCCATTATTACAGCTACGGGACCTCGGGAGATATGAGCATGCGCAGTGCAGGGCGCCATGGTGGACGCAGTCCCGTGGGTCTGCTCCAGGTCTGCTCAGCGTGCCTAGTTTAATAACTCTGGATTCGGGCTACTAGTGAATGTTTAAAATGTGACGTTTTAAACACGGACCCTTTAAGTGTTCGGGTTGGTAAGTTGATGTACCCCAAAAAAAAAAAAAAATGATCTGCTGAAATATAGAAGTTTCTTTCGCCATGCAAAGTCTATGGGAAAAGTCTGTCTGGGCCAGAGGGATGCAGTTCCACCGTTGGCCGCTAAGCCCATGGTGGCTTTTAGACATGGCGCTGTTCCTGGGGGCTTGTTCCAGGGATGATCTCGTTTTCATGGAGACAGACAATGGATGTATTAAGAGAACAGACGCGGTGTGCACGGAGAGGAGGGGCTGCTTGTGTGTGTGTGTGTGTGTGTGTGTGTGTGTGTGTGTGTGTGTGTGACAACTGACAGGGAGACGGAGGGAGAGCAGGGAAAGGAAATGCAGCTGAACGAATACGCTGCGTGTTTTAAATAGCGTAAAAAATAAATAAATAACAAAACGCAATATGTGGCAGCCGGTGTTGATTCTGTGGCGCACTGCCACGAATTAGTCTGTGTGTGGGGAAACACTGCATGCTCTTAACCTAATTGAAAATCCTAACTTCTTAAGTGTCGCCATGTTTGTTTCGTTCGTTTACGTTGTGCAAACTCAGAAGTTGTCAACAAAGATCCTCCGGTGTCGGCCAGGGATGATATGGCCCTGATCTGTCCCCTAGTGGATATACGTTTAATCCTCCAAGTGCACGCAAAGTACGCAGGCAAGTATGTGAACAAAGCCGTTCGCTAGTCCCCCGTTTGTCTATGCGTACGCATTGTTAAAAACAAAGTGTATATATATATATATATATATATATATATATATATATATATATATATATATATATATATATATATATATATATATATATATATATATATTTCCCCCCACAAATAAGCTGATTTATAATTGCTAATAATATGTTGTATTGATGTTGACATTTTCATGTATTATATTTTACTTTATATTTTGAACTTTTAGCGATAATTTGGTGGCCCCTCTAGATTCATCAGGCCCACTACGATACCTCTCACAGCTTTGTCTATGAGCTCCTCGCAGGCGTCAAAGTCTCCTTGCAGCACCAGCCGGTCGTGCAGGTGGGTGAGCATCGGGTGCTCCAATGCTATCCGAGTCTTCTTCTGCAGCGACTCAAAGGCTTCTGTGTAGTTATGCTGTCGGAAGTGCTTGAGGCAAAGGCGGATGGCTTCCTGTTCCCTGTACTGTAAGGGAACAGTGGAGAGGAAACAGATATAGGCGGATATATGGAACAGCGATGGACTCAAATCAGTCCACAAATGCAACCCATACAACAGTCCCGTTTCAAATTGGGTGACACTAAAGTCAAGTTTTTAAATGCGTTCACATACTCTTAATCAAGTATACCCTCATTTAAATTATAATTTTGTTAAGTTATTTAGTGAACTTCATTTAGTAGAACGTCTTATAGTCTTGTGTGTTTTAAAGGATAATTCCGGTTTATTACAAATTTCTTGCGTCAGACTCTTTTTTTTTTCCTCAGCTACCAGTGTTGTAATGTAACGAAGTACAAATACTTTGCTACTGTACTTAAGTAGAATTTTCACGTATCTGTACTTTACTTTGTTATTTATATTTCCGGAAACTTTTACTTTTACTCCACACCATTTCCTAAATAAAATGTATACTTTTACTCCACTACATTTCCCCTAAGCATCTTAGTTACTCGTTACTACAAAATAAAATCAGAAGAAATTTGTTACACTGTAAAAAAAAAAAAAAGCAGGTTTGGAGAATCATTGCTCCCGTTTGTTGCCAAGCGGCAAAAAAACAAAAAAACAAATGGAGGAAGCATAATAACCGATACAGTCATGGAAGCACCTGCTGCAGGCTCTGCCGCTATGGTAACAGACGACGATCACCCCGACGACAGTGGTGATGCAGATAACGTTACACACCCTTGGCCATAAAGTTCATGATCAAAGTATTTTTACTTTTACTTCTAATACTTAAGTACATTTAATATCAGAAAATTACTTTTGATACTTAAGTACAATAAATATTTGATACTTTAAGACTTTTACTCAAGTAATATTCTAAAAAGGAGACTTTAACTTCTACCAAAGTCATTTTCTGGTAAGATACTTGTACTTTTACTCAAGTATTGCTTACAAGTACTTTATACAAGACTGTCAGCTACTCATGTTATTATTACCAATACAATGAAAATGATTAAAAAAATGTATCCTTTAAGACAGCACTGATACATTTAAGAACTTTGGTTTATTTTGCAAATGAAAAACCACCTTCATATTCAGCAAATACAGTAAGGTACCAAAACAAAGATCTTTTTGGTATTGATGAAAAAGGGTATTGTAATTACAGTGCCAGTCGAAAGGTTGGACTCACTTTCTCATTCAAGTGAATGGGGAAAAAAAGTGTATCTAAACCTATGACTGGTACTGTACATCGGTTTAAAACATTTAAAACCCAGCCCAACTAAAAACCTCTTCCATTAGAGCCATGAGGCTGTTTGTTAGGTGTGGCGTTGTAATCTGATCCCACTACAAAATACTCAGCACAGCACAAACTGGGGTCAAACTGCAATTTGTAATTATGCAGTCAATTCTGGTCTCAATAAATTACATGAAGGAGTTGACATGAAGTTCATCTTGATCGGCAGAATTTATATAAAAAAAAAAAAAAAAAAAAAGGGACTGAGGCTGGGAAGATGGGAGAACAAATTATTAAAACTCTTTCCTATGAATGTGCTACTGCTGTGTCTGTGTGGCTTGCATTTACAATCCCCGAGGCTAAGATACAAAATTACAAAAACTTAGCATATGCAATGTTTTCACACTAGTTTGATGAAAGAAAACTGTAGGTGTGATCGTTTCCCAAGTTGTCCTGCTGAAGAACATTTGTGGTGACAACTCAGAGGCACTTGGTACAGAAGTTAAGTTTTCCTGCCAGCTGATTAATCCATCCCATTACAGACTCATGCCTGCTGAATTTGGAATCCACTCTTCCTGTCCGAGAACACGTCTCTGAAAAGGTTTTTACACACCGGGGACGCGTTTTTCGTGCGATTAATTTGCACCTCGATATATTCTTCGCACCGTTGTTTTTGTCAGGAGTACTTTCACACAGAACCAAATATTACACAACCATAAAGCGGCATAATGTTTTTCCGAAACAGGGTCAAGTTTTTCTGAGCTTTCGCGGCGCGAATAAAGACATCAACCAATCACGTTGTGTTATTTACCTACGAGGATCATAACAACACGGAGGCTGCTGTCCGAAACATAGACTGTACAGACGGCAAACTTTGCTCGATGGTATTTTAAGACCCCAACGTCGACTTCAAGGCAGCGCTGCAACCGTTGACTTCAAGGCACCTAACCATAACCCAAACCTAACCATTGCCTAATCCTAGTGCCTTCCAGGCAGCGCTGCCTGGAAGACGACGTCGGGGGCTTAAAACACCAAACACCGCAAACTTTATTACTCATTTCAACCTTGACAAAGGCATCGTTTACCGGAGACACTTATTCCGTTCTTACCTTTCACAATAAAAGCCCTAGACATGCAGTATACTACACTGTTTTCCAGAGGGAATTCAATTCATGGAGTATTTTGCTAAAAGGAAACTTAATTAATTAGCTTTTAGTAGCTTGGTGTTAGCTTTTCCTGCTTTGGCTTCCCGACCGTCGTGGGACAGCACAGAGGGAGAGGGGGCTGGAGTCTCCGGCGTTAACCCCCATCCCTCCACTCAGCCGCCGGGGAAACAAGACAGAACACCTCCGGTGGTTTTAAAGAGCTGCAGCATTTATTTAGGCTAAAACTGCAGACTCTAGCTACTGTACATTTACTTGATCTTCACAGCTAAACGTTAACTCTCCTTGCTCCGATCGCGCTCTCGTCCCCTTACACCGCATCACCCGTCACTTTCTCTGTCGCTTCAGCAGCGTCTCCAGAAGGACCTCAAACTGTCCCACCGACATGGTAGAGGAGCTGGCGCGAATATCCAAAACCTTTTTCGCAAATTTGCATCACTGCTGGTACGAATAGTTTCGATGCGGAATATTCGCGGGGAGTTATTTGGCATTTTCGTGGCGTTGGTCCGTCACACCCCCGGTGTGTAACGGCCTTAAGCGGGATTCATGGTTCTGCAGAGGCTCCACGCAGAGCTTTTGCCGTAGCCTGTAACGCGAGTGGCCTGAAGTTTATACTTGTGTGTTGGTGTGTGCGTCGATCTCTTTAAGAGAATAGCAGGGCCAGTATGTGATGTGTGTGGGGAGTGTGTGGTGGAGCGAGTGAGAGCGTGACGGCAACTAGCTTCGTAGCAAGTACCGATTCTAAAGTCATAGTGGAGAAACAAAGTGTTCTTTCTGACCATGGTGGGAAATCTGGAGCAGGAGAAGTTAACCCTCTCCTTGATTTCATGTTGTTTATGGAGAAGGAGAACCAGGAAATGAGTCAGGGGAAATGTAGTCTATATCCACTAACTTCCACGGCCGGGATTGCTCCGGTGTTGCCGGAAATTCCGCCAGATGTCCCTCTTTTCGCCCGGATGTACCTCACCTTCCTCTTTCTTTGTGTTGGCGTTCTAACCTCCGGTAGATTTCTGAGGACTATGGTTAACTGCTCCTCAGATCTCTGCAGGGTAAATCCAGACAGCTAGCTAGACTATCTGTCCAATCTGAGTTTTCTGTTGCACGACTAAAACTACTTTTGAACGTAAACATGTTCCACCAAATCAAGTTCCTTCCCGAGGCTATTTTGCAGAGGCACCGTGGCTCCGTCCGGTGCTTGGCGCTGCCCAAGAGGATTCTGATTGGTTTAAAGAAATGCCAATAAACCAGAGCACGTTTTTCTCCCATCTCAGAATGCTGTGTGGACTAGCCAGACCCTCCTCCGCAGCGCTGTGGAAATGCGACGCTACCAAGCCACGGCCAAGGGGACCAATCACAGTTGTTGCGGTCTGCATCGCGGCGACGTGTAGTTCAATTTTTTGAGAGGTGCCCGTCAGGCTACAGCATAGGGTCAGAATCTCCACGTACCTACGTACGTACTTACGTTCGTACCCACGGCGTCAATTTAACACATAAACATAAATTGGCCTTTAACTCCCAGGCTACCTACCTTGCTGTACCAGTTAAGGCAGGGCTGCACCACATCAGGATCTTCGATACCGTGCAGCTCAATGTACCAGATGCTGAAATTAAAACTAGGACCCCAAGACATCAGAGGCACTGAGAGACAGCAAGAAAAGACGGAGAAAGAGGAAAAACGGTGTAAAGAGACAGACCTGTTCACAGCGTATCTTTCTTTTCTAAGAGCAACAGAAACCACAGACACCTGCAAACCACAACAGCTCTCACCTATTTTGACAAATCTGCAGGGAAACATCTGCTCATCGATCTTGTGCTTTAAGGTGAACGTTTCTTTGTTGTAGTCATTCTTAAGGCCACTGGAGGGAAGAAGGAAAAAAAAAAAAGAATGGAGAGGATGCAGCTGCTTCACAAATAACACTGGGTTGAGATTAGGGCCAGTTACATTGATATCGATATTGCGGCGATATTGTAGGGTTGACTATTTGTGCTTTCACAAAACCATTAATACAATGAGCGTTTTCGTAAATAATCATCAGTAATGTGGATATAATGACTAAGTGGGTGAAGGCAATAATAGAACTAGTGAGTCTGGTAAGTTCAGAAAATGAAATCACTTTACTGTAATATAGCCTTTAAAACCAGGAAAAGGCAATACTTGTGTCATATTACAAAAATGTAAGACGATATCTAGCCTCATATATGGTTATCGATATAATATTGATATATTGCCCAGTCCTAGTTGAGATGCTAGCTGCATCGATATGCTGGTACATATTGGATAGTCGTCCAAATCTGCCAGCTGGCCGCTCTGATCCGTCCTCTTCTTTAACAAAGTCTGGTACTGTAGTCAAACTGCAAGATTAATGGGATTTTGTAATCACCACCAATTACTGAGTTTCAGTTTCCATATATAGCATTGAGGAAAAAAATAAATCATGTGTACATGTAGGAGTAAAATATGTTTGATAAATGGCAGCATTTTACAATAATCAGGTATCACCAGATAAATGCAAAAGCAGCATTAATAAAAAAAAAATTTTTTTTTTTAAACATAACTTAGTCAAATTTATTTAAAATTTGCTAACTCAAAAGCATAAGGAATTGTTTCTTCTTCTTTCCCACAATACAGCTCCTCCAGGAATTAGTGATCTCGTAACGACAAGAACTGAATTCAAATTCAGCCAATTCTGGCTAAAGGTTGCAATTTTACCCAGCAACCGCCATAACATTTCGGTACACAACGGTCAACTTGGAAGAAGGCTTGCACATTTTGCTCATCATTACCATCATATAAACCAATTCAGAACTAGGGATGCAGCGATCCAACTCTTTCCTCCAGATTATGATAACTTAACCCTTTGTTGTCTTCCTGACGAGCATGCAACTTTTCGTTTTTCTGGGTCAAAATTTATTATTTCTTTTTTTGGTTGTCAGTATAGCTTTGGTTGTCTTTTTTTTTTTTCAACACTTTTGTTGCTTTTCCTGATGTTTTGGTCACCTTTTTTCGACCTTTGTCACTTTTCTAGGCGTTTTTGAATATTTAAGAAGTTTTTGTCACTTTTTCCTATGTTTTTGTTGATTTCTTCTGCACTTTACTTGAATGTGACATTGTTGTCACTGTTTAACATTCTTTTATCCTTCTATCTTAGAATCTTATCGTTCTATGCACATGTTTTGTATGTCTTGTTATGACATGAAGAAGTTCATGTTTCAAGTTCAAGTACATGGAATCTTAGAAAATCATTTTTTTTACCGTGGTATCGAAATTGGCATCGAGAACTGTGTTATTTTACTAGTATTGGCACCGACTACTGATTTTTTGGTATCGTGACACCCCTTTTATAACCATCCAGTGGATTGAGAACCGATGCTATGACACCAAGTCAAACTAAATCAATCCCAGACCTCAATAATCAAACTTCCTTGCAGATCCTTTACTGCCTATGGGACATTATTTCCCCTCAAGTTATCTTCTGAGGCAGAGCTTCCTCCCAGGCTGTCTAGCACCACCCCAACACGCTTCTAACTATCCCAATTTCTCTCACCACATAAACCGTTCTTTCACGCTGAAGCTGCTGAAAAGTCTGTCTTTTCAAACTGCAATAATCACACACACACAACACAAAAAAACAGTTAAGACTGGCATAAGCAGTGGCATCTCACCTGGACAAAAGCTCTGTCATGTTTTCTTCACTCATCCCACCAAACACTTTAAACTTCTTCAGGTTGCAGACATGAGTCTTCTCGTACTTCCCGAAGGTGATGCTCTGAACAATTGCCGGCCTTTCCAATTTCAAGATTAAAAACTGGAGACAAAGAGAGAGGAAAGGAGAGAGAGGGGAGGCTTGAAATAGACTAAAAAGGCAAAAAAGAGCACAGTTATGATGCTGTTAAGTGTGTGGAGGACTGCACTCATGGCAGGCCGGCCACTAGGTAAAGATTCGCTCATTATCTCAATGACTACAGCAGGGTCGAGCTACTGCGTCAGGCAAGTGGCATTATGGACAATCTATGAGCCGCCTCCACGTGTCACTGGTGCTCTAACAAGCCAGGACACTTATGGCGATACTAAAAAAAAAAAAAAGTACCTGATAGCTAGTATCAGGTACTTTTTTTCATAATGGAAAACCAAAAAAAGGCAAGTAGAGTCGAGGCGAGTCGAGCAGGTACCATGTCATGGAGAAACGCCACTAGTGACAGATCGCCTGTGGCCATTAAGCCACAATGAGCAGAGACCACAGGCAGGAACATTGATGTTAAGGGGTTGAGAGGGGGGAAAAAAAATCAATTCATGTATGTGCAGTGATATTTTTTGTGACCATTTTTCAAATCAATTATTCTTCCCAGAATTGATTTGGGTTTTTTTTAAAGATTTTTTTTTTATATATATATATATATATATATATATATATATATATATATAGTGCAGTGAGAGAGGAAAGGGGGACTGAGTGAAGGGATGACACACAGCAAAGGGCCGCAGGTCGGACTCAAACTTAAGGGGCGCACCCTCTACCAGATGAGCGAGAGGTGGCCCCATTTCTTCAGCTGCAGTGGAGAGGGGTGTGGGGATAGATCTGGGCCCGTATTTATCAAGCCTCTGAGAATTACTCACAAGAACACAGCTAAGAATTGACTTGAGTAAAAAATTCTTGGCTCAAAGCTGCACTTAAAAAGGTTAGTTATCAAGCATCTCAGTCGTGATTTGTAGTGTGTAGGACTATATCTTACACGTCACTCTTAGAGATGATTCACGACACAAACGGAATTTTGGATGACGACGTAGGCATGGACCAATCACTGAATAGATTTCCTTATTTCTGAATATTCTCAGATAAATTCACATTGAATGGTGTAATTCCTACAAACTGTACTGTTGCTTGGAAATTGTCTGTCTTGGCGGTGATTTGTGCTGAGGGTAGTCTCGCATGCCAGACCTTCCTCCACAGCGCTGCGGAGGAGGGTCTGGCTAGTCCACACAGCATTCTGGGATGGGAGAAAAACCTGCTCTGGTTTATTGGCATTTCTTTAAACCAATCACAATTACCTGGGGCGGTGCTAAGCAACGTAAGGAGCACCGGTACCGCTGCAAAATAGCCTCGGGAAGGAACTTGTTTTGGTGAACATATGTACGTTCAAGTAGTTTTAGTCGTGCAACAGAGAACTCTATTGGACAGATAGTCTAGCTAGCTGTCTGGATTTACCCTGCAGAGATCTGAGGAGCAGTTAACCATAGTCCTCAGAAATCCACCGGAGGTTAGAACGCCAACACAAAGGAAGCCCAAGGCAACAGATATCCCGCAGAATTTCCATCGGCAACGGAGCAATCCCGGAAGTGGAATGTCTCGGATATAGACTATGATGAGGGTAACCCATGGTGGCAGCGAGACCTGCTACAATTTTTTTTACCAATGATTGACCTAAATATATTCTGTTTATAAGGTACCGCCGACGGTGACTACATACGTTTCCAGCAAAAAAGACCAGAAGCAGAAAATGCAGAACATCCATGTTACGTTCTTCATTACAAATGAAATAAATGTCAGACTGACTGACATGTGATGTGCATTCTTCTCAGAAAACAGTTTGTAGAAATTTCTCATGATATATTGTCTCTAGTGTGTTATTCAACCTTTGTTAAAGACGGAAAAGAAAAACGCAATACTCAATACTATCGAAACGCAATAAATGAAAATCGCAATACAAATGGAATCGGCACTCATGTATCGTGAAAGAATCAAATTGGGACAAAAGTATATCGTCCCAGCCCAAGTTGATTTAATGTGTCACTGGAAAGCAGGCATTTAAAAACAAAAAACACAGGGACTTCTCAGGCAAAGAAATTCTATCAATCCATGGCCTGAGCCTTCATCAATATCATTATCCTGGGATGAAACTGTGATGTCATTAATGTGCTCTTCCACATAAATTGCACGCTCAACCTTTATAATCAATACCATAAAAGAAATTCTACTGGCTTTTGATTCTTCTGCCTAGGAATGGGTATCGTTTAAAAATGTTCGATACCGGTACCAATTCCATTACCGTGACTTTGATGCTGCTCGTAAACAATATTTTTTTCGATACCAGTTTTATAAAACAAAAAGAAATTACAAAATGCGGCCGGGTTGAGTCAGTGGTAGAGCAGGCGCACACACAGTATACTGAGAGGTTTATGCCTCGACGCAGAGGTCCAGGGTTCGAATCCGACCTGTGACAATTTCCTGCACGTCTTCCCCCTCTCTCACCTAGCTAGCTGTCCTGTCAAAAATAAAGGCGGAAAAAGCCCCAAAAAATAATCTTAAAAACAAACAAAAAGAAATTACAAAATTACAGCACCAAATAATTTTTTTTCCAGCTCCTACCACGTGAGCCCGTCTCTGTGTAACGCAGTTTTTCCTGCGTTAGACAGCCAATCAGCAGCATTGTTAGATCTCGGTAGAAGCACGGTGCATGCTTATTGGCTCACTGACTGAGGAGATTTACTCCTTTGGTATTGAAATTGGGTATTGACTGATGAGGCATTTTTCGATACTCGATACTAAAGAGGCAATTCGGTCGGTGCCTAAAAAGTAGGGCTGGGAAAAAATCGATTTGATTTAAAAATCGAGTTGGTAGGTCAAATCGATTCATATTTTTTTTTTGCAATTACCTTTTTTAATGGCGAATGGTGTTACTGTTTACATGTTCAATTCAACTAAGAGTTACCTCAGGATTTTTTTGTTGTTTTATTAGCTCAATCCAAATACAGTATAAATAATTTGGATGTTTAACAATCTTTGTTGCACACTGCACAGTGACTTTTCAGTTAGAGAAAGGGTTTGCCTTTGCAATTTTGTTTATGTTGATGCACTTTAATTAAATACAATAAATATACATTTTTAAAATATATTTACAGTTCAGTTATTTTGTTTTAAATGGAAGGGGGGGGGGAATCGAAAATAGAGTTTTTTATAAAAAAAAAAAAAAAAAAAAAATTTAAAAAAAATCAGATTTTTTTTAGGGAAAAAAAAAAATCGCCCAGCTCTACTAAAAAGTATCGAATTCGGTACCCTGCCCTACTCCTGCAGGCGTTGAGCCGGTCCTTTTCGGCCCAGTTGGTTAGTAAAGCCGGATCCTCCCGTCAAGCTCCTGCGATGACTCTTATGTTCAACTAAACATTTACAGATTCTTGCCTGTAATTTGGCACACACGTTGGTTTAATGGCTTGACGGAAGGGGAACAAACTATTCTAGCCATTTTACATTTGTGTTGTTTGGCTTTGGTATGAATAACATGAGCGAGCACTGGGAGTTCCCCTATGAACAATAAGATACATGTGCTGTTATCACAAATTCATGCATTTACTTTGTGTGAACATGTTTTTCTTCCAGAGACAAAAAGTACAACTAGTTCCCACATCAGCATCTATCCACTTTGGACATTGAAAGTGAACTTCACCCGACTCCTCCTGGGAGTCAAGTTCAATGTCTTGTTCAATGGGGCAGTGAGTTTTCTGAAGCCAAATCAAAATATTCAACCATACCAGCTACAATATGTTGTTTGTTTAAGTATGTGAGTACAAATCAGTGTTGGTATAGAATAGGTTAAACTTTTCACGATGTGTGATATATTGAAATTATAGAAATATTTCTTTTAAGTACTATGGTGTTTTAACTGTGCTCTAGTTGTATTAAGCGACAGAAAATGACAAGGCCACATATCAGCATGAAAACATATCTGTATCTCTATTTAATTTGCACTTTTTTTGTTACTCTTTGGGTCTATGAAATGTCAAAAAACTGTGAAAAATGCAACAGCAACAAACAACCAAAGTGACATCTTCAAACTGCTTATTTTGGCCAACTATCAATCCAAAGCACAAAGATGAGATAAAAGACAAACTGCAGCTTATTCACACAACTGAGAAAGCTGGGACTAAGGAATGTTTGGAAATTCTGCTTAAAAAAATGACTCTAAGGAATCATAAGTGGATGATTCATTTTCTGGAGCCTGTGTGTCTTTAGCCTAAACATTTTTACTCACTGGCCTTTTTAACACACTCTGTTCTTGTGATCTTTTATATAGCACCTTAGTGCTTCATTGTACAGCACTTTGGTCAGCTTAAGCTGTGTTTAAATGTTAAGAATTCTGCCTATACAATCAGACTGCACATTTGTTTTTTGCTTACTTCTGTGGTTCTAAGCCTAACTTTACTAGACATAACGACTGCGGGAATTTTGAGACTAGCGTGCTCAAAAAGGACTGGTGAGGTGGTTAACCATGATTTTGAAATGCCTCATTTCCTCTTGCCATACGACACAAGATTTAACCTCAAACTCTACCTTTCTGAGTCAATGAGTTCAAGAGACACAATGAGAAACAACTTTTGCATTGTTTGAAGGATGCATACACTTCAAACCTGTGGACTGCTTGGGTGTGTGTGGGGGGAGGTGGGGAGGGGCACTCAAAGCACATAGCAGAGAAAGCATCACTACCAGTTAGGCAATTTCATAATCATATCTAAGCCATGTTAATGAGCAACTAATCCATTACATTTTAAAAACATGGTACAAAATCCTTTATTCCACACAAAAAATGCTTTAGTGGACATTGCCTTTCCCCCAGCACACCGACAGTAAATACACGGACTACTATAGCAAATTGGCACGTGTTAATTATGTGAATCATTAATATAACTAGGGCTGCACGATATGACCTAAAAATCTAAACCAGAATTAATTACACAGTCTACCTCGATAACGATAAATGAACGATAACTGATCACGTTGTTCTGAATCATCTTTTCTGAAGCCAAAATGTTTCCACGACGACAGACACAGGGGTTTTTTGGGCACAGGTTGCTCAGTTGACTCGGACTCAGTGTTTGAGTTATCCTCCGTTATGCTTTCCGTGCGGCTGACTGGTCCGGGCCGAGTCACGTGACTACACACGCGGCAGAATGTTTTTAAGGAGGAAGTAGGCCTATCAACAGGAATAAATTAATGAAATTATCGCCGTGGGAAGAATGTCGATGTCGGTGCATTTTCGATTAATCGCCCAGCCCTAAATATAACTACATAATGTCATCACTCAAAATTGCTGCTCCTACTACATCATCAAGGTCAGTGCCACATTGCACCTACCACGCTGTTCTTATCTCACTTAAAAGAACTATGTGGGTGGTGATGGCGCAGTGGCTATGACACATGCCTTTGGGGTGAGAGATCTGGGTTCGATTCCCACTGCGATACAGTGCCTTGTGAAAGTATTCGGCCCCCTTGAACTTTTTGACCTTTTGCCACATTTCAGGCTTCAAACATAAAGATATAAAACTGTAATTTTTTGTGAAGAATCAACAACAAGTGGGACACAATCATAAAGTGGAACGAAATTTATTGGATATTTCAAACTGTTTTAACAGATAAAAAACTGAAAAATTGGGCGTGCAAAATTATTCAGCCCCCTTAAGTTAATACTTTGTAGCGCCACCTTTTGCTGCGATTACAGCTGGAAGTCGCTTGGGGTATGTCTCTATCAGTTTTGCCCATTCCTCCTTGGAAAACAGCTGGAGCTCAGTGAGGTTGGATGGAGAGCGTTTGTGAACAGCAGTTTTCAGTTCTTTCCACAGATTCTCGATTGGATTCAGGTCTGGACTTTGACTTGGCCATTCTAACACCTGGATATGTTTATTTGTGAACCATTCCATTGTAGATTTTGCTTTATGTTTTGGATCATTGTCTTGTTGGAAGACAAATCTCCGTCCCAGTCTCAGGTCTTTTGCAGACTCCATCAGGTTTTCTTCCAGAATGGTCCTGTATTTGGCTCCATCCATCTTCCCATCAATTTGAACCATCTTCCCTGTCCCTGCTGAAGAAAAGCAGGCCCAAACCATGATGCTGCCACCACCATGTTTGACAGTGGGGATGGTGTGTTCAGGGTGATGAGCTGTGTTGCTTTTACGCCAAACATAACGTTTTGCATTGTTGCCAAAAAGTTTGATTTTGGTTTCATCTGACCAGAGCACCTTCTTCCACATGTTTGGTGTGTCTCCCAGGTGGCTTGTGGCAAACTTTAAACAACACTTTTTATGGATATCTTTAAGAAATGGCTTTCTTCTTGCCACTCTTCCATAAAGGCCAGATTTGTGCAGTATACGACTGATTGTTGTCCTATGGACAGAGTCTCCCACCTCAGCTGTAGATCTCTGCAGTTCATCCAGAGTGATCATGGGCCTCTTGGCTGCATCTCTGATCAGTCTTCTCCTTGTATGAGCTGAAAGTTTAGAGGGACGGCCGGGTCTTCGTAGATTTGCAGTGGTCTGATACTCCTTCCATTTCAATATTATCGCTTGCACAGTGCTCCTTGGGATGTTTAAAGCTTGGGAAATCTTTTTGTATCCAAATCCGGCTTTAAACTTCTCCACAACAGTATCTGGGACCTGCCTGGTGTGGTCCTTGTTCTTCATGATGCTCTCTGCTCTTTAAACGGACCTCTGAGACTATCACAGAGCAGGTGCATTTATACGGAGACTTGATTACACACAGGTGGATTCTATTTTTCATCATTAGTCATTTAGGTCAACATTGGATCATTCAGAGATCCTCACTGAACTTCTGGAGAGAGTTTGCTGCACTGAAAGTAAAGGGGCTGAATAATTTTGCACGCCCATTTTTTCAGTTTTTTTTATCTGTTAAAAAAGTTTGAAATATCCAATAAATTTCGTTCCTCTTTATGATTGTGTCCCACTTGTTGATTCTTCACAAAAAATTACAGTTTTATATCTTTATGTTTGAAGCCTGAAATGTGGCAAAAGGTCGAAAAGTTCAAGGGGGCCGAAAGGCACTGTATATCAACCAATGTGTCCCTGAGCAAGACACTTAACCCCAAGTTGCTCCAGAGGTGTGTGACCTCTGATATATAGCAACTGTAAGTCGCTTTGGATAAAAGCGTCAGCTAAATGACATTTAATGTAATGTAACTAGAGCTGCAAAGACTAATCAATTCATTGTCAATTAAAATCATTGTCAACTATTTTGATAAATCGATGAATCTGTTTGAGAAAATTCTCTGATTCCAGCTTGTTAAATGTGAATATCTTCTAGTTTCTTCTCTCCTCTGTGACAGTAAACTGAATATCTTTGAGTTGTGGACAGAACAAGACATCTGAGGACGTTCTCTCGGGCTTTAGGAAACACCGATCCACATTTTTCATTATTTTCTGGGATAGGCCGATTATCGGGCCGTTTTTTGGCAGTTTGCAGATTACGTGTATCGGCGTTTTATTTGCCTGATAACCGATAAAGTTAATTAATTAAAAGGTGCGCTACTTTGGCTCCGCCCACAGCTCTGTGTCTGCCCCTTCTGTTTCTCTCCCCACTGAGTCCTCATGTCATGTCCCGCCCACAACACTATCTGACTGTTACTGTGAATTATGTTGAAAGTTTCTCATGTATTAAATAATTGCTTAAAGCATTTAAAGTTTTGCATTGCAGTTTGTAACATTCCAAAATATAAATTTTGACTTAAAGATTTTAATTTTCACTGTAAATGCATTTCGGTTCCAAATATCGGTTATCGGTTTCATTAACTTATAGTAAATCGGTATCAGTATCGGCCCTGAAAAAAACAGTATCGGTCGATCCCTAATCAACGATGAAAATAATCGTTAGTTGCAGCCCTGAAAACAACTTGTACTTAGTCTGCTGCATCGGCTCTGATCATGGTTGCATTACAATTTCAATTTGCAGTCCACAACAACTCGGACACAATTGCTCAAAATGTCTGAGGTCAACTGGCACCAACTTTGTTTCAGTTGATCAAATAAGAACAGGTCAGCAACCTGGTAGGCTAAAGGCTGATTTATGCTTCGACGGCGTACCCCCGCAGACCCCTCTCCGAGCCCTCCGCCATAGCTCGATGTGCACCTCCAAAAATGTGTAACTTTGCGTCGAGGCGACGCAGACCGCAAGGACTGTGATTGGTCAACTGGTCCTGTGTGTTGATAGTCGGTGTTTCAAGCAGCCTACTGCGGGGAGTAGCAACATGCTAGCTCACTGACATAAGCTTTGCAAATAAACTCAGACATATTTTGGTTACAATGACGGGCTTATCCGTTTGTAAAGTGTCTATATGTCAGTAACGTTTTGAAATAAGCACTTTGCCAGCATGCAGTACTTTGTGGGCACTTGTGCTAAAGTCTGCTTGCTAACATAACAAACTTGCTGGCAGACACCTCGCAAATAACCTCAGACTTATCGCTCCCTAGCGTCGTGGCGGGGAAATGCGACGCAAAGCAACCCCGACGCAGAACTCCGAAAGGGTCACGACGCCGTAGGAACGACGGCGTGGAGTTAACGCAGAAGCATACAACAGCCTTAAGGAGCTTGTAAAGAAATGAGAAAGACGTGGGAACTGGCAGTGACTAAGGAGTCTTTCACACCTACCTCGTTTGGTCCGGACTTTCTGACTTTTCAGTTTGAGCCAAACCAAAATTACAGGAGTGAAACCTCCCCCGTACCACGGTCCGGACCAAACAGCCGAAATGTGGTCTCTGTCTAGATCAAACTGAACCATGATCCGGTTTGTTTACTAGTGTAAAAGCATTTTTTGGATGGTCGGACTTTGGGACCAAATACAGGAAGTTCGGGCAGGCTATTGTCACGTTAAGAGAAGCGTAGCTCCTTTAAGGAATAGCTCAGTGCTTAAGTGTGTATACGAGAGAGTGTGACAGTGGATGCGCTCTAAGCAGACAGCTGTCGGTAATCAGCAGAGAATAAATCAGCAGATTACTTGTTAAATGGTAGTAAATGTACAGTGTAGGTTTCGCGTTGTCTCTGAATAAATGCTACAGTTCCTCAAACCCCAAGCAAAGTTCCCGTGTCTCGCTTCTCAACAAAGCAACAAAACAAAAAAAGCCGCGCTAGCACGGGGAGAGCAGGATTTGGAAAAACTGACACCAGACAGAGGATACGAGAGGACAGAGAAGCCCATCTACAAGTATCGGGAGACACGGCTCACATATGTGATGCAACAGGATGTAGTTATGTCATGTATAGTTCTTTAGTGCGCTTGCATAACTGCAGTGTGAAACCTAGCATTTTCCCTGCCATTATAAGGTTTAGGCGCAGCACCCGAGCCATTTTGGGCACCACCTATACCTAATGAATGTAAAATCATTGGGAGCATTAAAATGCACTACATGATTGTAGTTGGTCCCCAGTGGACTTCTTTAGCACGTTTTGTCTTTAAGCTTTTTTCCATTATTATGAGCTTTACCTTTTCCAATGTTTGAGACACAGATATTGCAATAATAATGGTCCAAAATGATGTTGTTTTTTTTTTATTTTATTGAAAAACAACATTTTCTTGAGGGAGGATCCCTAAACCCCCTGCCAAATATGTGCACCTAAGTCTTCCACAAATCTAGGGGAAAACACTGAGACCAAAACTGACCCGGATCAAATGTATACAATGTAACAAAAGCATGAACCTTGGTCCGGACATTGGTTTGGACTTCCAGGTGTGAAAAGGCCCATAAAAAGAATGGTGACAGTATACCATACAACTACAGACAGTATAAACAGACAAACCACAAGCCTCCTTGAACTTCACAATTTGTTCTTAGCGCACACCGTCAACCCTCATGTCATGCGTCATCTGGGAACAGTCAAGTGGACATGGTAGACCTACCTGTGGTGGATAGTTGCTCTCAGAAGACCACCTGGAAGACTGATCATTTGGTTTGTCCACCAAGATATTCCTAAGAAACCCCAAACAAAAAAAGGTAGAGTTTATTAATGCCTGTGGGACATCATCACGACGATTTTTTATATCAATCTTTACCCCATAATCGATTTTATTTATTTTGTTACCAATGATTGACCTGAATATGTTCCGTTTATACAATACAGCTGACAGCGACTAGATCATATCTGTTTCTAGCAAAAAAATTAGTGAAAGCAGAAAATGCAGAACATCCATGTTATGTTCTTTACAAAGTAAATAAATGTCAGACTGACTGACTGACATGTGATGTGCATTCTTCTTAGAAAACAATGAGTTTGGGGAATTTTTCATGATATATTGTCTCTAGAAGTGCGTTATTCAACTTTTGTTTTTGTTAAAGAAGGAAAAGAAAATCGCAATTCTCAATACTATCGAATCGCAATACAAATCGAAGCAAAAGTGGCAAAAGTATATCGTCCCCAGCCTTACATCACATCAGCAAAATACTGGAGACACTGCAGACAACACTCCCTCAAAGTTATGATAACGTTACAGGAATCGTAATTTACTACAGGGCAGAATAAAGGTGTGAATGTTTGTGTCATATAACAATTATACTTATGCAGCCCCGCTAGACTGTGTTCACAGGTGCAATGAGTCCATGTAATTGTTATTACAGTAACGTCAGCTAGCAGACCGTTGTTGTTGTTGTTGTTGTTGTTGTTGTTGTTAGCTAGCTAACATTAACGTCAGCTACAGCTAACCCGTAACGTTATCTGTTTGAGTGCTGAACCAGCAACAGGCGAATGCTCTGAACATATGAGTGACTTCACTTAAAAATTCTGACATTTAGAGTGTTTATTTGTGAATGCCATCCACGAAGTGCAACCGTTCGTTTCATAACACCGGTTTCAAGTAGCCGGTATACAAGCTGATTCGCTGTTGTTGCTAAAACAGAGCTTTTTGGTTAGATAACAGCAGCTAACGCTTGTTACCTACTTTAGCTCTGGAGTCCAGTAAGCTAGCGTGGACGTTCGTTTTTTACACACTAGTGTGCCGACCTGCACTTTGCTGAATCAAATGCTAAAATACGGTAGTGTTTTGACAGCTCATTAGTCTGAGGTTGTAAAGTATTTGATAACCAGTGGCAATACGAAGAAATGAAGGCTGCTGATCCAAAACAAGCTCTTCTCAAGCGATGAAAACATAACTTGACGTAAACAAAGCAACTAAAACGGAGGGGCGGTGCACAAGAGACACACTCCTATCTATTGAATTATCTAATGTCACTGGTGAGTGACATTACGCGTTCAGAAAAAAAATCTTAATGTCGCCTTATCAAACATACATTCCTTCATAAGTAACTATTTAACGTTACCACAAACGCTTCATCAGCAACATCATCCTCGGGCGACAACGTATCAACACCAAACGCCCCTGCCGCCGCTAACAAAGCTAACGCTTGCTGGCTCGGATCGCAGACGAGCTAGGCCAGTCGGGCCAACTGGAAGAAACATTGATGCATTGAGGCGCTTAAAGACCACTTGTGAACACAACACCTAATGCATACGTCGGGCCAACTAACGTGTGCATTACTCACTCGGGTAAATATGTAGAGGAGTAAGAGCTCCATTTAAAAACGCTGAAAGTGAGGACTCTGCTCTCAGGAACGACAGCCATCTTGTTGCAGAAATACAAGCAGCGGGAGGCTAGGCTAGCAAGAAGCGAGCAGTGACAGCCTTTAAAGAGACAGTACACTCTGTTTTGTTTTGTTTTTACAAAAATGAATAAGTATGCCATGTAATACAGTACCCAAGCCAAAATTCCCATGTAATCCATAATATAACATCAGGTGTTCACATTATCATATTTATTTTATATCATAAACTGTTTCACACACATTATAATAAATAGAAGTAGGCACCAGTTTTACCTGACCCTAACCTGACTCCTGAGACTTTTTCACAGCAGACATTTTGACTTGTCATAGTAGCAAAGCACAGCTGAAATTGATAACCTTAACGATGGCTCAATTCTATCAAGTGTCCCAATAAGCTATTTCATGCTACGTTTACACGTGGCCGGCTATTTTCATAAACGGACATTTCAACCTCTCCGTTTCAAAAATAGCATTGTGCACAGCTGTCAGTTTTCAGAAAAGTGTTCGTTTACACATACCCGTGTATACATGCCAAACCTGTAGGTGGCAGTGTAATGAGGAGCTCAAGCCCACGTTAGCCAATCAGAATCCCTGATTGCAACAACAGCAACAAATCACTTCCTCTCTCTTCTCTTCCTCACTTCCTCAGCTGCCTAAACCTCCCTTTGTCTCAGTTTACATGCAAACGTGCAAACAAAGTTTTCCAAAATCTCCACTCTGGTAGGAGTTTTTAGAAAGACTCGTTTCCAGAGGCGAATTTTCCGTTTGCGTGTTAACGAAGGGCACAAACGAAGGGAATTGTCTCTGTTTTTCAAAATAACCATGTACGTGTAAACGGGGTATCAGTGAGTCAGCATGCACAATACCAGGGTCTCTCCTAAATGGAATGCAGCCATCATTAATGGTTTAGAATACACCTGTGCTTTTCCTACTATGACATGTCAACATGTCTGCCGTGAAAAATGTCTATAGACATATATGCTTTTGCCCCTGCTGTACCCAGCCCCCAGTGGTGGAATGTAACTACGTATATTTACTCAAGTACTGTACTTAAGTACAAATCTGAGGTAGTTGTACTTCACTTAAGTCTTTTCTTTTCATGCCACTTTCTACTTCTACTCCGCTACGTTTCAGAGAAAAATATTGTACTTTTTACTCCACTCTATTCTAGCTGACAGTGTTGGTTACTAGTTAATAACAACACATTACCAACAAATTAAGATTTTTGGACACAAAGCACATGTCGTTTTATTATAAATTGAACTGCCCAACAATATAAAGGTCAACAAATACAGATGAAATGATTAGCCGATTAAACACAGAACTGATCATTATCCGTTTCTAAAATGAGAGGATTTTTCTTCATTGAGTACTTTTACTTATAATACTTTAAGTACATTTTCGTCATGATACATTCTTTTACTTACGTTACGTTTTCCATGCTTACTTGTAACAGAGTATTTTTTTACAGTGTGGCATAAGGCATTAGTGCTGTAGTAGTACTTTTACTTAGGTAAAGGATCTGAATACTCCTTTGTCCACTGCCCAGCCCTCTCCATTGCTTTCACCCCTAACCTCTCCTGATCCTTGACCCTCTTGCCCCACCCCTTAAAAATATCCGTTGCAAAGGACAGAACTCGGCATGACTAAAGATGCATGACACATATCTGAAAAAAGCACACACAACCCTCGCATTATAGTGCAGTAATAATAGAATACCCATTATTGGGATTGCACATTATACAACTACATTTGCTGTGCAATTCCTGACATGATCATTCCACACATGCTCACACAATCACACACCCCACATACTGGACATGCACCTGTCATGCTGAAAAACTAATAATAATACAAAAGAAAGATACAATAATGATAAAGTAGTATTAAGAAGAATTTGCATTTTTTTCTCCATTGTGCTTAATGTTATTTACACCTTATGAACATATTATTGATTATAGCGATATTGCATATATTCTCATTTGCAGTATTGAAATGAATCCAGTTTAAGTCTGGTGAAGTGTTGTGATGATGTTAATGAACTGAGCAGTCTGAAAGTCGGCCCAAACGAGGTAAATGTGAAAGCACCCTAAGTCACTGTCAGTAAATGGTTTTATTAGGAAAAGTATGACTCACATGTTATTACAGCAGGTTCTTTTTTTTTATATGATGGCCCAATATCCACTTTTGTTATCAACACACTTGCCAATTTTGGTGCTTTTATCACAAAATAAACAATTTTTACAATGTATTGAGCAATGCCGCCCCACTACTATAGATCATTGACTTGTAGTGGTTCCTTTCTGAAACAAAGACAACTGTGGCGGTCTGTCCTTTAAAAGCACCTCCCTGGGTGAGCTCAGCGTTTTAATGTGGAGTCACTAATAGCTCCCAGGGAGAATGAGTCATCTGATGAGTAATGTCACTGTAGATTTTGTTCCAGTTAACTGGACCTCTTTTATTCTAAACTTATTGTAATGCCAAACCCATCTCGTTCTCCTCCCTCCATCCTCTGCTCGGAGGGATGCTCAACATTTGCAGTGTATGAATGTAAATGTGATTTTTTTTTTTTTTAATGTTACATTAAATTCCCTCACATTTTATTTGGTATCAGTTATCCTTAAGTCCAATACAAACTGTACATGTCATTGTTTACTTTTATATAAGAGCAAAAGTATCAAGCTTTCAAGATTCATGTTTAGACTCTTCTACTTTTTAACCACTCTGCCTCATTATAATCTCCGGTGTTTTCATTTGCTTATTTATTTAAAGGTGCTATGACATGCTGCTTTTTGGATGCTTTTATATAGGCTTTAGTGGTCCCCTAATACTGTATCTGAAGTCTCTTTTATATAGGCCTTAGTGGTCCCCTAATACTGTATCTGAAGTCTCTTTTATATAGACCTTAGTGGTCCCCTACTACTGTATCTGAAGTCTCTTTTATATAGGCCTTAGTGGTCCCCTAATACTGTATCTGAAGTCTCTTTTATATAGACCTTAGTGGTCCCCTACTACTGTATCTGAAGTCTCTTTTATATAGACCTTAGTGGTCCCCTAATACTGTATCTGAAGTCTCTTTTATATAGGCCTTAGTGGTCCCCTAATACTGTATCTGAAGTCTCTTTTATATAGGCCTTAGTGGTCCCCTAATACTGTATCTGAAGTCTCTTTTATATAGGCCTTAGTGGTCCCCTAATACTGTATCTGAAGTCTCTTTCCTGAAATTCAGCCTTGGTGCAGAATTACAGCCACTAGAGCCAGTCCCACAATGAGCTTTCCTTAGGATGTGCCATTTCTGTGTCTGTAACTTTAAATGCTATTGAGGAGTGTAGGTATGTTTTCACAAGAGATTTGATAAATATTTCTGCTTTAGGGTCAAATTATCTATTTACACCTTGCTCTGGAACTATTTTGTGCGTCACCATACAGAAAATGGAATTTGTTCTGAACATTTTGACATGAAACGGGATATCAGGTTATATGCAAATACCATTAAAAGGAGAATTCAAGAAGATATGTAAAAATGCCCGTAGACCTCAGAGGGTTAACCCTTTGGAAGTCTGAGGGCATTTTCTCGATTTTTACATATCTTTTCAAATTCACGTTTTAAGGGTATTTGCATATAACCTGATACCCATGTATTTTCAATCAGCATTTTCAGAACAAACTCAACTTTCTTCTCATTCAGGCTAAAATTTGTTCTAGAGCAATGTGTAAAGAGATAATTTAGCCCTAAAGCTGAAAAATGTATGTTCACTTTTTTGAAATTCTTCAAATCTTCAATACATGAAACTAGAGCGCATGTTACGATAGGGTCACACCAGCCGCAAGGCCAAATTGGGAGCCAGTCGGGATGTAAAGAGTGTGTGTGTGTGTGTGTGTAAAACATATAGAAAATATGAACATTTTACACACGTTTGTTTAGGTTGTTTTGACTGATATTGAGGTAACTGTCACATGCAATTTCATAATCTTTAGGGCCCTAATCTGCCATAACCATACTTGTAGTAGTGCAAGAACTCCTGATATGTCCCACACCGTGAGGTAGGGAAAATATGGTTCCTGCGAGGACATTGATACTCCACACAACACAGAGGAGGGACAAACATAAAAGTTTGTACTGCAGCCTTTTCACACCATTTCTCTTGGTGCTCTGTGGGTTCTTTATACTCTCTCCATTGAAAATGACCTCTGTCTGCCTGGTGTCATTTCTTCGGCGCTGTCCCTTCAGACAATACATACGAAGAAACCAGGACATGTACGTTATCAAAATATGGCAGCACAGCATGCACATCCCAGCTATGCCTGGAGTATGCAGGTGTAAACTGGGAAAGCACCTGAAGAGAGAATTAGGGCATGAGGGTGTTACTAGACATGGCAGAAGGAGTGAATGGTCATGTGACGAATTACTCATTGGACGCCCTGGGTGGGGAACTGCTGAAAAGGAAGCTTACCATGTTGAGGAGAGTAAGAAAAAACAATTCTGTAAGAAGATATTGATTCACCTAAAAAACAGCTTACTTTAAAAGTTTAGGTCAATCTGTGCTTTTGTGGTAATTTGCATATTTTTTCACGGTCAAGTAAAGGGTATTCTGGATCTAACATCACAGGTGGGATGGGTGGGTTATGTTTTATCTAAAGGGGTATGTAGATAGTCAACAAAGAGACATAAAGTACCTGACACATAAAATTGGGTGATGATAGACATATATATGTATATATGTATCTATATATATTTTCTGGATGTTTAAATTGTTAGGGGTCAAGGATAAGGGGTGTTAGTACATTTGAGGATAAATATGTATAAATACTATCTGTGGACTGTCTGGCTGTCTGTCTCTGATATGAGATCAGCTGTGTTTCCCGACAACGTTAGTCACTCTATGATGATGTCACGTACAGCATGGCCTCATTTTCAAAGAAAGAAACAGCCCACAAAGAAGCATCATCAGCCTCATCTTCATCACTATCATCACCACCAGTACCATCACTAATATCATCATCATCATCATCATTAGGAATGTACTGATACATCGCAAATCGGTTAAAAAAACGATATCAATGTGTGTAAGATTACAACCGGTTAAGAATTTAAAAAAAATTCACAAAAAGTCACTTGGGTGACTTCAGGCGTCACTACGTGTTCTCAGTTCATCTATTTGAAGAGATTTTGTTTCTATTTATTTAGTTATTTTGATGTGGGATTTGTTTTCAAATCCAAACTTTTTTCATTTCATTTTTGTTTTTCAAGATAAAATACTTTTATAATTTCAGTTGCACTTTTGATAAGAGGACACACGTGTTTGTACAGCCCTAAATAACGGAATATTTTTTAATTTAAGTCATTTGTCTGCAGCTCATTCTGTTAACCCTCATGTTGTCCTCGGGTCAAATTTGACCCGTTTTCAAAGTTTCTATATCATAAATTTGGGTTTCTTTTAACCAAATTGCCCCAAACTAACATGGATGGTTCCATAAGACGCTCTTCACAAAGGAAATTACGGCTCAGATCTCTATTTTCATAGAATTTGGGGTGTTGTATTCAATTTTATAGCATTATCTTGACTAAACTTTGACAGATGTGTGATTATCCATTACCTTCATTCCTCTGATCTTAACCATTAGTCAAAATCATTTCATCATTTATGCTTTTTTCTTACACAAAAAATGTATATAAATGAGGTTTATTGACCATGAATTCCAAAGATAAGTGTAAAAGTAGTGCAAATAAATAGGTCTAGTGGTGAATATACTGGTGTTAATGGAAAAAAAAATGCCAACAACGTTGAAAAAAGCAAGCATAACGTGGGGAAAAAGCAACAAAAATGTAAAAGCAGTGTCTAAAAGAGTTAAAGGGTTAAAAAAATTGCGAGTAAATCGTATCGTGAACTTAAAATCCTGAATTGTATCGTACCGTGGGTTGAGTGTATCGTCACATCCGTAATTGCCACCATGACCACGACCACCTTCATAAACCCTCCACATTTGATCATAATCACATATAGACGGTTATCTTCATCATCATCATCATCAACATCATCCTCACAACAAGTATCTTCATCTTTATCATAACAGTTATCTTCATCATTTGTAGGGCTGGGTATCGCTAACAATTTCCCAATTCGATTCAATGTCAATTAGGTTTAGGGAAATTTCAGTCGCAATACCAGTTTAGCTGGGAAATAAAAGACATTCTTAGAGAACTCATGCTGTAGATTGTACAAGCAAGAAACAACCCTCAATATATTTTATAATGCACCAGCTTAATGTTTACACAAAAAAATGTACCTAAAAACGTGGGGTCCATGGTGAAAAAGCATGTATTAAAAAGGGATTTTCTTAAAGCTATAGTGCGTAGTTTCTGTCGCCCCCATGAGGAATTATAAGTAAAGACAACAACTGTCGGAGCTGCCACATGATACAAGCCTTCCGTGACCGCGCACAGGCCCCACCCCTTCTCCACACAGTTACTAGTAGCCAAGGAGGACAGGGAGGATTAAAAAACGGACGACACAATAGACCTTTTTCACGGCAGACATGTTGACATGTCATAGTAGGAAAAGCACAGGTGTATTCAAACCCATTAGTGATGGCTGCATTCCACTTAGGAGAGACCCTGGTACTGGGCATGCTGACTCACTGAAATAGCTTGGGACACTTGATGGAACTGAGCCATGGTTAAGGTTATCAATTTCAGCTGTGCTCTTCCTACTATGACAAGTCAACATGTCTGCTGTGAAAAAGGTCAATCTTCTGAACATAGCCATGCTGAGAAATACAGATAGACTTATGTGGAGCTGATAGTCTTATAGCTTTGTATCAACTCATTTGGCATTGGCTTGAATGTAACTGGCGTTTGTTAATATCAAAAAGCCACGCACTAAAGCTTTAATGATATCCGGTCACTCAAACAAAGATTGGTTTTTAATTGGAGAATCCATTGTTTGACCCAGCCCTAGTTATCTCCTCCACTATTGCCATCATCATTATTACACCCGCTAATAGCCAGTCATCATGATCATGCTTATGAAAACAAACACCGGTTAAACCAGTAGGGGCGCAGAACGTTATTTCCCCCGGAACGCGCGCTGCTCGTCGTGTGCGCGCACGAAGCGCCATATCACGTGGGAGGTCCCTTTAACTTTCCACTGCCAGAGAAGCGCTGCGGCCTGATGAGCGTGTCACGCGGACCTGATCTAACGAAAAGGCAGGGACACAGAGAGGCACACAGTGCTGTTCTGCACATCCTGGCGGATGGAGAAGGGGGGCGGGGGTGCGAAATGTAGGCTGCGCAGTCATCCGCCGACAGCCAGCAGCCCCTGCAGGAAACAGGGACAGCCGGGGTCGAGCCGAGCCCAGCCGAGTCCATCCGATTATGGCCGGGGCGGGCCGAGGCGGACTCACTGCGCCTCATCGGACGGGACCTCTCTATTCGCAGTTGCACCTGCCAAGCTATGAGACGCACTTTTAACAGCGGAGGGACTTGTCGCCAGTATGTACGCGCCTGCCTGGGTCCCGGAGCAGAAGAGGAGCGCCTATTTTTTGTTTCCTCAGCGTAAGTGAAGTTATTTCTAATAGCTCTGCTGATGTGGGCTCGGCTCTGTGTTGCTGCCTGCCTGCCGCAGGTGCGTTTGCGCGCTTGTGTTGTGCCTGGTTTTAGTCTGCTTTTATTCTAGTGTGAGTACCCGCATCTCTCAGCGTTTGGGGGGGTCCGTTTGTTGGAGAAAGCGCAATATCCCTGCAGAGGGGAGATTCTCATCTCATCATGTGCCATATATATAGGCTACATGTGCGTTTTCTCGCGTTCTGCGTTTTCGCCATGCATAGTGTCCGCATTCCAGGTGGTGTTGCGCACATCGAAATTGAAGTTGAAGTAAACAAGTGGGAAGAAGCAAAGGCCGCCCGTGTTTTTGGTGTCGAAAACGGCGCTCCAGGCTAGACTGGGAAAACATCCCGCCTCTCTTTTATGTCCAAGCCCTACCCTGAAGTTCTGCGTCCACGAATTCCAAGAACAAGTTGTTTGTGATGATTTTTGTATGATGACATTTAGGCATAAACATCAAGTTCACAACATTAAGGGGAGAAACTACAGACAAAAACCATTATTTTTTTTCAATGTTTTGAGCTCTTGAGCTATTTTGCTTCTATATGGTCTAGCATGGCTTCTTTCAGACTATTGGGGGGGACATCCAAAATACACATTTAAAAATTCCAATTCCAATGTATTAGTCACATTCACAAGCATACACTGTACAATGTGCAGTGAAATTCTTTGTTTCTTTCATTCAGATGTTTATTTGACCCCCACTTTATTTGCGCCTGTACATTTCTCCGAAATTCACCAAAGAGTTAGCGTTAGATAATGCCCTGTTTGCATATTTAAACATACCATTTCAGAAAACTTGTGTGATTTAAAATATATTTGTCTTAATGTCAGTTATCAATCATACCCCCCCCCCCCCCCCCCCCCCCAATTAACCTGGGGTGTCTCCCCTTAATCACAATGTGTTAGTCTAAGAGACTGAGGCTGTTACATTACATTATTGTCTCTAAAACTATAGCTTAATAATGACGTAGCCTATGATCAGGGGCGTAGCACAAAATTCTGGGCCCTGTAGAAAGGCATTTTCTATGGGCCCCTCCCTGCATCCACAGCTATTCATTCTAGCATCTTTTTGGGCCCTGGGACCCCCCTCCCTCCCCCCGACCCCATCCTGATACCCCATGCATATGATTCAAATGTTGGATCAGCTCCCTAACCGAATGGGCAGTGATGCCGCAAAGTACGTGTATAAAGTATGGCTGCGTGTTAAACGCGCTGGTGGCAGTTTTCTGGCTGTGTACATCATTCATGAGTGTGTAGCTTTTAAGCGTCCCCTATTTGTTTTCCAGAGCCATCCAATTTCCCTGTGGTAGTTTGGAAATGTGTCTGTGAGGTGCGTTCAATATATCAGACTCGCCAGGATAGGAACAACAAGAAAACCACCTGCCCGCTGCTTCTACTGCGCGCACACACGCACACACACACACACACACTCACACACACACAAACGCACACCACCAGTCAACATTTTGCTGATTCATAACAGGGCAGTCACATCTGTGTATTTGACAGAGTTCAAACTGTCTCTAATTTTGGCCGCAGTTTCAGTACCAAGCAGGGAGGGGAAATAATTCATTGTGTTAATGCAAGTGGCTCTTCCGGAGACGCTTTCCAGCAACAGAGGCTGACTTTTAGACTGGGCCAACTGGAGGAAGCACCAGTCGATGTAAAAGGCCGGCACATATAGAAATCTGGCTGATCAGCAGGAAAGTACCGGAGAAGAAAGACATTAATCTCAGCTTTAAAGAAGAGTTTATTTATGACTTATACATTTACAGCATTGGTGATTTTACACCCTTTTTAGGGGGGCTCAAGCCCCCCCTAAATTTCATTTCAGCCCCCCTAAAAATAATAATAATAAAAAACATTTTTTTTGTTTGTTTTTTTAAATCAATTTTAATGCCTCAAGTGAAAGTTTTCGAACTTGTCTGTTAGTGAGAGAGGACAAACAATTATAGGTTCAAAGGGCTTGAAAGAGGTTTAATATCCTGTGTGTCTGTCTCCCATGCTATCCACTTGTAACCCAGTCAAGGAAAGGGTTAACAGAAACGTAGTGTTGACCAATCAGAGGAGGTCGTGCCAGACTCCCGCTTTTGGCTGAGTCTCTATCTGATCTGTCAGAGGGAGAGCAGGAGACGGTTGTGAAGTTTAACGTTGGTAGTCCCCAGAGAAGAAGTTAGTCATTTCATGGTGCAGATTACAACCCAAATTAAAACGGAAGCAACTAAAATGGCTGAATGTTAGAACATTGTGTCAAATTGGTCGTTATTACTGTGACTTCTAAAGTGTCAGATTTAGTTCCATCATAATGTTAATAGTGTCAAAAGAACGTTAGCTGACGTTGTTGTTCTGTAGCTAGCTCAGAGATTATCGACTAATGAAATTACTGATTTAGCGGGGGGGGGTTAACACTAACAAGGCACTGTAACCGTGTCACATTCTCATTAAGAGCTGAGCCCCCCTAAAGGTCTGATCCTAGATCGCCCCTGATTGTCAGCCTAGTGAAAGTAGCATGATGATACCTGTGAACTCTTTTGTTTGTCTTAATTTGCCTCATTGACACATTTCACCCTCAACGTTCAACTTTACAAATCAATTGTGGTTTTGCTTTGGGCGCACTGTTGAATCATCTTCGGTCCCTAATACGCCATCTATTTTGTATAAGAATCAAACTAGTCTCACATTGCCAGACCTATCTCCACAGTGTTGTGGATTAAGGTCTGGCAACACCACAAATACATTCTGGGATAGAAAACGCTCTGGCTCTGCTAAATAGTCTCGGAAAAAGGAACTTGTTTTTGGAACATCTGCACACTGCAAAAGAAAACGCCACATACAATATTCAATGAAGTTAACTGTTCACACAATACAGTTACATGAGTTATTTAATTTAGCTGGATACATGGCTAAACGTCATTTGCTCTTACCAGTGTATCGCCGCCGTGTGTAACGTTACTTCGTCCACAGCTAGTTACAGAGGAAATGCGGTAAACATATTCTTTGTAAATCTTTACAATCATTCACCGAAAGATCATTCTCATTTATCAACCAAAATTTCAAACTTTGTCTCATTTTAGCTTCTTAAATGCAAAGGAATGTTGCTATCCTCAGTTTTATAGCTAATAGCTAACGTGTTAGCAAGCAGTTGCCTGTCTCTGGCTGCCCATCTATTAAAATATTTAATAGCAATTAATTGCATAATTGTCAATAGTTAACCCCTGATTAATCACAAATTAATCACACATTTTTTACCGGTTCTAAATGTACTTTAAAAGGGATTTTTATCAGGTTTTAATGCTCTAATCAATTCACATTGACAGAACATGCTAATAATTTTAGTCTTGTGGAGAGAACCATCTGGAAGGGCTTTAAAACTCAACTTGCCATTCTAAAGACCCATTTCTTTATCCATTTCTGCTCAAGGAGCTTTGTTTCTGCTAGCCATCCACAACTTTTCGCTGAATCGCTTCCTGATTTCCCAAACTACAGAGTGGCCCGAGACCGAAATTAGGGCCACACAATGAATTGCAATTTTATTAAAATCACAATATGGACTAGTGTTAAGTATTATGGTGCTGCAGAGACATCCCGGCCTACAAATCATATCCTACAGACAAAGAAAAAAATCTTTGTTTGTTACGGAGCCTCGCAAAAATCACACCATAATCATTTTAATTCTTTTTAATATTAATATTTTTCAATGAAAATGAGAATAATGATCCAAAAATGATCATTCCCTCCAATATTGCAAATCATATCGCAATCGCAATATCAGTCAAAATAAACGTAATTAGATATTTTCCTCATATCGTACAGCCCTAGCCAATATCACAGAACGCGCATAAAAAAAAAGAGAAAAAAAATGCCGTTAAAAGGTATTCGCGTTAACTCGTTATCTCGTTAATATTGACAGCTCTACTATTTACATATTTGCAGCAGACGCAGTGTAACATTTGATGTCATATTTCTGAAGACCTGATGACTGTTAGTCCAATTTTCACTCTCTTTTTGCTCTGTTTTGGTCTCCACCAGCTCCTGGGGGAAATATCTGACTCTTTAGCTACTAAACGCTCCACTATCTTTACCAGCTAGTCTTTTACTATCTGTTTGCTGCTGAGCAGATAGAGTACAGTGGGTTTATGAGAACTTTTTAGTAGAACTTTTGCTGGAAAGGAGGTCAATGTGATCGGTCAATCAAAATAATGAATTTGCAGGAAGAAAAAAAAAAAACAAGTTGAAAGAAGCTAAAATACTCCTTACTTGCTGAGGGGAACTGCTGAGTTGGGTTATAATTTTCTGTGGGTTTGTCGCATTTCGCATTACATGTTATTGAATCCATGGGTAATATAAAACAAAATGATTAGGGCAGCTTTTAATTTATTGTAAAATGAATCCAAATCATTTGTTTCTGACAGAAAGAGAATGCACACAGTTATTTCTGTATTCTTTTTTTTTTCAGTAGTTCTGGCATTTTTAGCTTTGCTATCTTATTTTATCTTATTTATTATTTCTAGTATATTTATTGTATTTTCTGTATGGGTATCTATCTATCTATTGAGGGAAACGTATGCTTTACATTTCTGTTTGGTAAAATATGTGTTATGAGCTGTACAATCCTAATAACTAATAACTAATAACAACCTCTGTGTTTCTCAGTATGAATTATATCAAGAATGAGATGGAGTTCAGGGAACTGATAACACTGTCGGTACTCGAATGTTTCATGTTGTTATTGGTTCCTGCTTCGGCAGACACTTGCAGGTTTGCGTCACCTGTGAATTCACACTTCCGCCCCTGCTGCATCCTTGTTTGTTTTTTTAGTCAAATCAACCAAATGTGTTTTTCTCTGAATCGCGGAACTAAACCAAATCGACCACTGTGCCCTGACAAGTACTAGCGGGGTAGAACACAAGCTTTGCTGTCCTCCAGCCCTTGCATGATAATGACATTTGCAAAAATCCTGCAAGCATTAACCATTAACCAGCATTAATCCTGCTGTGTTTGTCCTTATTAGCCGAGAACAAATCCATCAGCCTTTTGAAGCGATCTTTCAGAGCTTTGAGCTGTTATTTCCGCCCTTGAGAGCATCACTTGGCAAACCTATATGCACGGAATTCCACCAATGAGCCTGGAGCTCAGATTAGTGACATGCTTGAAATGGCTGGAGAGTGTCAGAGGAGTCCAGCGGTGATAACATAGGCCTGTGTGTGTGTGTGTGTGTGTGTGTGTGTGTGTGTGTGTGTGTGTGTGTGTGTGTTCATGTGTGTGTGTTCATGTGTGTGTGTTCATGTGTGTTCCTGTGTGTTCCTGTTTATCTGTGGCTGCATGCATGTGCTTACTGAAGACAGACTTTTCCATCTGCGTCACAGGCTGTGCATGATGTCCGTCAGATGTTTACGCTCGCCTTGTCTCACCAAATAGATCTGGTTTACTTGGCTATAAATGAGCATGTGTTGCTTTCGTTGTTTCCTCAGCTATGGCGTCGGGTAAATGGCCACGTTTTTGCTTCTTCTTTTCCAATGTACTGTATGCAGCTGGACCTTCCTCCCTTAATCTCTGGCACTGGCTCTCACTCAGTTCTCGCCACCAGCACCGCTACAGAAAAAAAAAATCTTTGCTTTTTGTAGCCCAAGCATCAGAGGCTAATCTGAGAAATGAGCCCATTACATTTTTCTTCCTCTGGTGTCCGTTTGCTGAATAATTGAAGTAAATTGTGCAGTTTTTTTTCTTCTTCTTTCTTCTGTGTGTGTGAATTATGTGCCTCAATGTGAGCTCAAACAGCCAGCTGTGAAAGTCGTATTTCCGCTGGGTTTATGTGGTCATAATTAGCAGCTCCCTTGTGTGTGTGTGTGTGTGTGTGTGTGTGTGTGTGTGTGTGTGTGTGTGTGTGTGTGTGTGTGTGTGTGTGTGTGTGTGTGTGTGTGTGTGTGTGTGTGTGTGTGTGTGTGTGTGTGTGTGTGTGTGTGTGTGTGTGTGTGTGTGCGTGTGCACACGCCTGTGAGCAGGGGTGTGCTTGTGTTTACATGACAGCTGACCAGGAAGGGAAGTGACGCAGGAGGCAGCGGAGATGCTGCAGACATTACACCGTTGCAGAGGGGGGAGAGAGACAGAGAGACAGAGAGAGAGGGGGGGGACGGAAAACCACAGACAGATAAAAGAGTGAGACAGGAACAAAGAAACTAATGCGTGATCACTTTCTTCGTTACTGCTGTCGACTGCAGGATCGCCACCCTGCCTCCGCCGCCGGATCCGCCATAAACAAACACGCTGTGCAAAAATGAGTCAGTGCCCGCGTAGGTTGGGCAAGTGCGCATTTCATTATGAAATGTGTTTACCCAGGGCTCACTATAAAAGTAGTGACACAGGCTTTTTGTTTGCCTGTTCCAGCTCTGAGCCAACCTCTCTGGTTCTATCCACGGTCATCCTCTCCCTGGGCCAGCTGCCCTCTCCGACTGGAGCAGTCTCCAAACTTTGTTGGCCATGAGAGAAGTTTCATAACAGCTTCAGTAATGGAACCCTGCTCAAATATTTCCTCAGCAAACACTGGGCTTCCTAAGGGATGGGAAATGGACATGGGAAGATGGTCCGATAAAGCAGCTCATAAAAAGGCCCAATGAGCCATCTGACAGAATGTGTTATTCAGGGAAGTGGTGAAAGAAATCAGTTTACTCAAAGATTAGGTCGAGAGTGTACTCACCTTCACCGGCTGACATTAATATCGTTGAAACCGGACTCCTCTATGGCTACTTACCTAAAAGAGCCAAACAACATAAATGACTATTTGGCTACCCTTAACATTGAGGCATGGTGTTGCTAGAGCAAAGGCTACAGGATTATCCTCTTTGGAGCAAGAATGTGCTGCGTAATTTCCATGGAACTCTGAGATATATTCAGGGCTTTATATTAACACCCGCCAAATGCTGGCAAAAAATAACTTAGGTGGGTCACATTGTGAAGTTACTAGCAAATTTGGCCTGTGATGAAAGCCGCAAACAACACGGCGTCTATTTGAATCGGCCGGCCGCAGAAATGTTGGCAGATTGATCTGTGTTCCGCCAAAAAAATGTGGGCGGTTTTGTGTGTGTGTGTTTGGCTTGGAAACGTACTCTTTCCTCTGACAACACTGCTCGTAGTATTAATCCTACATTTCCCATGAACACCATATCGTGATGTGTCGTACGGCCGCTGGTTACATGTCTAGCGTGCGGTATTGAAGAACTTAAGTATTTAGGTTATTCAGATTGTTTCAGTTGAAATTAGTTCATGTTCATCCTCTGGGCAGCATGTCACTTTTTGTTTTGCTTAACTCACCTGCAACGGCGTCTGATACAACCAGGACCTCACGTTGCTCTCATGACCCCATGTTGTCCTCTGGTCAAATTTGACCCGTTTTCAAAGTTTCCGCATCAAAAATGTGGGTTTCTTTGAACCAAGTTGCCCCAAAAATAACACAGATGGTTACATACAACGCTCATCACAGGTCAAATTAAGGATCAGTTCAATACTTGAACTTGAATTTTGGGTGTTTTATTCAATTTTTAGAGCATTTGAAAACACTATGAAATCTCTCGCTTTCTAAACAGTATCCTGACTAAACTGGGACAGTCTGTGATTATCCACTAAATCGTAACTATTTGTCAAAATAGTTCATCATGTCAGATTTTTTGAACTAAAAAATGAGCTATAATTTCATATATATGAGGTTTATTGATTATGAATTCCAAAAATAGTGTAAAACTAGCGGTAATAAGTTGATGTTAGTGGTGAATCCGGTGGTAGTGAAAAAAAATCGCAAAAAAAGGGAATCTTGACAAAAAATTGCCAGAAACATAAAAAAAAAAAAACCCTGTCTAAAAATGTTTGATTTTAATTTTTTACCTGGAAGTACAACAAGTTGCATGGTCAAATTTGACCGGTTTTAAAAATTTTTAATTAATTTTAATTACCCTAAAACAAATTTAGCATTTGAAAAAAAAATTGTTTCGAAACAGTATCCCGAGTGAACATTGACATATACCCTTCTGTGATTATGCTTCCTTTAATATTAGTCTAAATAATTCATAATTTCTGCTTTTTAACTCAAGGATTAGGTATAATGTCCTATTAATAATGGTTTATTGACCATGAATTTCAGAAATAAGTGTGTATAGTGGTGTTTATACATGGTAGTGAAAAAAAGGGTTAAACGTAAAAAAAAAAGAGCGCAAAAAGAGACAAAAACGTCAGAAAAAGTATAACCCTAACCCTAACCCGTTTTGACCCAGGAGGACGACAAGTGCATAGTCGGAATGGAAGACAACATATGGGGTTAACAGTTTTTCCCGTGCTTTTTCAACGTAAAATGAAGCCACACTTTAGAGCGCCGCTTACTGAGCGCCGTGGCTGCAACACAACAAGCACCTGGAAGTACGGCGGGCGCTACGGTAACCAAAACTTGCGCGTTAAATTTAGAACCGATGATCGGATTCCAAACCAAATTTTTCCAATGATTACAATAATAAAAAAATAAAAAAATCCATTGGAAATGTAATTTTTGATACAATTCCAAGTTGGATCCGCTTCTCAATGCCCAATCCTATTCATAAGAATGCGTTGAATGACTGGAGTTCATCCCCTTTTTTATGAACCACTACATGACTGTATTTTCCTTCCTATGGGCTTCTGAAGTCTTTGACTGCATAGGAGGCATTGCGATAAAACTGTGAATGGAGCTGGTCTGGTCAGAGGTGAGCGGCAGATTGCATTGTTAAGCAGCCTGCAGGATGGAGGGGGAGTTGGCAGGGAGAGTGTGGCCTGGCACGGAGCTGCGTGGCACACAAGCGGCCTGGGGAGGATGTGAAACGAAACCTCAGCAGGGCATGGGCAATGGAGGAGAAACATTCCCACGTCTTTATAAGAGAGAAGACAAGGGACAAGAGACACAGGGTGTCAATATACTGACAAAATATAACTAAAATAAGTTGGTATTGCAGTATTTGTAATTAACTCACTTTGTATGTTTGTTATTTCCCTCCATTTACTGTCACTTGGCTGTGCTCTTGCTTTAACAAAGATGTAACTAGGGCTGGGTTAATAAAATCCATTCTCCAATTAAAATCGATCTCTGTTCCAGTTATCTGATATCTATTTCAAAAATCCCGAAATCCATCTTTTAATAAATGCGTTTTCACTTTGGATGTACATCAGTGGTGGAATGTAACTACAGTAAGTACATTTACTCAAGTACGGTAATCGGTATCGGTATTGGCCCTGAAAAACTAGTATCGGTCGACCCCAACTAGTGGGTATTAAAAAGTAAGAGGAAAGATAGTGAGGTTATACCTGGCTTTTTGACAGCTGGATAAAGGTAGTTGGAGAGGAGTTAGTTAAAAAGGAGGTAGTTCTAGGGGAGGTGCAGACTGCTACAGCTCCACTAAGTAGCCTAGACGAAAGGCACAGGGGAGTGTCACATGAACCAACGCTGCTATGTTAGCCTTTCTCCAGTGTCTTGTTCCTAGTGTCTTGTGTAACAGTGTCGTTTTCCTAACCGTGACCTTGATCTTTCCCCTATCTTCACCAAGTTATTTGCCTAAACTAATGCCTACCATACACTAGAAGACTTTGAACAGACTTTGAAAAGACTACAGTCTGACACCATCTCAAATCTAAAGACGATCATCTCACATCTAACGTTAAAGACTGTCATAATATGTAAAGACTGGCGATCTTGCAGGGTGACTCATTGCAAGACTACAACTAGATTTGTTTTAAAAGATTTAACCAAGCTAGCTAGCTACCGCTAGCGTTAGCTGGTAACTTTAAGGGAAAGTTAGCTGATTTCCTGTTCTGCCGTACCTGCAGATGATGTCTCCAGTACCCGGAGGTCTGTGTTTATCCGCCAGTAAAACTCCTGTTGGATGACTCGCTTCAGAAGGGTTGAAAATTGGCAACTTTCCCTCTTTAGCGTTTAGCTTAGAGTGACAACAACACTGGCTCTAGTTGTTTGCTGCTTCCTGTTTGGTGCTGGAGAGAGCGCACCCATTGGTTGTTGACAATGTTCA
Source organism: Zingel zingel (assembly GCA_023566125.1). Classification (NCBI taxonomy): domain Eukaryota; kingdom Metazoa; phylum Chordata; class Actinopteri; order Perciformes; family Percidae; genus Zingel; species Zingel zingel. The sequence continues at coordinate 9,154,834 of CM042331.1, forward strand.
CGTGATTTAACTTCACTACCAAGAAACGTTTCATTTTGTCAGAACGTCAATACGGGAAAAAGACTGAGTGGGACTGAGTTTTATGACCACCTTACACCAAATGATTGAGACCACGGGAGCGCCCCAATTCTAGCAAGACTCTCAGGATTTCATTCAGAAATTGGAAAATTGTCTGCGATGGTGAAATCAAAGTCGTTTGGTGGAAGGTCGACATTAAACTTTAACCATGAGTAGTTTTTGGAATGGCCCCATAGGTCTTTCTGGTATAGGCACTGACAAACAACCTATTTTGTTGGACTTTGTTGACAGCGTTTCCTTTTAACTGCGTTACAAATCTATCTAATCTCGTTTCATTATCCCTCATGGCCTCTTAGATCTCCTGCTGCCGGCTTTTTAAATTGCACATTATCACACAAATAAAAATAAAAAAATCGGCAGATCAGCCTTTTTTAACTATGAACCAAAACTGTGGAAGTCGTTACCCAAGGCTATAAGAGATGCAAGCTCCGTGGAATTTTTTTTTTTAAATGACCATGGAACACGTATTTATTCAGCATGTTTTTTTAACAGATTGTCACTCGTTTGCTTTATTATCATAGTTTATCATGTTTTGTTCTACCTTGTGTTGTTTTGAATTGTACATACTCCATTGTTCTTAGCATATATTTGCAGCCTCTGTTGTATGTTGGTCATTTGATTCTTTGGTAACTGATTTGTCTCGATGTGATATTCTCTGTTTCCTACATAACGTGGTACTGAGTGCTATTTATTTTTTGAATCACTTCCTCTTTGCAGAGAGTTAGAGATGGCTGTGACCTGTGAGCTGTAGTAACCTGCTGTCAGGACCATTTAACCTGAGTCATGGTGACACCGTGTCAAGATGGCGTGGGGTGGGGTAGAAACTCAAGAAAAACAATGACTAAAGAAATAGAGAAAAAGTGAAATTGACATATCCACACATAAACACAAGTTCTTAGTCAAATGGAAAGCAAAAGTTGTGACGTGCTAATCTCTCTCTTCTGATCTCACCACACGATTGGATCTCTGGATTGGCCTTCAGTCCTCCTGGCAGCCTCTGTTGGGAAGAGAGAAAGAGACAGAGAGAGGGCTTCGAGAGCGGGTGTCATGTATCCCATGCTGCTTGACGTCTGCCCATGACACCTAAAACCACACTGCTTTGAAAAGGGGAAGTGCTCATTTCCATCGGCACGGAAGCCTCACTGACCTTTTTCCTTAACCACTCTAACCAGTGCTGAAAGTTAGGAAAGTCTTGGAATTCCCACGTGCTAAATTCCTTATCTGAGGTCACCAGGGCAACAGGAAGTTCATCCTAGTCCTTAGTGTCACGGCAGCACGTGGTAAAAAAAAAAATAAAATAAATCTGGCTGTGTGGAAATCACAATTGTCAGATTGACAGCACTCTAGCCCAATGGATGGGGGCGAGGGGGCTCCCTATATAGTCCTCTACATAGAACTTCCCGATATAGTACGGCTACATTTACATTGCTACGTTTTGTTTTTTAAGTGGAGTTTTGAGCCAAAAGCGATCTCCGTGCATACCTGTGTTTTTAGCTCCAGCAGAAGAACTAATCTGTTTTAAAGTAACGCCCAAACCTCATAGTCATCCAGCCGAGATTTGCCGGCGGGTGAACACAGACCTCCTGCTAAGGCCACCATTCATCTGCATGTACGGCAATTCAGAAAATCTGCAAACTTTCCCTTAACTTACCAGCTAATGCAAGCGCTAGCTAGCTAGCTTGGTTGGCAGAATGCTGAACAAGACATTTGTAGGCCACCAAATGTTCCAGTTAACTTAAACTAAAAACACAGTGAGAGGGTCAGAGTTCAAAATGAAAATATGGACAACACCCAAAAACAAGTTTAGGTCTATGCTAATGTACACAGTGTCACGGTTAGCATTGCTAAGCCTCTGTCCTGATTGACAGGTCAGCGTGTAGCCACACCTTAAAGCATCCTCTGCTTTATCGTCTATTTTAAAATAAATGGAACCATAATTTACAAAATGAACATCATGCTTTATTGAAAAAGACTTGAAACTAGCGAATGAGGCCATAAACTCCTTATTGAAATGTTTCCTGAGGTAATAAATCAAGTGAGAAGTAGGCTCATTTTCTCATAGACTTCTATAGAAACAGACTTCTTTTTGTAACCAGTGGGGCGCCCCCTGCTGGAAATTAGATAGAACGCAGGTTTCAAGGCACTACTGCATTGACTTCACTTCATTATTTTTTTTACAATCTATGGACTGGAACCTAATAGACCACCGGTACCAGTTCCCTCTGCAGGAGGAAGTGCCATGATTACGTGGCATGAGATCTCGGGTTCCTGCGACTTCACAAAAAACAGCACACAGAAGGCTTTGATTTCACAGAGAGCCTCTCAAGCTGCTGGTGTTGCTGTGACATTGTGGTGTTTGGCTTTTCTACACACAAACATGCACAGACACACACGCCTCTACACATTAATGAGCAATGCAACAGCTCCCCTCTTCCTCACTGGCTTTTACGTCAGAGTGACTGGCCTAGATTGTCAAAAATGGACCTGGAACACTTGCCGTTTATAGCCTATCCCTCTGCCTCTCCCTGATGTAACAGAGCACGACTTTCCCTGAAAAAAAAGTTCTGCTGCCCTTTCCTAGATGCAGAACAATAGAAAGGAGACAGGGTTGCTGCTTTTACAGGCTATTCCAGTTATTTTTCCATCATGCTGGGTATTATTGTAGAGATGTAAAATCAGGGTTTCCCCCAGTGTATTCCAAGCCTGGTGGCCCACCGGGCCTAAGATGCCCTCCAGCGGGTGGAAGCCAATGGAAATTATTTTGTCATGTATTTTAACTACTTTTTAAAACTACAGTTAGGGTAGGGCGGTCTTGGCTAGAAACGTAGATAAAGTCATATTTTTGAATCTCCAGTTAGCTTTTAGCACTGACTTAATGTAGGGCCCTACGGAATCTGTCTTATAGCTTTTTTAAATTCTCAATTTTTGCAATTCTGTCCATGATTCTGTTATTATCACAGAAACTATTGGGCTCTACATTAATGCTGCCATCAGTCTCTGTTTCTGGGGGAAACCCGGAAAATGTAAAAATCATTTTGAGAATGCAGTTGTCTGTGGACCATTCTGGAATAACAAAGCATGTTTTGCAAAGAATCACTTCCAGTTTTGCTCCACAGACTGCCTCTGTAACACACACTCACACATACACACCAACTCAAGCAGCGCTTTTGTGCCAAAGAAGCAGACACACAGGAACAGAGAGAAACTTTGTTCACAGCAGATCACACTCACTTGTTCACAATAAACACACACACACACTCACCGAACACAAGCATGCTTACTAAATGATGAGAATTTTCTTTTTAGAAATAAAATATCGGCCAATAACATCGGCCAACTTTAGCTTAGAGCAGATAAATGTGTATCTGTGTGTACGTCAGCCAATTAGTAAGAAGAAACTGCAGTACACAAATGCCAAATATAAGTTTGAGAAAATTTTGAAAAGCAATTTTGATTACATCATTTGTTCACCTGGGTGTTTTTCAACTGTCCTGGTCAGCAAATATCGTGGATCTTTAAAGGAATAGCTTGACATTTTGGTATTTTGGCATTAGTATCTGCCTCAAAAAGAAAATAAATTGATTGTACAGAAATACCAAAGATACATTTGATGTAATTTAAAAAACCGTGTCCCAAGTACATAGTTTGTCCATCAGAGAGCACTGACAATTTTAATTGTTTAACTGTAAAGTATAAAGCTAAGAACGTAATTATGTAGGTAACAATTCTTTAAACGGCCCCTTGGATGTGGCGCGCAACAATCTGTAATGACAACCCTGGCATATCATCATCAGAGCAAACAGTTGCTTATTACATAACCAGCGTACACTGAGCTACGTTAGCGTTCACTGTGACTTGTGTTTGTGATTAAAAATCACTCTCCTTTTTAGTTCTGTTTTGGTCTCCACCAACTACTGAGGCTACTGAGAATTTACAGAACAGCAGAGTTGGTGGCTGTTTATAATCAAAGAAGACATGGAAATCTCACTTTTGACCTTTTAATGTAAAAAAAATATAGATTAGTGCAGCTTTAAAGTATCCTATCAAAACAAAGTTTGTTTTTGTTACAAAATATCTGATCCAGTATTAGTCAGCCTCTATATCTCTTGTTTGTTTCCATGTGAGAGAATGAAATTACAGCCCTTGTTGTCGCTATCATGCCCCTCTAGCCTCGCCTGAACCAAGTCACGAGGCGTGTGTGTGTGTGTGTGTGTGTGTGTGTGTGTGTGTGTGTGTGTGTGTGTGTGTGTGTGTGTGTAGGCAGACTCACTTTGTTACCAAGTTCTCACAATTTATCTTATTGATTTGATACTTCTCTTTGCCTTTCTCTCTCTCTCTGTCTGTCTGGTCTCTGTACCCCCCCCCCCCCCCCCACCCCAGACCAACCTGCTCCTTCCCCATTCCCACGGCAACACGTGGCTGTTGGTTACATAAGAGCATTGCTCGCAGCGTGTGAGTGCATGTGTATGCGTGTGTTATTGTGGCTGCCCCTGGGCTTGGGAAATCAAACATGCAGCTTACAGGTCTTACTCGCTTTTAGGTTCATGCGTGTGTATCATTGATAGTGTTAAGACCGATTGCACCCACCCAGGGCATAAATAAATCCTGGTGTGTGTGTGTGTGTGTGTGTGTGTGTGTGTGTGTGTGTGTGTGTGTGTGTGTGTGTGTGTGTGTGTGTGTGTGTGTGTGTGTGTGTGTGTGTGTGTGTGTGTGTGTGTGTGTGGGCTCTCAATTTACCTTGCTGCAGTCTGTTTGATTTCCACTAGATGGGAACAATGTGCAAGTAACCACAAAGAAACATGTGCTCATTACGACTTGTTATTTGTCCATTGAGGTGTTAGATGAGATGGATGATGGGTAGGGTATGGTCCGCTGTTTTATTCCTCTTTAACTTCTCCCACACAGGATGAGTATGTGTGTGTGTGTGTGCTATTTCATTCCATTTGTGTCATTGTTGTTGTTGCAGGTATGAATGGGGATTAGTGTATCATTAAATAGTGGGGTGCATGTGTCAGATTAACCACACACACACACACACACACACACACACACACACACACACACACACACACACACACACACACAGCCATGCCCTTAGATCCCCTCTAATGGCATTAGGCAGGCCTTGGCAGGGGAGGCCGAACTGCTGTTGATTTCAATTAGAGCCATGTCAAGCAGGGATCCCACGCAGAGCGCTCGCCCTAATTGAGCTCATTTCATATTCATGAGGGGAGAAATGCCAACAATACATACACAGTCAACTCTGCTGCTCTCACTTCACTTATACGATATGTGATTCTAATGGATGTTAGGGGTGTGTTTGCATATGTGAGTAAATGTGTGTTTGCATGTGCATGCTCATACCTAGGAAAAGGGAGGAAGGAGATGAGAGATTAGATGTTTTTTTGCTTGTGCTAGTGAAGTGTTTTCCTCCTCGTATAAATGGGTGTGCGTGTGTGTGTGCACGCACGCGCGCGCGTGTGTGTGTGTGTGTCTGCAGTAAGCCAGCTCCCTTCGTCTGAGCCCCCAAGGAATTGGGAAGGAATTGTAAGGTGATCAGGGCTAAATTAACCTTCAAGGGGGCCCCTGGGGAAAAAAGGGCGGTGTGCATCTAATCAGACCCCATCCTTCCTTTTAAGTAAACCTGTAACTTTTCTATGTATCCCTCGACAAATGTTGAGGTACTTGTCCTTTACTTGAGTCTTTTCTTTTCATGCAACTTTATATTTCTACTCCACTACATTTCAGAGAGAAATATTGTACTTTTTACTCCACTACATTCATCTGACAGCTGTAGTTACTTTAGAAATGGAAGATTGTTGCACACAAAACACATGGAGTTTATAAAATATGATTATGTTATTATAAATCAAACTACTCAAAAATATGCAGGCCTACAAGTCCAGCTGAAATGATTAGCCAATTAATCACTTAGTTGAACTGTTTGGATCGTTTCCAGTTTCTAAAAATGTGGGGATTTATCTGCATTGAGTACTTAAATTTTAACCACGAGTAGTTTTTGGAATTGCCCAATAGGTTGTTCTAGTACAGGCACTGACAAACAACCTATTTTGCTATGGGAAATGTTCTGTATCATTCAACAACAGCATGGCTTCTCTGAATTTAGCTCAGGACCACTTACAGATACTGACTTTTGGAGTGTTTGCAAAAAGTCCAAACATGCAGCAATAGTTAATGTGTAAAACTTTTTTTTTTTTACTGGTGTGACATCTGCTATTTATTTTTGTATCACTTCCTCTTTGCGGAGAGTTAGGGGTGGCTGTGACCTGTGTGTGAGCTGTTATGCTGTCAGAACCATTTAACCTGAGTTATGGTGACACTGAGTCATCATGGCAAGGGGGGGGGGGGTAGAAACTCAAGAAAAACAATGACTGAAAAACAGAGAAAACATGTAATTGGCATATCCACACATAAATACAAGTCTTACACAACTTAGTCAAATGGAAAGCTGAAGTTGTGACGTGGTAATCTCTATCTTCCTGATCTCGCCACGCGATTGGCTCTCTGGATTGGCCTTCAGTCCTCCTGGCAGCCTCTGATTGGTGTGGATCCACAGGTTTTTCCTGGTAACTCAGTCCCCTCAGAGAGTCAAAAGTACTGCCTCTTATGGCATGTTTCCATAGCAACCGTATTGGGGGGGGGGGGGGGGTTCAGGCACCGGTGAAACGCATAGGAGCCATTTCCTAATAAACTAGGTTTTATTGTCTCTCTGTCTGTTAGAGAGAGGGAGAGAGGGAGAGAGGGAGAGAGAGAGAGAGAGAGAGAGAGAGGGAGAGTTTATAACGGCGTTCCGTTCTATTTTACACGTGTTGCATTCACTGTCCTTGAGCTTTATGAGTCTTGCTCCGTCCTCGACCCCCTCTGTCCACAGACACTGTACGCATGCTAAGTGACAGCGAAATGTACATGGCACATGCAGCTCTTTATATGAGCTAACTGCGCTCTGTCAAGAACAAAGTGGCAATCGAAACTGCTATAAAAACACAACAAAGTCACAGGCTTTTATTTAAAGCTGCACGGTTTTGAGAGTTCAAAAGGAGGAGCCATAAGAAAGAGACTAGACAGGCAGGTTGGCTGAACAAAAAAGTGAGCTTTAATAAACATACGGCTGAATCCAAAAACACCAAGAACCCTAGAAACACTTAACACTAGAACAGGGGTCTTCAACGTATTTTAAGCCAAGGAGCCCTTAACCCCCTCCTGGACTGGCAATCTGGCAGTTCTGGCCAATGCATCAGTGAGTTACAGTGAGTTAAAGAGGTTATCAGCCGGTGACATAACTCTAACAGTAAAGGTGCAGGCTGTAAAACCCAAACAATGAGCTGAAAGACACTAAAATGCTGCATTGAGCTGAGGGCAGCTGGTGATAACTCTTTGTGGGTTCCAGCAACACCTTTCACAATACACATGTAATGCGAAAAGCAATTGAATTGCTGTTGAACTTAAAGTGTACCTTGAAGCAACCTTTAATCTTAGTCCAAAGATTATGAATATCTGAAATGATTTAGCCATATACTATATCCCGGAGAAGACTTTTCATTTCTATCTGTGGGTGATTGACAGGAAGTAGAGCATAGTGTAATGCGGCACTGATATGAAAACACTCAACCGAGGCACGACGAAAGAATGAGAAAATAGAAACTTGACTGATGTACCATCTTGCTCCGTTGATTTTCAAGTCCATTGGTAATTGTTTTTGTCCGTATGAGCCGTGAAGCCTCAGATTGTATGTCAATTTCTCATTTGGGAGAATTTCTGTGAAGACGCAGCTCTGGCTGGATGGTTCCAGAGACTGGACTGGGATGGAGTTTACAGGTCCAGGGCATCGTGTGGGGATGATGTTTGAATCACAAAGAAACAACAAAAGAATGAAATCCCCCTTTCAATTCCGTCTGTGCTCTGCAGCCATGCCTGCCAAATAAATGAAAAGGTTGCATTGCACATGTCAGTTTTGGTCAAACATTTTGAAACTAATTTGTATTTATAAACTAACTACTTTTAACGTTGTGTGACCCAAGAGTACACAAGTGGGACGCTTTTTTGTACTCTGTGTTAAGGACTTCAGATATAATTTTTTCATAAAGTTTCAAAAAGATCAGAATCTGCACATGGGGACAAGTTTAGTCCACTTAGTTCTTCATGTCATGACCAAGAAGTGAGTCAATGAAAGCTGTGACCAAATACATTTTCACAGGTCACACAAGAACTGCATGCTTTTATGCATATCTTGTCTCAAATCCCTAAAACACAGTATATATATATATATATATATATATATATATATATATATATATATATATATATATATATATATATATACATACATACATACATTGTGGAGTGAGCCTGCGACTGAGTCATAAAGCTGAGTGAAATATCCGGAGCGTCAAGGCAACCATTTCTGTGCGTTAGTCCAAGTGGAAGGCTTTGTGTGTTGACGTACTTGTGTGGGAGTTCTTTTTACTGTTTGTCCTAACCTGCTTAGAGTACCCGAGTTATTTCATGCAAACACTCACAAGGTGCATGTGAAAAGTGCAATACTGTCTTTCTCTTCGTTAACGGGACCTGCCATATATAGTCTGTCTACCTCCATCTTCCCTTTCGGGAAGTCTTCATAGTTTTTCTTTCAGTTTCACAATTAGCATGCGGTGACCATTTTAGATGAGAGGCTAATTAATTTGACAGGAACACACGTTGATTTTCTTTTTCTTCTCAAACGATTTTCTGCTTATGAATAATCAGTTGCTATATGAACAGCAACGACTCGTGTGTGTGTGTGTGTGTGTGGGTGCTTGTTTTACTGTATTCGTGGGGTCCAAAAACCGGGGAATACAGTATACTTGTGGGGTCTGCACAGCCTTGTGGGGCCCAAGATGCTGGACCCCACAAGGTTAAAGGGCTGTTTGAGGGTTAAGACTTGGTTGTAGGATTAGTGTTAGAATTAGATTATGGTTAGGGTGAGGGTAAGGGTTAAGGTTAGGCATTTAGTTGTGATGGTTAAGTTTAGGGTAAGGGGCTAGGGAATGCATTATGTCAATGACGGGTCCCCACAAAGATAGTGAAACAAACGTGTGTGTGTGTGTGTGTGTGTGTGTGTGTGTGTGTGTGTGTGTGTGTGTGTGTGTGTGTGTGTGTGTGTGTGTGTGTGTGTGTGTGTGTGTGTGTGTGTGTGTGTGTGTCGTGGCCGATCTGGCCAAGGCTCCATGTTAGGATTCCAAGTAAATTCCTGGAGAAACCCCCACATATTTGATTAAAAGGAAACTTTAGGGATTCCGAGGAAGCACTCCGCACATTAACTGTTTGTGAGGATTATTCAGGGGCCGTCAGAGATCTGGGAATTATTTTTCCTGTAATTATGTCAGGAAATGTACTGGCAGCAAATGTTTAAATGTAATCACGCACAACATTTTCAGTGTTGGAAATATCTCATCACATTTGAACTTGTTGCTGTAAATGCAAGGACATACTTTCCAAATTGTTCTTGGAAGAAATACAAAGCAACGCCTTGCTTTTAGAATGCAGAACGCTGGAAACAACACAAAAGATTTTAAAAATGGAACTTGCGTGTCTTGAGATAACTCTTGTTATGATTTGATACGAGTAACTGGACATGGATTATGGAGTACATTTTTCTTGCTGAAGCGGCATACTTCAGGAGAGTACACGTTTTGAAAACTCTGAATAAGAGTTTGATAGTTGCACCCTAGACAGATGTGGAGCCGTTTGAAATGTATGGCCGATTAGCTGAGTCGAGTAATCTGTCTCCATTTATGCGCTTTTATTTTGAAATGATATTTGAATGTAGTTGGAACTCCCACTGAAGTTCTTCTGTTTCATTGGACCATTCTCCGGTTTCTCTGTAAGCAGTGGTGGAATAAACTACTATGTAAGTACATTTACTCAAGTACTGTACTTAAGTACAAATTTGTGACTTGTTCTTTACTTGAGTCTTTTCTTTTCATGCCACTTTCTGCTTCTACTCCACTACCTTTCAGAGAGAAATATTGTTCTTTTTACTCCACTACATTCATCTGTTACAACTTTAGTTACTTTAGAAATTGAAGATTGTTGCACACAAAACACATGGAGTTTATAAAATATGATGTTTTATTATAAATTGAACTAGCCAACTGCGTTGCAACAGGTCAAATTTGACCCGTGATTTAACGTGATATTTAATATTTAATACTATTGATAATATTGATAATACTGTGCAATAGCTGTACTGTGCAATATCATTACTCTCATTGTCCAATATCTATTATTCATTGAATATGATCACCACTATTGGGCGATTTTATTCAAATAATGCGCAATAACACACACTGCATATCACACTGTATATAAAATCTTTTTTATATATGTATATAGCGTATTTTATTTCATGTTGTTATATTTATTTAACATATATGTTGGCACTGTAATATTAATAACATTGTACATGTGTATAGTGACAATAAAAGGCATTATATTCAATTCTAACTCAGTACATAATACTCAAAAAACAATTATTATTATTATTATCCAATAAAGTTTTTAACCTCATAGCTAACTTATTATGTATTCTTTTGCATTTAAACACTGGTTTAAATCTTTGTTTGTGTTTGGCCCCATGGACCTCTTTATATTTGCAAACTAATACATTACTTTTCTTTGTAGAGATTTTTTAAAGAATTTACTAAAATTCTGAGATCTTTTTTGTTAGAATAGCTAGTTTCTGGGGATATTGTGAAGCCTTGTTCCAATAAAAAAGGAAATGGCACTTTTTACATATTAGAACGTGAAAATGGGTCAAATTTTGACCCTAACACAATATAAGGGTTAAGTAGGTATCTACATAAGAGTGACATGACACTGTCATAAACGTGTCATAAACGTTTACGACATAATGCGTCTTTTAGTAAGTGTCAATCGGTTTTTGTCATAAGTTATGACTGTGTCATGACTGTGTCATGTCACTCTTATGTAGATACCTTCAAGTAAAGTATCACTGATTTTTGTACTTGTGTGGTATTAGTACTTTTCTTCTTCCGCTGCTGGAAAGGAGTCTCAACAGAACAACTGGTCTTTGTTTAGATACCGCATGTTTTGATATGAAAATGTCTCTCATCGCAGTTAGACACTCGCTGCCAGAACATTTCCAACGGTTGGCCAAGCTGGCGCTCACCTCGTCACGCCGGTAATTACTGGTTCAACCACACCGGCGGACCCGAAATCTGGCTCGCTGCTGCACAGAAACCAAAGAATGACAAGTAAATAATGAGCCTTCGTTATCAACTGTGTTTCTTTCTCTCTCTTGATGTGTCATCAATGGGCCTTTATTTTATCGTTAATGTGTCCTCTTTCACCGAAGAACTGTAGGACAGTGTGGTTTTATTTTACTCAGTGAGATATGAGATTGTTGATTTTGGTCACATCAGTGTATTCAGAATGGATCGACAAGTTTCAGTTCACATCAGCGTTGAAATGACGCACGCACACACACACACACACACACACACACACACACACACACACACACACACACACACACACACACACACACACACACACACACACACACACACACACACACACACACACTCATACACACACACACACACACACACTCATACACAAACCCAGAACTTATGCTGTAAATTGTAGCAAGAAGCAACCCTCAGATACATTTTATAATGCACCAGGTTAAAAAAGGGGGTCAATTCACCACATCCATGGTGAAAAGGCATGTATTAAAAGATCGATTTCAGGGTTTTATTAATCGATATCAGACCGCTCAAAACAAAGGTGGATTTTAACCCTTGTGTTGTCCTCGGGTCAAATTTGACCCATTTTCAAAGTTTTTTTATATCACAAATATGGGTTTCTTTGAACCAAAATGCCCAAATATAACATGGATGCATGGATGAACGTTGTATGGGTTCCATACAACGTTCTTTGCAGGTAAAATTAATGATTACTTTCATTGAATTTTGGGTGTTTTATTCAATTTTTATAACATTTGAAAAACAACTCCTGACTAAACTTTGACATAAACCAGTCTGTGATCCACTCAACATCCTCTGATTTTAACGATTAGTCAAAATAATTCATAAGTTATGCCTTTTTAACTCAAAAATGAGGTATAATGTCATATAAATTAGGTTTATAGGTCTATGTCACACTTCCTGCTTCCGGAATGCGGAGTAGGGAATCAGAACTTCCGGTCAACAGTTCCTTTCTTCATAAGGACTTAGATTATCAGCCATAATGTCTAAACCATCCCATAATGTCTAAACCATCCGAGGTAGACTGACCACGAGGTACGTGGTTGTGAAACAAAGGTTTCTGCTCCTGTAGAAGCTAGAAGTCTGTATGAAATCAACCTTGTTTTAAGAAAAACATTATTAAATATGTTTATTATTATGGTTATTATTAAATCGCGTTTTATCCGCGATTTAATAAAGAAAAACTACACTACCCACAATCCTAAGCGTAACAGCAACGTCTCTGATTGTTCCAACTCGCTGTTACCATAGAAACGTTTACCGTACCCGCGAAACCGCGAACGGCTAGAGCGAGCTTCTGCCATTGAAGTCTATGATAGTTTCTGTAAACGGTCTTGGACCTTTTGCCGTTTTCAAAATGTTTTTTTACTTTGAAAAATGTACAATCCCAACCACATCGCCGTAGGTGACTTCAGGCAGGTTGCGGAGAGACTTGGTCCAGCAGTATCTATCAGGCTCCGCCATTGTAAAAAGCTAAACGGAAGAGCCGTATCCCCACTCAGAGACGTTCTTCCGGTCTTCAATTCTTGCGTGACATAGGCCTATCGACCATGAATTTAAAACAAAACGTTGAAAAAAGTGACAAAATTTTTTTTAAAAAGTGTCAAGAGCATAAAAAAAAAAATGCTGAAAAAAACCCCCACCAAAAATTCAATTTCACTTTTGACCTGGATGGACAACAAAGTTCATGGTCGAAGGGAAGACAACACAAGGGTTAACTGGAGAATGGGTTATTTTAACCCAGCCCTCTGTTGCTGTCAACAGACAGTCTGCAGTGTTGTTCATACACTGTCACTGTTACATTAGGCTTCATGATCGAAGAACGTTTTTGTGTCACTTCTCCACTTCTGTCCATACACTCTCTCTCTCTCTCTCTCTCTCTCCCTCCCTCCCCCCGGGGAGTACAGTACATTTAAACATCATTGAATTAACACCCTACCAAACCGCCAAACAAATCACCTCAATGCCCAACCTGCTGCGAGTAATAACGGACTGTCACATATAATAATAACAATGGATAAAACAACGAATTAAAGCCCCCCCCCCCCCCCCCCCCCCCCCCGCCACAAATACCTGTGTACTACCCATGTAGTCTAGTAAGGAGAGGGAACAGGAATCAGGGAGAGAAGGGCCTTGGGATTTATTAAAAAAGGGGGTTTTGGCTAACGAGGGCACACAGGAAGTTGATCAGGAGAAAGAGAAAAAAATGGAGTCCAGTTGGAGATATGCATCAAGAACACAGAACTGAGAAACCTCACACCATTTCCTTTCAGCTTAGCTCCTTTTTTTCTTCTTCTTCTACATCTCACATCCTGCTGGTGTGATCCGACGAACTAGACCTTCCACGAGTCATAAAGTGATCAAGATATGACCCCTGGGTTGACGTGGACTGTTAGGTTGGTTATGATGTGGTTTTAAGCTCGAGGTGTTGTTCGGTTACGGCGCTGAGCACACCCTTAGCGACAGTTGACGCAGCATATATGGCACCAACGTCGTCTGCTGCTGTTTTTTCGCTCGAAATGTCCGGCCGGCACGGACTTTGACAACACCCTAGAATAAAATGTAAATGGGGTGAAATGAGTTAAAAGGAACCCCCTATTCCTCATGGTGGAGGTTTTGCACCATCATTTTTTTTTTTTTTTAATTAAGTGGCATTTTATGAACTTTAAGGGGCATTCTCACACTTGTGTTTAGGTTCATTACATGCAAATGCTAAGGTCAGGGTCTGTACTTTAAAGGACCATATTAGTGGTTTTGCATATTTTGCCCATAAACTATGAATTGTACTACTTCACTTCACTAATCAACTTAAAATAACGAGTGAACTAGTTGCATGAATTATTTTGTCCCTTCGCCAGCATAAATATCCCACAATGCAATGCTGTAGTAACGACAACGTTCATAACAGACAAACGGACAGCAACCAAGCAGTTCTGTGGCATCAATACCACTCTAATTTATTAATTTCTATCAATTTAAACGACTGTTGGTCTAGTTATTCACCTCTTTCTGTAATTTAAGCGTTAAAAGGAACCCCCTACTCCTCATGGCATCATTTTTTTAAATTAAGTGGCATTTTATGAACTTTAAGGATTCTCACACTTGTAGTGCCTGTAATTTGAAAAACCTACTGTGCATAGGTGCATATATGTGTATAGGGTTCATTACATGCAAAAGCTAAGTTCAGGATCTGTACTTTAAAGGACCATATTAGTGGTTTTGCATATTTTGCCCATAAACTATGAATTGTACTACTTCACTTTACTGCTGACCTTTTTTATTTCCAACCTGCCAGGCTGCATCCATTGCCATTCTTTTGAGCATACTGCTCAAGATGGTCAGCTAAGAACCCCCATGACAGAAAATAAAATCCTATGTTCAATAATTTAAGCTCAGCGGCTGATAGAATAGTTTTAAAATTGGGTTTTAATTGCCCTTGGCTTGAGATGCTACTATTAGGGGATAGCCCCACACTTGCAATGTCACGTGCCCCCGAGTGTGGCATAACAACAACACAATGAAGGCAGATCGCCCAAAACTGACGCCAAGTGGGGCCAATTGTCGGTTGCCCCTGCCGCAATTTCATCGGCTATTTGCCAAGTACTGTTGTCTTCATTTGCTTGCAGTTGGCAGAAGTTAGTATTTCTTTTAAAGATGACAGCAACTACACAGCTGATGTGTTGTAATAAAACATTTTCAACTCTCAAATATCAATATCGGCATCAGTCTAAAAAACAAAAGGTTTAAGCGAGAACCGTCGTTAACACCCCTCCTGCTGAGTTCAAGAAGCTATACAATTTTAACAGTAAACTCGACAGTAACTTTTAATGCAAGAAACCACCAAGTTCTTCCCTTTAAGCTGGCCACGGTTCTTCCCTTTATGCTGTCCCCATTGGTTGAGTGTTTGTCTTGGTTTAATTTTACTGACACAGCTCCCTGATGCTATTTTTATTTGTTAGCCAGCTCTCTAGCCTTTGATGTCAGAGAGAACATTGCCAGACATTGTTACTTTCACAAAAATAGTGGGGGTGAGTTGTTCACTGTGATGGATCAGATATTTGCAGAAAGTTTGGGAAATGATTGGCAGTACTAAAAGTAGCTAAAGAGGTGTGCATGACACTGTCATAACCATGACATGACACCTGCGATGAACATGAAGGAGTCTTTATGAATGTTTATGACTGTTGTCATTAAGTGTCATTCTGTAAATTATGACACTTTTAATGCAAAGTTAGCATTGTTTGATTATGTTATTGTGTTTATGACAAGACATTAACCTAGACAACTTAACCTGTATTAAATATGTCATAGCAGGCCTAATTATCAAACTTACAAAAACTATTTAGCTTTATGTGTTAACATTACAATAAAATGTCATAAGTGGTTAGGTTTTACATTGGGATATAATTGTGACCCCCTCGAAAACAAGATGATACATCTCAAGGGGTTTATCCTAATATACAAATTTGAATATATAATTGTGTTATGAATATTTCCCTTGATCTCAAGTAAAGTGGAACAATTTGGACTTCACATAAAGATGTCGTAACATTTGATTACACTGTCAAATGCTTAATGAATGAATGATTCCCTTGACCTCAAGAAAACCATTTGGACTTTGTGATGACTGTGTTGAGTTACATTCTGTAGTGAATTTGGTGGTTAGTGTTTTATAGCTGTGGCTAGAGTGCTATGTGTTTCTTTGTTTGACTTCTGTGTTTGCCTATTAGCTTAGTGGCTGCTTAAGTTATTTGCTAACCTTACACTACCTTCTATTCGGTTTCATTTAAATAATAAATAACAAATAACTTGAAGAACCAGATTCACAACCCTTTTAAATGAGCACTGAAAACGCCAAAATCAAGACTACATAAAATATAACAATACAGTCCTCAAATATTCAGCTCTGATAAATATAGCTCTGTGTGTAAAGCTCCTTTTTGTATTGAAACTTGCAACCGAATAAAATACAGACAAAAAGAGTAGCTTCTTATTGCATAGGCTAGGTGGTGCAGGGGTGTGGAAGATTAGTTGAAAGTAGTTGGAAGTGATTTGGAGCACACAGACCAAATGTCCTGCTAAATTGTCCCGCTGCACGTTCTCTCTGTACTTCTTCTACAAACCTATACCTTATACAGTATATGACCTGTACAGACACATCTGTTGCCTCGGCTTGCCATGTTGCGTGCGCGCGCTGAACGGAGCTCTGGGGATATTTTAAGGAATCGCCGCGACTTGCTGGTCTGATGTGCCGTACGGGCCACCGTACTCCGGCCGTGGGCTGCCGCTGCACACTGGGTCACAGCTATGTTCCTGTGGCACAGTACTCCAGCCGCCAGTGTTACAATATAAAGGCATGCCACCCGCCAAAACGGCTAGTGAGAGTGACTGTATTACCCGCCACTGCCAAAATCTACCCGCGTTTGGCGGGTTGGCAGGAACTAATGTCAAGCCCTGGTTGTGTTGGTAAAATAACATTGTTTCATGTCAAAGTTATAAATTACTTTATTATTTCAATTTCTGCTCTCCCGTTTCCTTTTTTCTTTTAATGTTGCGCTCCGCCACTCCTAGACCTTGGCGTAACATCTTCGTAAAATGGGCAAGTTGTAGAGCGTTGGTGCGCTGTCGGCAAAACTACCACCGTGTCCTGCATTGACGACATATTTTCCTGTTACGTCCTTGTCATTGGGATTGTGGTCAAATAGTGTAAACATTGTGTCTGTGTCAGGTTGTGTTCATGAGTACATGGCGCTGTTAGTCTCGTGGTGGAGTCTGGCCAGGGACCTTTGTTTCATGCTGTTCTCTATTTCTCTCTCCCCTCATTTCCTGTCATCTCTCCACTGTCTGTATCAGCTTCCTGTTAGTGGGGGGCAGCAATACAAACACACCACGTGGTTCATGTCCATCTTCCTTGCCATTGGACATCCTTTGCCTGCTTGGGCCACTTGAGACCCAAATGTAGTGTCAGTTGTCACAGCAGTGCCTGTGGTTACACCTCTGAGGTGCTCTATAGCCTGCCTGTTTTGCTGCCCACTGTAATGATACCAGATTGCACCATGCTCCTGCAGGAACAACAAGTTGGGTAATATGATTAACAGCTCGCTGAGGCTCCGCCCTGCCTGCTTCTTATTGGTTCTCCTGGGTCCAAAAGCCAGCGTGAGCCAGATCAGATCGGATGCTACAGTAGGACTGATTTCTCGTAGCGTGGTTTTGGTGGATGCTCTCAGTTGTAATTCAGAGAAGAAACTATGACTGCGTTTGGGACTTTACTCCACCTCAAGTTCAAATAGTGTTGATGAGGTTGACTGATCTTTCTTTGTGATCACAAACTTGATTTCACTATGTAATTCAGGCTTTCTTTTTTTAGTCATTGGTGGAGTTTGAAGTGATGCCAATCAGCCCGAACAGTGCAGGTAATTACATTTTCTCCTCTGCTTCTCCATCTACCCGTTTATCTTTAAATGTTTGTGTGTGTGTGTGTGTGTGTGTGTGTGTGTGTGTGTGTGTGTGTGTGTGTGTGTGTGTGTGTACACACCAAATTGTTACAATTGTAAGACGGAGGACGGCCAATTATGTCCTATGGTCCTGTGATTAGGTCCAGGATTTTTGGACCGGGATACATGATAACCTATGTCTGACTGCAGGGACCCAGGTTCCATTCAGCCCAAAATTATGTGCTCTGGGAGATGGGTCAATCCTAGGTGCATAAGAAGCTGGGTCCAGACTAGTTTAATAATAGCCAGACAGATTATTTTAAGAGGATGGAAGAAGGAAGGGGTGCCGTCAATCCAGGAGTGGGCTTGTGAGATGGCTAGGGTGGCGGCCTTTTGAAATAATGTCATATACACTGTTTGCCAGATCGGATGTCTACACTAGGAAATGGGGAAAGTGCCTGAGCTTTCTGGAGGGCTCCTAAGAAGCTTTGTGCTGGGGAGAGACGTGTGTGATGGGCTTATGGTGTTGTCATTTATACATATTTGTTTGTTTTCTACTTTGTTACTATTTAGTTGAATTGGTCTTGAATATTGTAGTTACTGTGTCATCTTTTCTTGATTTTTGTCTGGATGGGTGATGTTGACGAAGGGGGGTGGTTACTCATGTTGCGAGTTGTATGTCCAATGTATGTCAGATTCCAATATCTCCCTCTGCCTCGTCGCTATGATTCATCCATTCAACCATAAACACATGTACGTAAGCACATCGCCGGCTTACTTAGAACCCTTTGAGGTCTGTGAGTCATGTTTCACTTTTCATTCATGATCACACAAGGCAAAACCATAGCGCTACTCTGATGTCAAAAGCAGCGAGGAGAGGAGATTTTTTTTTTAAAAAGAGGAGAAGATTGGGAAACACATGGATAACGGCGCTAATGGAGTTTGTATTCCCACTGCACGCTGGGTAAAAACACAGCCGTGAGTACTGGTGACGAGGTTGTTTTGTCTGCCTGCTGGCTGTTTTTTTTCAGGCGGTTATTTAAAGATCAAAGTGTCTTCTCTGCTGCCGGAGAGTGTTTTTCTTCCCCGTGTCCAGCTGGTGTGACTGGGAGAGATTCCAGGTCAAAGTGCACACGTGTTCGGAGGAAGCATCCTCATAGATTGCTAAAGCAGCGGTTTTCAGTAGTACTCTTTTCATGTGTCTAGAAATGATCTCAAGAGCCCCATCGTTCACTGTACACCGTTCGGAGGTACAGCGTTTTGCATTTTAATTGGCGTAATTACCCGCCAAGGAAGTTTATTCCACTTATTAGCAGCATGAGAGGAGCTCATGCAGTTCATAGTATAATGCTGTTACATTTTTTTAATAAGCTGCAGCATGAAAGGCATTACCATTATAAAGGGGATTTTTTGTTGTGGTTACAGAAGCTCTGCTTCATGCACTTCGTCTGCAGAGTTTGAGAGTGACAAATTGAAGGTGCTGTTACTATCATTTCTTATGTACGGAGGAGGATTAGTGCCACGTGTGAAAAATGTATATAGAATAAAGTCATAATTCTGAGTTTAAAGTCATAATTCTGAGAATTAAGTCAGAATTCTGGGTTTAAACCCAGTTTAAAGTCAGAGTTTCTCAGAATTCTGACTTTAAACTCAGAATTCACACTTCTGACTTTATTCTCTTATTCTCAGAATTCTGACTTTAAACTTTAACTTTAAACTCAGAACTCAAATACATTTTTCACATTGGCTCTAATCCTCTTCCTACTTATGCTCTTGTACCCGGTAAGCGCATAAATTCAGTACTGCCTGAAAGTGAAGGAGCGTAGCTTTTGCAAACATTTCAACTTCATCTTTTTTTTATTTTAAGATCAAAAAGGCGGGATATGGTGGCAGTTTAGCAGAGGTGCAGTGGGGCTGTAGCGCCCCCCATATTGCAGCTCAATTACAAAACAGTGATGTCAGTTCCTTTCCTTGTTAAATAAAGCAAAAAATAAAATTCATATTTGAGGATCGAAACATATAGACCATCAACGAAAGGATCAAAATGATCTCATTCCAAATTATGACAAAGTTGACAGGCGTGACTCTTGATTAGGATAGAGGATTATTGGAGTTGTACTCGACTACAATGGATCAGCTAAATCCAAACTTCTCAACCATTTCTGGCTCCCAGTCTTATTTTTAGGCCCTAAAACGTGTCAGTACCAGCACAGAGAACGCTATCAAGTTGTTATGTGCATTATAGTAAGGCATACGTTTTTGTATTGTGTTTGCACAAGTAACAGACATAGAAATCATTTTAAACCAATTTATGTTTTCTATTAGAAATAATATATTGAGAACCTAATGACGAGAAATTGCTTGGACATTGCTGGGTTAGGGTCTGCATAGTCTCGCATTGCCAGACCTTCCTCCACAGCGATGCGGAAGAGGGTCTGGCGAGTCCACACAGCGTTCCGGGATGGGAGAAAAAAACGTGCTCTGGTTTATTGGCATTGACTTTGGGTCACATTGGCCCGTTTAAATTTTTGTTTTATATCAGAAAATATTGGATGTAGAAATAAGCACTGAAAATGTGTAGAAGAAAAATTTTAAAATTTAAAACGTTGGAAAAAGCAAAAACAAATTGTGAAAAAAGGCGTCACAAATGTCAGGAAAAAAAGTGTTTTTTTCAAGGTTGAAACGAAGACAACATAAGGGTTAAACCAATCACAATCGTCTTGGGCGGCGCTAAGCGCCAGACGGAGCAACGGTGCCTTTGCACAATAGCCTCGGGAAGGAACTTGTTTTGGTGGAATATGTGTACATTCAAAGGTTGTTTTAGTTGTGCAACAAAAAATTCAAATTGGACTCATAAATCCACCAGAGTTTTAAAAGCCAACACAAAGAACGCGGAAGGTAATGGACATTCTGCCGAAAATGAGGGACATCCTACGGAATCTCCGGCGGTACCGGAGCAATCCCATACATTAAACACTGTTGATATGGACAATACAGCAAATAAAACGTGGAATGCTTACGGATTACAGTGCGTTAACTTTTCGTAGCTTTTTGAACGAAGAACTGTTCATGAGAACAGGCTGAACTTTGCCAAGCAGCCGTAAGAGAACTACTCTAATGAGTGTCAGAGTTCATGTGTCGTGTTATGACTCAGCTGTTGGTTGTGCTGTGTGTCAACGTGGTAACAGATCAACTGCCTCTACCCTTGGGGTTTTCACCTGGGAGTTGCAACCTCATACTCAGCCATGTGTTCATTCATTAGAGCTGTCACTCCTGCCCACAGAATACACATGAAAACACTCATGTACCGACACTCGTGTCATTTTGAAAATGTCAGACCTTGTAGAGATGAGACGGAGAGGCCAAACATAGACAGGGACTGTATGACAACTGACCGCAATTAGTATTAAAGTGTGGTGCGACAGCTTAATGAAAACATTCTTCAGCTTTTGCTTCATCTGGATTCTTAACTTGCACATTTAGTCAAGAAAGTCTTCTTCGATAGGGACTTTTATTTTTCTGGTTCAAAAATGACTCATCAGACTTGATTCAAGACTAGGGCTGCAACTAACGACTATTATCATAGTCAATTAATCTGTCGATTACTTTCTAAATTAATTGATTAGTTGTTTGGTCTATAAAATGGTGAAAAATGGCGATCAGTGTTTCCCAAAGCCCAAGATGACGTCCACAGCAAGGTTATTATAGTTTAGAATTTTTCATTGGTTTTTATTTTTCTATTTCTTGTTGGCTTTTTGTTTTCAAATTCAGTTCAGTTTTAATTCGTATTTTAAGATTATTTTTTGGAGGGGCATTTTCAGCCTTTATTTTGACAGGCCAGCAGAAGACATGAAAGGGGAGAGAGAGAGGGGGGAATGACACGCAGCAAAGGGCAGCAGGTCGGAGTTGAACCTACGGCCCACTGCGTTGAGGAGTAACCCTCTATATATGGGTGCCCGCTCTACCAACTGAGCTATCCGGGCGGCCGTTTTAATTAGTTTCTAAAGCGGGTTTGCTAGTTGAGTTTAGTTTTCATTTTTTGAAAATGCTTTAGTTTAGTTTTGATTAGTTTTAGTGTTAGTTTTAGTCTTTTTTTTTTGTAATATGGGTTATTTGTTATTTATTTGTCGTAACTCGTGTGAGTTTGATCGCTCAAATTAAAATATGTATTAAACTTGCATGGATATGATGAGTGTTTGCATTGCCCCATTTGCGTTATTGGCTTCGCCCGCTGCAAATTTGAGTCATTGCGTTGACTCTGTATGATATTGCGCGAAATGCAAGGGAAGGGGGATTCGATTTCCCCTAAACAATCACTAGAGACCAACGTATCTGCCGGATGCCATGCTAACGTATTGTTTTCCGGGTTTTAAGAGCGGAGCGAAGTAAAAACAAACTGCAATGTTGGCCGATATTGATAAAGCTTGACGACGGCGTTAGTCCGGCCTGTGGCGCTGATTAGATCAATTGCTTTTTCAACCGCTGCTTCATATCATGATGCCACACAAATCAGTGGAGTAGGCAGATTCAAGGGTCTGGACCCAGGCAAGGGAATTACAGAAAACAGATGTGTTTCTGAGGGGGGATTATTTTTGAATCTGTGTGTGTGTGTGTGTGTGTGTGTGTGTGTGTGTGTGTGTGTGTGTGTGTGTGTGTGTGTGTGTGTGTGTGTGTGTGTGTGTGTGTGTGTGTGTGTGTGTGTGTGTGTGTGTGTGTGTGTGTATCACATACCAAGCCATTCTCTCGCTCAAACAAATACCTATAAAGGGGAAAAGGAGGAGACATCAGGAAAATGCTAGTGTGTCTGTTTGATAGAAGGAAAGAGATCTGTGCGTGCGTGCGTGCATGTGTGTGTAGGACAGTCGGCGGTTAGGGCCAGTGCCAGGAAGCACATTCTTTGGCAGCACACGGAGCTGCTGTCAGACGCCACTCAGGAACACGATGTACGGCACATTGGATGCAGCAAAACCAGCGCCCTGACACACACACACACACACACACACACACACACACACACTGAGGTAGTTGGCAGAAAAAGAGCTATGTCATAGTGCTGCAGTTACATCATTAAGGAAAACTGTGGTTCCTTATTTGGCATTGGTGGTGATTGACGTTTCCCTTCAAGCCAGTGGGATGCTGACTTTTCCCTCCTGGCTGTGGCCATGTTAACACTGCATTTGCTACATTGCATTGATGCTTTAGAGTCCCTCGAGCCGTGACAGTTCCCTCAGCCAGTGAGATGCTCTCTCTCCTGGCTTGGGAGGGGGAGGGGCGGGGGGGTCCTCATCTGTCAAACCCGGTGGATAAATGTCTCGGAGTCCAAGGGCAACTGGAACAACGCTAGCACTGTGTGGCTGTGTCTCCAGGGCCGTGTGCTCCATGCTGGCCTGGCTTCCCTTCGCTGTCTGTCAGTCACACTGGGCACGTTCATCCCCCGCGGTGTAGGAAACCAGCAGCCATGTGTCGAAGGCCAATATTGATTATTAGTAGTTAATGAAACTGATAACCGATATTTGGAACCGATATGCATTTTAGGGCTGCAACTAACGATTATTTTCATAGTTGATTAATCTGTTGATGTTTTTCTCGATTAATGGATTAGTTGTTTGGTCTATAAAATGTCAGAAAATGGTGAAAAATGTGGATCAGTGTTTCTCAAAAGCCCAAGATAACGTCCTCAAATGTCTTGCTTTGTTCTCCCCCTGCTGGAAATTAGATAGAATGCAGGTTTAAGGCACTACTGCATTGGCTTCATTTTTCAGGCCCTGAAGTTGCTGCTTGAATGGAACGGGATCGTTTGAAAAGCAAATTGTGAGCCGGGGGGGGCAGAGAGGCCAGAAAAGATGAGCTGGACATGTTTGTTGTGCCAAATATATCCACACATAAAGGCACATAAAGACACATGTCCTGTGATAATGATTGTGCTGTCCCTGTCCTTGTGATTAGCTTTGTGTGTCTGCCGTGTCTGTTGTTTTGCCCCTTGATCAGACACATCAGGGATCAGTGTCTGCAGGACTGTAGCAAATCTGTTAGTTCATCACTGATCCAGGACCAAATGTCTATCTACCTGTCTGTGAGCATGCAGAAGAGAGATGTGACTTGATATGATCAGATGTGACTTTCAGGGTCATTTCTCCTGACTCATATTACGGCACGGTGGCTCAGTAGGTAGTAGTTGTGCCTCACAGCAAGTTGGAACTGCAGAGTTGGATCCCCGGTCCGGGCAGGTCCTTTCTGTGTGGAGTTTGCACGTTTTCCCCATGTTTGCGTGGGTTTCCTCTGGGTACTCCGGTTTCATCCCACCATAAAGACATGCATGCTAGGTAACTAGGACTACAGTTGAAAATGAGCCATCTGGCTAACACTGGTGCACTTACAGAAATGTTGATTAATGTGCATTGTCCTAATGAAATAAATCTTAAAAAAATATTGCATATTTCGGCAATTTCAGAGAATCCGCCTTTAAGATGTGTTAATTTAAAGACCTCAAATTTTGCTCATTTTCAGGTTCATAATTGTATTTAGATGTTGTACCAGAATAGGTTTACATGGTTTAATTCTCAGAAAATACCATATTTTTGTTGTACTGCACATTGCTGCAGCTCCTCTTTTCACCCTGTGTGTTGAGCTCTCTGTTTTAGCTACAGAGTGAGACATCTCACTTCTGTTCCATCTTTGTTTGAGTCGC
Source organism: Zingel zingel (assembly GCA_023566125.1). NCBI lineage: Eukaryota > Metazoa > Chordata > Actinopteri > Perciformes > Percidae > Zingel > Zingel zingel. The sequence continues at coordinate 9,179,322 of CM042331.1, forward strand.
ACATGCTCAGTACCTAGGTAAGGACTACTAGCCAGTCAGAAGCAGAGTATGAGGGCGTGCCCTGACAGTAGCTAGGTAAGGACTACTAGCCAGTCAGAAGCAGAGTATGAGGGCGTGCCCTGACAGTACCTAGGTAAGGACTACTAGCCAGTCAGAAGCAGAGTATGAGGGTGTGCCCTGACAGTACCTAGGTAAGGACTACTAGCCAGTCAGAAGCAGAGTATGAGGGCGTGCCCTGACAGTACCTAGATAAGGACTACTAGCCAATCAGTAGTAGAGTATGAGGGCGTGCCCTGACAGTACCTAGGTAAGGACTACTAGCCAGTCAGAAGCAGAGTAGGGCGTGGCCTGACGAGCAAGCAAGTATGATCTAAAACAAACCCGCTTCAGCTGGTAACCATGGCTACGACTCGTAGAACCTAGACTGTAGCAAGACGTTTCAGAGTGGTAAGTTATTTAAATGTTAACAAATGAGTCTTTCACACGTAACGTTTTAATTCTACACTGTCTCCTGAACTCTTCAGGCCTCTGCTCTAACCAGCTTGGTTTGAGGGCGTGCTACGCTATCAGCTAGGCGAGCATTATAACCTGTGTTACAAGTGACGCAGAATGACGTGCGTTTTTAACGGAATAGTCTCGCTTTGCCAGACCTTCCTCCACCATGGAGCTGCAGAGGAGGGTCTGGTTAGTCCACACAGCATTCCGGGATGGGAGAAAAATGTGCTCTGGTTTATTGGCATTTCTTTAAACCAATCACAATCGTCTTGGGCGTTGCTAAGAACCGGGAATAGCCGCGGTGCCGCTGCAAAATAGCCTCTGGAAGGAACTTGTTTTAGTGGAACGTGTCAAAAGTAGTTTTAGTCGTGTAAATGAATGAAATCTGGCGTACAAGCACCTCAACATTTGTACTTACGTACAGTAATTGAGTAAATGTACTTAGTTACGTTACACCACTGATGTTTTGTGAAAGTACTGCAAAAAACAAATGGGTTTCTCCCCTTGTGAACATGATATCTTGTGTCTGCACAGTTGACATTTTGCTTCCATCAACTGTCCAAAATACAATAAAGGTTCCATCTCTGGCAAGCAGG
>CM042331.1:9185412-9187912 GCA_023566125.1 Zingel zingel
TGTTTGTGTGCGTGTGCGTGCATATGTGTGTGTGTGTGTGTGTGTGTGTGTGTGTGTGTGTGCGTGTGTGTGTGTGTGTGCGTGTGTGTGTGCGTGTGTGTGTGTGTGTGTGTGTGTGTGTGTGTGTGTGTGTGTGTGAGTGTTGAAACAGGGGCCTCATTCTGTCAGAAGGTGAATCTCTGCGGGAGGTAAACTAGCATTCGGCGTCATTAGTGAGAAACCTGCTCATCGCTCAGGTCATGTGCTTTCTCCGGCGCTCTCTCTCTCTCTCTCTCTCTCTCTTTTTTACACACACACACACACACACACACACACACACACACACACACACACACACACACACACACACACACACACACACACAAACCACACACACTCGTTCAGATTCCACCCAGCTGTGTGCGTTTGTGATCATGGATCATGCTCATTGGAGACACAGGTCTGCTGCTGTGAGCCAGATACCCGCGCTACAGATGAATCACTGTGCTCGGTTAAAACTGTAGTTCACCCAAAACCACAATGAAGTTAGTTTTCATGGAAGTCTGGTCTAGTTTGATTTGCTGAGGGTTGGAGATATCAGCTGGAGCTATCCCCAGTCCACTGAATCTCAGTGGTGTCTGTGTCATTGTGCTAAAAGTGCAAAATATTACATTTGGAAAACTCTAAAGGCTAAATTACATCCATGTGCTTCAGTTCCACTTTGACACCACACAGTAATAACAGCGGCATCGCTAGAGAGTTCAAATCAGCTGACAGACTTTAAACTGTCTGTATGCAAAATAAAATGTTAAAGTTGTTCCAAAATGAACTTAGCTTAGCATGAAGACTGAAAACAGGGGGAAACCATGGGTGTATGTTAAGTCCTGGATACAGCGTGTTTTTTTTTGGTTGTCCGCCATGTTTGTACACTCTAAAATCACATGTAATCGCTATAAGTCTATATCCTTGATGTCTGTTACCATAGCTTTCTTTGTGTTGGAATGTTTCAAATTTAAATCCAGACAGCTCGCACGACTATTTTACAGCGGCTCCTTGCGGAGCTTAGCACCGCCCATGAGGATTGTGATTGGTTTAAAGAAATGCCAATAAACCAGAGCACATTTCTGTCCCATCTCGGAATGCTGCGTGGACTAGCCAGACCCTCCTCTGCTCCGCAGCGTGTGGATGGTCTGGCAAAGCGAGACTAATGGAATCTTTCAGTGAGTGGTGTGCTGTTTGGGCCAGACGGTTGCTCTCTACACACTATAGGTCATTATATCTGTACGGTCTCTCACATTCTCAGCATCTATTATGATTTGGAAAATCTTTAGTGTGGGCCAGCCATAGTCTCGCTTTGCTAGACCTTCCTCCACAATCGTGTACATACACGTGTACATTCAGAGGTTGTTTTAGTCGTGCAACAGAAAACTGTCTGGATTTACCCTGCAGAGGTCTGAGGAGCAGTTAACCATAGTCCTCATAAAAACAAGGAGGCAGAAGGTAACGGACATCCGGCCGAAAAGACGGACATCCGGTGGAATTTCCGGCGGCACCGGAGCAATCCCGGAAACGGAACATCGTGGATATAGACTAGGCCAGACATGACTCTCTACAATAAAGCAAATACGCGTATTCAGACGAAATCTGTGAATCTGAATCTGAATGGACAGATCACATTCCATTTAATGGGGGGGAAATCATATTGTGTTTTTTCGGTTACTGTCTGGAACGCTCAATGGTGTTTTAAGCCCCCAACGTCTCCTTCCAAGCAGCGCTGCGACCGTCGACGTCAAGGCACCTAACCTTAACCCTAACCCTAATCATTGCCTAATCCTAGCGCCTTCCAGACAGCGCTGCCTGGAAGACGGCGTTGGGGGCTTAAAATACATCTGGAACTTTAAAATCATTTACATGTAAACAAAAGCTTTGCTTGTTTCACCTTTTTTCTTTAAACCATGATAATCAAAAGAGGCAATGATGCTGAAAACTTGGCAGTAGAAAAGCAGAAATGGCCATAATAATAGATGTTTGTAGAGTTGAGTCGTGGTCAGAGTAAACGTATATATTGTCCCTGACCTCTGACCAGCGCCAGGGCTCAGAGTCAAGAGAGTCAGTCTCTCCTCAGTATTGTGACACTCAGTCTGACCGTGATACCCAACAAGGAGGGCATGTGAACTGTGTCCGCTTTCCCACAATGCCTTGTGTGTACAGAGATGGAGGTAGTGGAAGGGGGGGCGGGAGCACGGCCACTCGGACCGAACCGCTCTTTGCCTATGGCATCACCATGGAGACGGGGGCTCTTTTTATAGAGTCCCTCGGCTGCTCTAACTCTCATTCTCCCGCTGTTTACCATTCAGTTCCTATGTTGGAGGCTTTTTTTTTAACACAGAGCGGAGATGGTTTGTGTGTGGTCCTGCTGTGTAGCTCAATGGGCAGAGCAAGGCAATAACAATGCTGGGGTTGTCGGTTTAATTCTGTGTACATTCAAATTGTGTGAAACCACTGGTATTCCATTCTCTTC
>CM042331.1:9190412-9360412 GCA_023566125.1 Zingel zingel
GGCCTATATAAAAGAGACTTCAGATACAGTATTAGAGGACCACTAAGGCCTATATAAAAGCATCCAAAAAGCAGCATGTCATAGGACCGTTAAAGCTGCACTGATCAATATTTTCATTTCAACACAGATCAAATGTGAAAGCTCGGTTATGTCAGATGTTGTGTGTTTTCAGCTTGTTACACTGTGCTCAGATGGCAAAAATAGTGCTGCTTTACAATAAAAAACACCATAAGTACTTAATAAATTCCTCAGAACATTAATATTGTGTTCTTAATAACCGTCTAGTAATTAAAAAACGATACATTTATCTTAGAAACTAAATTGTTAACCCCTTATTACTTAACCGCTTCTCTTCTTTCCTTGTGCTAACACGTTTTTGTATAATAGCACATATGGTTCCTTATCTAAGTAAGTAACGTGCTTTACAAAAGATGAAAAAGGTTAATAACCCTTGTGTGGTCTTCCCATCAACCATGTAACTTTTTGTTTTCTGGGACAAAATTTAAACTTTTTAAAACTTTGTTTTTACACTGTTTTGTCCATGTCCCAACATTTTTTAAGCTTTTCTCGACATTTATGTCACTATTTCCGATGTTTTAGACAAATTTTTTTCAATTTTTTTTTTTCACTTTTCCCGACGTTTCATTGCCTGGATGCCAGCCGAAGCCCCGCCCACAACATTTGAGGTCAGGAAGTTTGGTCTGGACTTGATCCGTTGTGGAGCAACTATACTCGAACCAGAGCTGTTTGGACCAATGAAATACCTAGTAATCAAAGACCCACGCGTCACGTGGGTCTTTTTTCTCCGGAAATTCACAGCCAGACTGTCATGGCGGCTTGTTCAGAATATGATCTCATATTGTACTAAGATAGTTCACCGAAATGTGTCTCTGAAAACATTTTAAGCGAGAAATACGCCATGCAGTTGCTAAATCTGTCATCATTTCAGATCGACAAAGGTTCATCCGCTCGCCATTCCCGGGTGAGTCCCACTGCCCTTTCTCCGACTGAGCAAGTCAGGTCGGCCAAAATAAAGACCGACGGCTCCTCAGATGGACGACGGCACGGAACACACCGAACAGACTTGAGTCACCGACATTGCCAGACTGTCCGACGGCCGATAATCAGCTCTGTGTGTCAGCGCCTTAAGACATGGCACTGTTCCTCGGAGGTTGGTCGAAGTCTGCCTTTGACTCTCCGTTGCTCCAACTCCGATTGCAATTAATTGCCAACAAGACACAGAAAAAGGCAACTATTGAGACGTAACTTCGCATGGATGATATGTATCGAAAAGTTGGGGGCTTTCTTCAAACATTTCAACACAACATACACAATGATGCGTTGATTTTGGTTTTGAAGTTGTAGCAGCTGTTGTAGCCGTTGGGAGCATGTGCATTCATTACCCATAGACACTCTGAGACTGAGACTAAACCAGTGGCGACTCAAACGGGCTACATTCTACTCACTCTAAATGTATTTTCAATCAATTTCAGTGTCATTTTGTCCTGCCGTGTTGTTCCACATTTCAGGGCTTTGCTCTGGGGCTGCATTTTATATTTCCTCCATCATTTAAATGATAATACCCATGCAGGTTATACCCTATGCATGTATGTGTGTCTACAGGTTGTTGTTTTTCCCGTCCATCACTTTGTAATCAATGGCAGATGTACGTACACTTGATTTTTTTACATATTTGATACAGACTTAAGCATCAAACCCAACAGATACAATACGTCTATAGAAACAGAGACTTCATTGTTGGGTGTCATATGACTAGATTAAAACTTAGACTGAAACACTGATAGTGTCCTTTCATTTTCGGAACAATCAACAAGGGAATTTCCACTGGCAATTGATCCAGCTCATCGCTGATCCCTGATGCGTTCATCTAATTGCCCAACCCTAATTCTTTTCCCCGTACCTGCTCAGCCTGTCCAAGGATCGAAAACATGTTTTCACCGGCCCCAGCAACATTCGACACCTGACCATTAAGAGGCGTCTAAAGGAGCGTTCTCAGGCTGAATCCAGAGTTGGGACGTGAGCCTAAATTACATTGTTTTCTGTTTGGGTGGGAGCTGGCAGCGGACACGCCAAGCACTTTGTTTGAGTTGGAAGTAGCGGCGGAGAGCCCATGTCACAGCGGGGTGTGTTTATGTGCTGTGGTAGGCGTTAACAGGCTGGGAGAGAGCCTCTGACTCGGCAGCTCTCTGTGGAGGCACAAACTATCTCTGAGCTGTGATCTCATACTGCTGTGTGTGTGTGTGTGTGTGTGTGTGTGTGTGTGTGTGTGTGTGTGTGTGTGTGTGTGTGTGTGTGTGTGTGTGTGTGGTGGTTTTGATCAAAATGTTCTTGATGAGGTTGTCGAAGCAACGTCATTGTAAAACTCCGCTATGATGATGAAAACAATGTTTGAACTACATCAATGGTTCCAATGCTGATCCGTGCTCAGGCTTTTTTTTGGAAAGTCCAGTTATACTTGTATACAGGCCAGTCCAACAGTGGTGTGATGGAGAGATGACAAGGGCCGTCCCTGAAATCACATGGAGTCAGACAGGAATGGCAGTACGAAATGAATTGGAACCATATACTGCAAAAAAAATGGACGCAGCATCGGTGACCATAGTGACCATATTTGGACAAAAATGGCGGAGCTGGGAAGGATGACTTTTGTGTATGGTTTCAATGGCACTGTGCTAAGCTAAACGCTAAAGAGAGAAAGTCGCCAATTTTCAACCCTTCTGGCGTGAGTCATCCAGTGGAGATTTACTGGCGGGTAAACACGGACCGTATAGTACACAGAGCTGGTTGAAAATCAGCAGACTTCTCCCTTAAGTTACCAGCTAGCGCTAGCTTGTTTGGCAGAACGCTGAACGAGACATTTTCAGGCGAACAAAAATGTTCCAGTTAACTTTGATGAAGTGAAAACACAGTGAGAGGGTCAAAGTTTAAGATTAAAAACACGGAAACACCCCAAAACAAGTTCAAGTCTATTTTAATGTACACAGTGCCATGATTAGCATTGCTAAACCTCTGTCCTGATTGACAGGTTAGCGTGTAGCCCCGCCCTAAAGCACCCCCTGCTTTTTGGTCAATTGTAAAACAAATGGGACCATAATTTACAAAATGAACATCATGCTGTATTAAAGAAGCCTTGAAAGTAGCGACTCGGTCCATAAACTTAATAAACAACGTTTATTGAGGTGATAAATCAAGCAAGAAGTAGGCTCATTTCCCCATAGACTTCTATAGAAACCTATAGAAAGTCTTCTTTTTGGGGCCATCAGAGTCGACCCCTGCTGGAAATTAGATAGAATGCCGCTTTAAGTCACTTATGCATTAGCTTCACTTTTCAGGCCCAAGTTGTGGCTTGATTGGCACTCTTGTCCAAATAAGCTGCGGCTAGCAGGCTAACTTTAGCATTCCACAAGTTCAAAATGATACAAAAGATCAATACTTCCTGAATATAAAGTCAATCCCACCCTAACTCTCTAATTGGCCGTATATGAATGACTCAAATTCAGTCAGACTGAACTCGAGTTGAACAAAGACACATCTATTTGCGAGAGGATGTGAACATCCTCTTCTCCATTGAAAATGAATGTGGACATCATTTTGGCGTGATTGTGGAATTAGTGTTAGATGCCAGCTAGTCTCGCTTTGCCAGACCTTCCTCCACAGCGCTGTGGAGGAGCTGCGAGTCCACACAGCATTCCAGGATGGGAGAAAAATGTGCTCTGGTTTATTGGCATGTCTTTAAAGCAATCACAATCGCCGTGGGCGGTGCTAAGCTCCATATGGAGCCCCGGTGCCGCTGCAAAATAGCCTCGGGAAGGAACTTGTTTTTGGTGGAACATGTGTACGTTCAAAAGTAGTTTTAGTTGTGCGAGAGAAAATTTAGATTGGACAGATAGTCTAGCTAACTGTCTGGATTTACCCTGCAGAGATCTGAGGAGCAGTTAACCATAGTCCTCAGAAATCCACCGGAGTTTCGAACGACAACACAAAGAAAGAGGAAGGTAACGGAAATCTGGCCAAAAATAAGGACATACGGCGGATTTTCCAGCGCTAACGGGGCAATCCTGGAAGTGGAAGGTCATGGATATAGACCAGGTGCCAGCATACATTGTGATTTATGATTGATGATCCAACAATGTGTTATGTGTTTTTTCTCCACCCATGCAGAACAAAGAGAAGACTAAAGCAGAGAGGCTGTGATTTGACTACAGTCGAAACATGTTGGACCAAACGGAAGCAGACCTGAAGTTTAAAACCAGTAAGTCATATTGTTGTACATACACACGAGAGATGGTTACAAAACTCGCCCGCTGATTTTCAAGACATGATGATGTCATCTGAACTGGCAAAGCTGTTGTCTGTTTGGCTAATGTCACTCAAGTTTTAGATTTTAGATAGAACACGATCCATTAAAAACTAAATATGACTAAATGTAGCTATGTACCATTTTGAAGCCCATTCTAAAGTAATTTATAGATTAGGCAATCCTTTCTCTTTTTTCTGTTTATTTGTTTTGACTTCTCACGGCTTAATCTGTCTCTTGAATTGTTCAGTTGAATGAAGGATTATGTCCATGCTGTCTGAAATTGGGCCATTTGTTGATGACGTCCCTCTGTGCGTATCAATCTGTCATCACAGCCACGTTGCCATTGTTGTCTCCAGGAGTGGCGGGGGTCAACTACGTGACGTGGCCTAGTAAACCCACAGTTCCTGTTTCTGTGCTACAAAAGAAGGCCTTTTGTTTGAATTACACACCCTCGCATTTTAAAATTAAACACACAGTTGTGACGTTTGATGCCGTCTGCCACTTCCTCAAACACGATATGATGACAGAATGAAACTGACCGACAACAGGGCGCATGACATTGGGGAGGTGTGACTCAGCAAGATGGATATTAGTATGTTTGTTGCTGTCTTGTTCTGCATTGACTGCATTGTTCTGTTATTACGGCTAAAAGGTGCTTGCCAATAGTTGCAGAAAAGACCACCAAGATTAATCAAACAAGTATCTGAATAAGTGTATGTGTTTTTGCTCTTTTGACATGAAACAATCCAAAACTAACTACTAACTATTCCGAAACTAACTACTAACTACTTCACATAACTACTTATGGCATTTTTTATGTGTGAGACTGAGCGTAACATCACAAATGTTTTGAGGAGAGGTTTTACGAACGTGTGCGATTTATTGCATCAAGACTATAAAGACACACAAGACACACACAAGAGTACAGAGTGAGATCAGGAAGGTTTTTTGCTGCAACAGAAGGCTATGATGGCACGCTTTCCCCCTGCTTTCAAGGATGGCCATTCCAAACAGGTATACTTTTGCCATTAGACATGATCGGACGATACATTATAAGATATTTATATACAATAGTTGGTTTCAAGCGCACCTAACTTAAGTTAAAAACGTACATTTCTTACAGGTTCATCTCCATGTCAGTCTCACCTGTCTGACACTTGTCCACATATCCTTAGCCAAAGCTTCCAGACCAAACGGCAATTCAATCTGGCCCTGGCCCATACACCTTGTGTAATGAGTGCAAGACCTAATGAAGTGTTAACGTTTTCTATTTAGAAATAAATGTTCTATTGATGAATAATTTGTAAGTGATGTTGAATATACACAAAAAAATCAACAAAAAAGTTTAAAAAGGCGACAGAAAACATAAAAAAAAGATAAAACGTCCTTTTTACAGTATGAAGCTCGAAGAAAAGTACCATTGGGTGCCGGGTTAGGGTTAGCCCTACCGGTACCCAAATCGGTCCAAAAGTTGAGCAGAAAAACTGAGAACTCAACTTGAATAAATGTTGCTTAAAAGTTCAAAGTGAGTTTATGAACGTTATTTTGTTAATCGCCAATCGTTCTGGACCTCTGACCTGGAATAAAGATCCGATACGGACCTTTTAGAGTGATAAGTTTGAGAATCCCTGTCTTAAACTAAGATGTCAGGATCCAATCCTGAATATCCTGAAAACACTCAGTTTAAAGTCAGCTCTCAATTTTATCGGACTGGAGGTAGTCTCACATGGCCAGACCCTCCTCCACAGCACCGCGGAGGAGGGTCTGGCTAGTCCACGCAGCAATCCGGGATCGGAGAAAAACGTGCTCTATCCCCCCCACCCCCCTCTCAAAAAATATGAAAGACAGCCCCAAAAGAGGTAAAAAAAAAAGAATAGCCGTTCAATACAACAATGAAGTGAACAATGCAGGAGAATAATTAACAAAAGAAACTGCAAAATTAACCTTGCATCCATGACTGTCCTTGCATGCTTTCAAAATGTCTGTTGCACTTATTAATGTGTCCCTGTATGCCCTCAATTGTTGATTTATGGAATACTACTCAAATTTGCTTTGTGTTGGCTCAATGGTTTTGTCCTCAATTTACTGTCTGGTCTCACAATTTGTTGACTTCCAGTTGGCGATCACTGAGCTGTGTGTGGTTTGTGTTTGTCTTGGCTTGATATTCCTGAAACTAGAGAGTCATTCCCCTCATTCATCATGTCCTTTTTTGGGTTCAGTATCTGACAGATTCCATAAGGTTTGACTGAAACTAGATATCTTGGGTGGTTCCAACAATTCCAACTGTTTGTGGATGGTAAATATTAATGAATGTGTACTGAATACATACCCACACATACGTAGGTGTTTTCCTTGAGTCATGGAGGCCTTTGGAACAGAACTCTCTCTGTGGCCTGATTGGTATCTTTTCTATATCCAGTGATCTGGTTTTGCAAACTGGCGTAAACGGAATGACAGATTTTGACATAAACACACGGGATATCCTGTTGTTATTGATATCTTTCAGAGGGGAATGGCTCGGAAATGTTCCACTCGTGCTTGGCCATCGATTGTTTGAAGACAGAGAGAGTTGGCATTGGTACTCATGGGAGCGTTGCACTTTGCACTGCTCCGCTTTGATGGAAACGGCCACTCCTTAGGAGAAAGAGACTTAGAGATTGAGAAGAGGAGAGTTGACCTTATGTATTCCTGCTGCAGGGTGCTGTGCTGCACTGGGTGTATTTACGCCTGTCCAGCAGTCACAGCCCCCTCACTCTGACATCTCTCCAATTTTCCCACTGGGGATCAATAAAAAAAGAAATAAAAAAGTATAAGTAAAAATAAAGTCCAGCAATGAAAATGGTTTAGACTTTGTTTGAAGGCATCTACATAAGAGCGACATGACACTGTCATTAACATGTCATAAACATTATAAACAAGTCATAAACGCTTATGACATAACGCTTCTTTAGTAAGTGTCATTCGGTTTTTGTTAATGACAAGTTATGGTTAGGGTTAGGGTTAGGGTCAGGGTTAGGGTTAGGGTTCATATGTCATTTTTGTGTCATGACAGTGTCATGTGTTCATGACAGTGTCATGTGTTCATGACAGTGTCATGTCACTCTTATGTAGATACCTTCAAGTAAAGTGTTACCTGAAAATGTTACTTAAAGGAACACGCCGACTTATTGGGACTTTGTCTTATTCACCGTATCCCCCAGAGTTAGATAAGTCCATACATACCCTTCTCATCTCCGTGCGTGTTGTAACTTTGTCTGACGCAGCCACCGCTAGCCTAGCTTAGCACAGATCCTGGAGGTAACCGGCTCCATCTAGCCTACTGCTCCCAATAAGTGACAAAAGAACACCAACGTGTTCCTATTTACATGTTGTGGTTTGTATAGTCACAGCGTGTACAAATAAGAAGGTCATATGAGACACAGCCATCTTCTAACCGTATACATACTGGGAACTATATTCTCAGAAAGGCAAAGTACTGCTACTCTCTGCTTCTCACCACGGGGCTTCTCAGGTGTTGCAAGCAAATCACTCTGCCCAAGTAGCAGTACTTCGCCTTTCTGAGAATATAGTTCCCAGTTTGTATACGGTTAGAAGACGGCTGTGTCTCATGTGACCTTGTTATTTGTACACGCTGTGACTATACAAATCACAACATGTAAATAGGAACATGTTGGTGTTATTTTGTCACTTATTGGGAGCAGTAGGCTAGATGGAGCCGGTTACCTCCAGGATCTGTGCTAAGCTAGGCTAGCGCTGGGTGCTTCAGACAAAGTTACAACACGCACGGAGATGAGAAGGATATGTATGGACTTATCTAACTCTGGGGGTTACGGCGAATAAGCTAAAGTCCCAATAAGTCGGCGTGTTCCTTTAAAACCTGTTCCGATTTGGCTCGTGTTTCTCGCCTTATTGGACTTGCAGTGATGTCAGCATGAACCCAGACCTCAGGAATCACTTAGTAGTACATAGGGAGTACAATATTATTATAACTGATAGAAACAATGGCAGAATCTAAGAAAATAAGACCCACGTTGTAGTAAGCTGGACTGACACTTAGTAAGGTAAGGACAAAGGTAAGGTTGAATCCGCCAACGTGCAACTGATGCAGCTTGGTTCACACTGAACAGGTTCTGTTGTGTGTGTGTGTGTGTGTGTGTGTGTGTGTGTGTGTGTGTGTATATGGATACACATGTGTTATAAGCGTTGAGCTTTTATTTCTTGAATGTGGTTCTTGCACTATTTCACTCTTCGCATTGAGTAGAAAATCCCAAGAACTACAGGATATGACTCCAATGTGCAAAAAAAGACAATCCAGGAGCAGTTCCTCATACATGAACAACTTGAAATAACTTAACAAAGCAAAGCAAGTCTCAGCAGTTTCGACTTTGCTCATATCCGGCTGGTTGTCTATCTGAACTCAACTGGTATGAATACCAAAAAAAAGGGGAATTGCAGTAGGTGTGGACCGATCCGTAGTACTTTCCTTAAAGCCAATGACAGCTTACAGAAAAGTCTACGGAACTTGTTTACAAGCCCCGGTTGAGTTGGAAAATTGGTCAATTTAAATAAGCTTTCCACCGAACCGGCTCTTTGGTCCGTGGAAAATACAGATATTCACACATCAGAGTCTCCATGTGTATCTACATGTATTGGAAGCTGGACTGCTGCCAACCATTTTTGAAAGAGGACTCTTCATTTGCACACAGACTGTTTACAATCTTGCCAGCAGACCTTGACGTGAAGTCAATTTGCCTACACTTTCTAACAAAACACTTTGATGCCTGCAGCGCAATCAGATGTCAGGCAAGATATTGGGCTTCGGATGAAGAGATTCGTGGAGAGTCATAGCGGTGATGTGTCAGCAGACAAGCCATTCCAGGAACGTTACGGAGCAGCGTGTTACAGTAAGAGACTGTTACACGCTGCTCATTTTGGGAAGCTGTCATGTTACTGAGCCAAGAGGGAAGCAGAGGGGAAGTTGAAGATTTACAATTTGGCTTGCGGTTAGTGCTTTTGCTGACTAACTCTGTGTGGGTCCATGTTTGTGTTTGTGTTTGTGTTTGTGTGTGTGTGTGTGTGTGTGTGTGTGTGTGTGTGTGTGTGTGTGTGTGTGTGTGTGTGTGTGTGTGTTTCTGAGTCACTCTGCTTCATGGGCTTCAGTAGAAGTTTTTCAGACTAAAACACAACTGGGATAGTTACCCACTTACAGTAAAGCAAGATAGATATTTAGTCCTTTCTTTGCCAGTAACAGCACCTACTCATCCTCCAATCTCTTGGCAGCTCAGACACACACACACACACACACACACACACACACACATGCCCGTGCACACACACACACACACACACACACACACACACACACACACACACACATACAAACATTTTAAAACACTGTACCGTAATCCAGAAAAGTCTCAGGGGTGTTTTAACATGTTTGTGTGTGTGTGTGTGTGTGTGTGTGTGTGTGTGTGTGTGTGTGTGTGTGTGTGTGTGTGTGTGTGTGTGTGTGTGTGTGTGTGTGTGTGTGTGTGTGTGTGTGTGTGTGTGTGTGTGTGTGTGTGTGTGCGTGCGTGCGTGCGTGCGTGCGTGCGTGCGTGCGTGCGTGCGTGTGCGTGCATGTGTCGGAGCTGCCAAGAGATTGGAGGATGAGTAGGTGCTGTTATTGGCAAAGACAGGACTAAATATCTATCTTGCTTTACTGTAAGTGGGTGATGTGTCGATATTATGTCCTGACCTTTCTCTCTCTATCCCTCTCTCTCTTTTTCACACGCGCACACACACACACACACACTCTCTCGCTCTCTCTCTCTCTCTAAACCAAGAGGCTAAAAGCAGCATCCTCTTAATTCTAAATTGACTCTGAATCAGCCTGCATTCTGACTTGAGTGACTCAGATGGTCGTCATGACGACATGCCAATTCAACCCCCAACCCTCTTTCAGTGTCACCCCACATCACACCCATCTATCCATCCATCCATCTATCAAGCAATTTGTCTGATATGAGTCATTTCATCCATCCACTGATACTCTCCCCCTCCTTCTCTCTCTCTCTGTTGCGTCCCCATTGAGTAAGAGTTGAAAAGCTTTCCTTGCCCCGTAAAGGCCTTCCAACGGACAGTTTTCCAGTTAACTTCAGAACCACGAGTGGCAACATGCAGCTATTTTTACCTCCCACCTCAAATTGGCCTATTAAGAAGGCTTATCCGTGTCCAGGGAGGAAGGCCGCAGCACTGGGAGTGGACTGCAGTTATGATCTGTTCCCGGAACTGAGCCCAAACAAAGCCAGATGTTTGAAATTCTCCAGAAGGGAAGCTTGTTTTGTCCTGGAAAATAGGGTGAGGAGAACTACGTCAGACTTGTTTGTGTTTAAGAGACACAGGAAGTCTTATCCTATGATGTGGGTGACTGATGGCCAGCATGACTGTAGTGTTCACTCAAAGGATAATATCAGTGTTTGTTTTTACTCTTTTTATTTGTGCCAATCCTATCTTTTAGCTGTTCTTCCTGCAGTATGGGCCTGGCCCTGCTAGTCATTCACTGAATTTGGTTCATTCAACACTTAAGTCAAAAACACTGTAGTCTATATCCACAATGTTCCACTTCCAGGATTGCTCCGGTGCCGCCGGAAATTATGCCGGATGTCACTCTTTTCGGGCCGGATGTCCGTTACCTTCCTCTTTCTTTGTGTTGGAATTTTAAACTGCTCCCCAGATCTCTGCAGGGTAAATCCAGGCAGCTAGCTAGACTATTGGTGCTTACCCACTGCTAGTACCAGAAAAAACACAGCTGGCTAAATTATTTAAAAATGGCGGTTTGTTCAGGACACCTCCCATCTGTCGCTATAGCAATGATGACGCAGTGATTAGTGACGATTCTCTCCGACCAATCAGTGGTCTGCAAGTTTTCACGTCACCTTTTGGTATCGCCTCAGCTCGCTTGGAACCTGGACGGAGGTGATACTGAAAAAAGTACCTGTTAGCTAGTACCAGGTACTTTTATTCATAATAGAAAAACAAAAAAGGCGAGTAGAGTCGAGGCGAGTCGAGCAGGTAGCATGTCATGGAAAAACGCCACATCTGTCCAATCTGAGTTTTCTGTAGCACGACTAAAACAACGTTTGAACGTACACACGTTCCACCAAAACACGTTCCTTCCCGAGGCTATTTTGCAGCGGCACCGTTGCGATTCACGATTGTGATTGGTTTAAAGAAATGCCAATAAACCCAAGCACATTTTCCTCCCACCCTTGAATGCTGTGTGGACTAGCCAGACCTTCCTTCCGCAGCGCTGTGGTAGCACTGCTACAGGCCAGGTTGCCATGAACTTTGGTTTCTATATTCAATGTCCCCAGAGTGACTTCTGGATGTTATATCTAGTACCACCATCCCCTCAGAGCTTCTCCTAGCCCAGTCCTAATTGTGAGCTAAGCTTACATTTCACACATTTACTTGTTTTCCAGCACTGGGTTGTATCTCCAAATGTAATTTCCCGATCTGACAGATGTGTACTCTGCCTAAATATTTGGTGAATCCAACATTGCATTTTTTTCCCTGCGGTGTTTAGGCAAAGAGGCTATAATAACCTCCTCGGTTTGGGTGGTTATACTTTGCCTCGTCTCTTTCAGCTTAGCTCTTTCGTCGGCTTGAAATCCCAAATGTTTCCAAATCACAGTTGTAGTTTTCTTTGAGACTAACTGCCATATGTCGTGGATTTAGTGCCGTCACGCTGTCGGCACAGTGTGCTCATGTAGGTTACTTTCTAATTTGCCAGAAGGAGTCATACTGACAAATGGCAGTTCAACCGATTGGCATAAAGTCAAATCTAATTGGATAGAAACATTGGGTTTGTCACTACGAGCAAATGCCTTGTACGATTGCATTACAAGACATTACAAATAGATCTGTAGTTCAAATACAAATGGTGATTTGCAGCTATAAGAGGAGTGCAGATTACAGCTTTGAAAGATGGATACATTTGTACCTTGGATTATAATCAGTCTCTAATGCTTCTTGGTTGCATCGTCTGACTATCAGCTGATTTTCCAGAGACGCATGAAGCAGCTAAATATAAATGGGGAGCAATTTGTTTGTTCAGGCCAACACTTTTGTAATCGTGTGGATGATGTATGGGCGTAATTTACAGGGGTGATGGGGGGGGGGGGGGGGGGGGGGTGATGGGGGGGTTGCAACCCCGCCAATAATCAAAACTGGCCAGTGCACATAAATAAATAAATAAAGACATATGCACCATAAATTGCAGAAAAGGCACATATTGTTGCAGAAAAATGCACCAGAAAGCAAAAAATGAAGTGTTTAACGCTCAAACCCCCCCCCCCCCCCCACACCCCTCAATGTTGAACCCAAAGTTACGCCCTTGGCATGATGAGCCTTTTATCCCATCATGTCCACTGGATGGCTATCTGGATCATCGCCAGCAGTCAAGAACGAGCTGTAAAGTAATGTAGCTGCATCCAGTGGGCAATGGCTGTTAGGGCCACTACTGTAGTGGGATTTTTGTTTACACTTTTAAAATTAGCTTCCACATTGTGAGCCCTCGTGTGGCTCAGTCAGAGCTTTGTGTTTCATGCATATTTGACTGTGCCTAGGTTACATCTTTTCACATCACTGCTTTGTTAGCCTACTCTCGCAGCTGACTTCCACAGAAGGAAATGGAAGCCCCCTCCAGGAAATGATGCTTAACAAACATGCTGTTTTACACACTGAATTGCCACATTCATGTCATCTGAGCTGTCTTTGCTTTCCCCGACAGAAGATTATAAGCTCGAGTAGGTTTGAAACCATGGCATGAAATGTGGCGTGTAATGCAGAGCCAACAAAGGCCACGGTAAACTGTAAAAATACAGCTCCAGTGCATCTCTGCCTGCGCAGCTGTGTGTGTGTGTGTGTGTGTGTGTGTGTGTGTGTGTGTGTGTGTGTGTGGCGTAGCTGCCCTCGCAGACTTAAAGTATCGTTATATGCTTCTCAGTTGAGATTGATACTCTCGGCTGCGCTCAGCACCGCTCGCATTAGCATAACTCTGCGAGTCGGCGTTCTTGCGTGCCTCCCTCCGGGGCTTTTACTCTGCACGACCTCTGTCTGAACCGCACTACTGACGCACGTCTACACACACAGGTACCCGAGGTTATACACACTACTACAGCACGAAGCCGCTTCATGGTAATGTCACGGTTGAGAGAGACAGCGGTGGCCTGTCTCAGAGCCTGACGTTCATCTATAAATCCAGACGTTGGTTAACAGTGATAAAGGGCCCCATAACCAAACACAATGTGGGATAACCAAACTGTGTCCAAGATAAATTGTACCCAGAAAGGAGTCATTACCTTCGCTGGAAGGGATCAGATTGTTTGTCATGATTTGATTTAGTTTCGGAGATGTGATGCATTTTGGTTCTAGGTTTTGATGCTAATACGGACTGGATTAAGATCAGATTTAGATCGTGAAAACATGTAATTAAAACCTTCAACCCAAACATGATGCCTTAAATGGCAGAGACGATGCATACAATTTTGAGTTCAGGATTCATTTTTAAGGTTTTTGTTCTGACATATAGAGCCTTGCGTGGTCAGGCACCTGTGTACATCTCTGACCTGCTCCATCTTATATCACCAGTAGTCAGGGGCGTAGCCGTCTTTTCAGCAGTGAGGGGGACTGACTGTTCAGGGTGATGAGTTTTATTGAAAGATCATCTCCCATTTGTCCCTCGTAATTGCGGATTCCAAGTCGCCTACATTTCATTTATGATTGATGAAAACACATTTCCGTAAAACCGTCCCATCCTGTTTTACTGCCACATCTTTCCCAATGGGAGACCTGTTAACATTTTAACTGGCCACACGGATGACGAGCATGCCAGTGAACCAACTATGTGGTACTAAGGACATTAATATGCAAAAACATGAGACATTTCTTTTTTTACATTTGACTGTATTACTCACAGGGATGTTGGAACTATTTTGTGGGATGGGATGCTGCAAAATATGTGTGTGTGTGTGTGTGTGTGTGTGTGTGTGTGTGTGTGTTTTGTCTGTAATAGCCCATATTTGGTGGCCTTTGGCACATTCTAATGCCATTATTCCATCATTTACACTGATCTTAATAATTGCATATTTTAATGAGTTTTCCATATTTTTTTGTATATATTTGTTATCATACTTTATTTTATTAATGCCTATATCTATATGAGTCCATCAATCAGGTGATGCAACCTGAGTAATGTGCACTCTTGCTACTTATGGTGCGTTCAATTCAACTCAGACGTGTAGGAGGATGGGGGGGCACCGACATGGAAAGTGCGGGGGGACATGTCCCCGTCCCGCGTGTCCGCTACGCCCTTGCCAGTAGGTCACTTAGGTCTACTGACCAGGGCTGACTGTTGTCCGTCGCGCTCGACTAAAAACAAAAAGAAACGCTTTTAAAGTGGTGCCTCCGAAACGGTGGAACACACTTCCTATAGTCATACGTTCTGTGGTCTCTGTTGGCGCTCGATATTTGATATTTAAATTAACTTAACTTAACCCTCCTGTTTCACCCATTTTCTAAATGTTTCTATATCAGAAATTTGGGTTTCTTTCAACCAAATTGTCACTTCTCTACAATGACGACAGAGAAGCGACCAAGCAGCTTCTTGTTTACATTCAACATGACGGCCACCGAAGCGCAGCAACCCGTTGATGCCGCTGTCGCTGCTACGTCACCCGGATCGTTGGTCTGATTGGTTGAAGGACTATCCAATTGCGTACAGAGTCATTTGAACTATGCACGTTGATCCCGCCTCTTGTGCAGTAGAAAATACAGAGCAGACTCCCCAGACTAATGTTCAATCTTAAAAGATTGAGCTTGGTCTGGTGATAGACAGACTAGTATAGTGTAGCTATTGTCGCTGATTGGCCCCTTAGTGAAAGAGCTCATTGATTCAATGAGCAGAACAGGCATTTGTTTAACAATTTGAGTTTGCACTTTTTACACACACACACACACACACACACACACACACACACACACACGATAACTTGAGCAGGCACACATTCTCCCCCACGTTGCAGACACCTGTATGCTGTATGCTTTCCGAATAATGAATGGTTGGGTTTGTGCCAGCTTTCCCTTTTCCAATTCCAGGAAATGAAAACAAATCATCCTAGACTGCAGTAATAAGTACGTGTTCTTAAGGGAATTGCTAGTGTAAGGTATCATTGGTTTAGTCGATAACGACAGTTCAGTGGTGACTGCTCTGTGATTCAGCATCTGTAGAAAGCCACACCGGTGAGTCTACTAAGCATCTTGACTCGCACGTGTCAGTGTCAAGTCGCTCTACTTTTTCCTGGAACAGCCACATATGAGCAATCAGCTGGCTCACGGAGGGGGGTGGGTTCTTGACGGGAAGGGAGGATCAGTATCAGGTCTGTGGCCCTGAGGTGCCGGATATGTCTGCTGGAGGAGCGCTCCACTAGCAGTCTGGTGATTAATGTTTTTAAACCCTCATGTTGTCTTCACATCGACCATGCAACTTTTTTGTCGTCTTTTTCAACACTTTTTTTTTTTTTTTTGCTTTTGCCTGATGTTTTTGTCACTTTTTGACACGTATTCCATTTGTATGGCCCTTTTCCCAATGTTTTTGTTGTTTTTTTTTCTCCCTTTTTGGACACTTTTGTCACTTTTTTCAACGTTCTTTTCTCAATTATTTTTTCAAATGCTATAAAATGAAATAAAACACCCAAATTCAATGAAAGTAGTGAACCGATCATTTATTTTACTTGTAAAGAACGTTTTTTGGGCATTTTTAGGCCTTTAATTGACAGGATGTATCCCACTGTGATACATCAACCAATGTGTCCCTGAGCGAGACACCTAACCCCTAGTTGCTCCAGAGATGTGCGACCGTTTTATCTGTTCATCCCCCCACACACACCCTCCGTTTCTCACCTGAAGGTGTGTGATGATGCGGCCTGTGGCTTATATTATATATAGTGGTTCCACAAGTGTGTGACTAATGGCTGTTGCTAAATGACGTGAACATCCTGCTCTATTTGATTAGTGCTGCAGCTCCCCCTTCTACGCTCCCCTCCCCATCCCTCCATCTATTTATCCATTCACTTATCCTCAAAGATAACACTGTGATTCATTAAAGACAAATCTTTGACCTCAAAAAAATCAACCTGTTATGAGAGGAGCCCCGATTACCAGCGCGGTGGAGTATCGCACCATGAGTCAGCAAACCAAGGCGACGAAAAAATAAAGGTTATATAAATTCGCAATCGTCAGCATTTACGTAACGTCGTTTTTCTACCTCTCTCCTTCCAGGCACAGAGGCAGCGAGGACAGACGGATGGAGCGGCGGGGAGGATGACATCACTGTCACCCGTGGGAGCCGGGGCCTGCCATTCATGCCATCGTGTGTGTGTGTGTGTGTGTGTGTGTGTGTGTGTGTGTGTGTGTGTGTGTGTGTGTGTGTGTGTGTGTGTGTGTGTGTGTGTGTGTCTCTGTGTGTCACTTCCTGGGAGAGAATAGAACAGGAAGCCGGAGTGAGAGCCGACAACAAGCGCTCGCCTCACCTCCACAAGGAAGCCTTTGTGTGTGTGTGTGTTGTGTTGTGTTGTGTTGTGTGTGTGTGTGTGTGTTTCACTCACTTGCATTCATACTGCAGGGGGCTGGTATTGGTTCTGGGTTTTTCGTAGGCCTCTACTGTTTCCATTTTCTTTTAAGTCTACTGTAAATCTTTTAAGACCTTTCGAACACATTGTGATCTCTCTGTCTGTCAGCCAGTGGTGTGCAGTGCACTGACTCTTTAGGGACAGGGGCACTTTGGAAAACGGACATTTGCGGCAACTATAGGGCCGTTCAATCAGAGGTGGAAGAAGTAGATCCGATTCAGATCCTTCACTTTAAGTAAAAGTTCTAATACCACGCTGTAAAAATTCTGTAAAATATGAATCTGAGCCTGTCAGCAGTAAATACAAGCTGGACAATTGTCCTATTAACTTACATTGTTGCTTGTTTCACTGCAGTCGACTGCAGCGATCTCGCTTAAAGGAACACGGCGACTTATTGGGACTTATGCGCGATCACAGAAGGCTTGTATCATGTGGATGCGGCGACAGTGTTGTTGTCATTACTTAGAATTCCTCATGGGGGAGACAGAAACTACGCACTGTAGATTTAACAGCAACGGCCGCTGAAGGGGACAAAATGGGGCAAAGCAGACAGTGGACCAAACCATTGTGAGGTAAGGGAGGAGGGGGGGGGGCTCAAATGTTTTTGCAATTTTGTTGTTGCCATTGTAATGTTTTACACTGTAAACCTTTGATTCAATTTATAGCTAAAATCTCACAGTATCTTACTGTTTTAATGTTATATACAGGGTCATACTGTAAATGGCAACACATTCTGGGAGAAAGTAATATTATAGCAATCTGCGAATGTTACAGATTACAGGGATTTACTGTTAATACCGATGCATCTTGGGAAAAAAAAAGGGAAAGGCGGGAATTATACTGCAGCCAGTATATTATTGTAAATTCAAATATACCCAGTATATATATATATATATATATATATATATATATATATATATATATATATATATATATATATATATATATATATGTCATATCACACCCAGTGAATTCCACCTATGGCTGTCATCAAACTCAAAGTAGAGATTTTCCTTCCTGCAAGTGCCAATTGTCTCACCCTCTAATCCTTGTGTTGACTTCGGGTCACATTGACCCGTTTTAAATTTGTTTTATAATCAGAAAATATGGGACGTAGAAATAAGCGCTGAAAATGTGTAGAAGTTTAAAAATGTAAAACATTGGAAAAAGCAAAAACAAATTGTCAAAAAAAGGCATCAAAAATGTCAAAGTGTTTTTTTTCAAGGTTTGTTAGGTTAGCCGTTTGACCCAAAACGCAGAGACAACACACACACACTCACACACAGAGGCAGAATAGCAGTTCAGAGGTGTTTATTGAACAGTCAAACTTCAATTGTGCAAAGAGGGGCAGTTTGAGAGGTGTAGCTTCAGGATGGTATGAAGCGTGAGGTAGGCAGGCAGTGAGGAAATCCAGGGTAGAACTGAGATTCGGAGCAGGCAGTTTTGAGGGGGTCCAGTCTTGACTCACCGACCGAAAAAAAACAACCAGAGGGAATGCAGGTGAGTAGTGCAGGGTGGAAGTCGGCAGCTCAGCAAAGGCGGCCGAGCGAAAGCAGGATGGGTCTCAGTGGGGAGGCAGCGAAGCAAATCGCACAGGTAGTTTGCAGGGAGCAGCAGTTGCAGAGCAGAATCTGAACAACGGAATAAACAGGATTAGCTGAGCACTAGGATTTAACAAAATTACAAGCAGGTAACACACCGTGCCAAGTTACCACAAGAGTAGTTTAACAATCTGGCGCTGAAGAGGTGAACAGCCCGGGTAGCTATACTGCAGAGGTGAGAGCTGTGTGGAAAACTGCAGGAGTGAATGGCCACGCCCCTTGACCCAGATCCTCAAACCACGCCTCTCGAGCCTCAGGTGCAGATGAAAACAACACAACAGGGAAAAAAGGGGAAAGACCACACACACACAGGAAGGGGCAAACACAGCCAACCCATAACAAGGTTGAAGGGAAGACAACACAAGGGCTAACACATGGGCCGTTATGGGTCATCTTACAGCCATCTTCAAACACCTGTGGGCCACGGGGGCAATGCAGAATTTACTGTAGCCTTGTTGTCATGACGACCCGGCCGGTTACATAAGTGCTGGGCGCCGGTTCCCACAAGCGATGTGTACAGAGGTCTTTGTGCTGTGACACGAGACACCACACACACACACACGCACACACATATACATACATACATACATACACACACACACACACACACGCATACACGCACACACGC
The DNA here is from genome assembly GCA_023566125.1 of Zingel zingel. NCBI lineage: Eukaryota > Metazoa > Chordata > Actinopteri > Perciformes > Percidae > Zingel > Zingel zingel. The sequence goes on from CM042331.1 coordinate 9,209,634, forward strand.
ACATACATACACGCACACACGCATGCACACACACACACACACATACACACACACACACACACACACACACACACACACACACACACACACACACACACACACACACACTGTCACTATTTGTACATTCCTCAGGCTGGATGTGCTCCTCTGCTCGTATGTTACAGAAGAAACAACTGTGTAACAAGCCATTTAATCTAGCGTGGAGGTTGAAATCCCATTTTGTCTTCAAGCGAGGGAGGAGAATTTGCCAGCTGGGTGGCACAATTTGCCCTCAGTGTGAATAGACTCAACTTTTTCTTAATTCTACTGGAAAAATCTGGACTTATTTTTCCATTTTGTCATTGAAATTTCCTATTCTCACTGATGCTGACTTTCTTAAGCAGGACAGTCATTGTGCAATTTCCCCATCAACCATTAATGGTACAGTGTGTGTATATATATATATATATATATATATATATATATATATATATATATATACAGCTGTTCCTCTTATTTGACAATCAGTCATTTTGGTCTTACTCGTCTAAGATTTCTTTTGTTGTCACTGTCACAGGCACGTAAGTGTGTATCATATGTCCATAACCTGCAGGACAGGTACAGTCGGTTGCATTCAATGTCACCCAGTTTGGATCGACAGAAACACATTCACAACAAACTTCACTTAGCTTTAGCTCGGAGGATGTTGGAGTTGAAGGGGTGTTCATGTTTGCAGTACACATTAATACTATTGAGTGTCTACATATACATACGTTCACAAGGGTTGTCATGTAATTCTTCTGTCTTCTTCCCTGCAGGATCAAATGGCAGCGAGGAGGAGGCTGTGAGTACCCAAACATGGTTCAGAACAAAGTCAGTACACATCATTATGCACTCACAACATTACATATGATGTTTGTGATGTCTGAAATGACACCGTGCTTCAGTATGTGGCTGACAACACTCGCTATGAATTCCTCCTAATGCAGGCGTAGCTGTCATGTGCTGTCAGCCCGGTTTCTTGTGATGTGCGTTCTGTTTGAATTCCTCTCCGCCGCTGGAGGCGATTGTTCCAATCCCAGCTGTCGCCGCGCTGCCATGGCAACCACATTCACACGTGAGACAGACTTCCTCTCAATGAGAAGCGCTGTCACGTTTCTCCTCCTCTGACAGAGTTAAGTTTGGTATTACCAGACCTTCCTCCACAGCGCTGCGGAGGAGGGTCTGGCTAGTCCACACAATATTGCGGGATTGGATGAAAAACGTGCTCTGGTTTATTGGCATTTCTTTAAACCAATCACAGTCGTCGCGCCGGACGGAGCCACGGTGCCGCTGCAGAGCGGGAAGGAACTTGTTTTGGTGGAACGTGTGCACATGTTCCACCAAAACAAGTTATAGGGAGGAGAGTGTATGTTGAAAATTTTACTCAACAAAAAAGATAAATGTTTGTGGAAGACTTAGGTGCATGTTTATTGCCGGGGGGGGGGGGGGGGGGGGGGTTTAGGGGTCCTCCCTCAAGAAAATGTTTTAAAAGGAATCGAACCCGCGGCTCCTGAGTCGAGGACTAAGCTTCGTATCTGAGCCTCTGTATATGGGCGTGACCAGGTGAGCTACTTAGGCACCCATTATTCAGGTACTTTACTTAGGTAAAAGTACTAATACCACACTGTAAAAGTCCAGGATTGAAAATGTTACTTAAGTAAATGTATGTAAGTATCATCAGGAAAATGTACTTAAAGCTTTAGTGCGTAACTTTTTTGATATTAATGAACGTCTGTTACATTTAAGCCATTTCCAAATGAGTTGCTACAAAGCTAATTAAGACTATCAGACGCAGTTGTCAATTTCCCGTCCAGCGCCCGCGTCGTTTAAATAGCAAATGCACCTGCGCCCATCTTTGCGCCCATGGGCGTGCTGATCTTACAGGGAGGTGTGTTCAGGTGCATTCTTGGCGTATTGCTATCTTGAGGCAGCGGGAAGTGCTCACGCTATTGACCAACAAAAACCTGGTCTAAAGTCAATAACGCAGCATTTCATTGTTATTTTAACAGCGCATTAGTAAAATGGGCCTAGGCTCGCGCACACTACTGTATGCTTGTTACACACACACACACACAGGGACACGTCAGCAGCACACAAACATGCAGAAGATAATATAATAATAATAATAATAATAATAATAATAATAATAATATAAAAATATTAAAATATTACGGGGCAAATCCTCCATCATAATAGCAATGCTCCAAGGTCCAAACGCGCCTGGCTTCTAAAGGGAATGGGAGATGACTCTCTGATTGGTTTATTGCATGTTACGCACAAAACACACATACGATTAATTAAAGGTTCTGTAGGTAGGATTGTGAAGATCCAGGATTTAGCCAAAAAATTTGAACATCGACAACTTCCCAGTCCCTCCCAACTTTCTGCTAAAGCCCAAACGGCCTCCTAAGCCCCTCCCCCCACAAGGGAGAATGAATGTGTGTGCATGAGCAGTGATTGACGCACAGTTAGACACCCCCCCCCCCCCCTGGCCCTGATTGGTGCATCTGAACAGGGAGCGGTGGATTTTTGCAAATCCCACTACAGGCTGTAGGTGGTACCAGAGGAGCTGGATTTATTTTAATTACCTGCTTCATGTAGTTCTACTGGAACATAGGGCCAGTTTCAGCTAATATGACAGAAAGTTAGTTTTATAAGGCTTACCTACTGCACCTTTAAGACACTAAGTATAACCCTTTTGAACCATGCGCCTGGCACACAGACTCTTTTTGTTTTTTTTGCCGTTTAAACTAGCAAAAGTGGATCCGCCATGAGCGTATCTGCGCCAGGCACTTCATGCCGTGCGCTGAGATTGTTAAAATAGGGCCCTCAGTGTCAAAGTGTGGAAGTAGTGACTCTCACCGCTGCAGCTGTGGCACCACAAAACGTCTTCCCCCAGAAGCTGGTTTCACATGGTGGTTTAGATGTGTGTTCCCATTGTCTAGCACCATTTGAAATCAGTGTTCTTGGGGACAGGAGGACAGCTCCGGCAGTGAGTGAGCCCTCAGGAGGACTGAAGCACACGACTGACCTCTCTTCTTTCTCCTCTAAAAGATAACTGATTTCCTCTGGTGCTTAGAGCCCCACTGCAGCCTTCTAGCACCATTTGAAATCGGTTATAGAACTGTGGATCAATACGTCTGAGAGTCGTCAGACAAAAAAGCAGCACAAGCAGAAGAAAGTAACTACTGCCTCAAGCTGGAAGAAATCTGCCAGGAGCAGGGGTGATTGTAGCACTTTTTTAGGGGTGCTGTAGCACCCCTTAACTTGATCCCGGCACCCCTAAAAAAGAATTGCTAAAAAAGTCTGTGTTAATCTGTTGTGAGCTGAGGAGTTCCACTCTGGGAATATCCCAGCATCGTGAAACTAAACCCAGAATCTAGATGCCGAGATCATTCACAAAAATAATCTGAGCCATTAGTCAAACCGCATAAATCTCTAATTTTCAAAAGTTATTGTTAGTGCATTTTGGAAATGTCTGCTTTTCCATGGATACATGTCTGATTTCATTTGTAATACCACCTCACCTTTGTAGTAATGGCCCTGTGGCTCAGCATTAAAGGAAGTTTTCTCAGAAATGTTGGTGTCTTTCTAGTTACATAATTCAGTGTGTCCCCTACCATGATGGTCAAGAATTATGTTAAAATGCACACTTAGCACAGTGGAATAACGTTTAAAAAAAAATGACGTTAAAAGGGTGCCAGGCACTGACGCTCTGATCTGAAGAAAGGGAATTTCGGCGAAAAAGACACAAGCCCGAAGGCCGAGATATCTGACTCCAATTACTCTAATTCCTGCGTATTCGTTGATAGGACTTATGGATACCAAAACTCAAGGATCAAGTCTGAGACAAAGAATTCAAGTCAAGCAAGCGAGTCCAGCAGTTAAGTTACAAAACACATGTGGGTTCACAAAAGACACTAAGTATCCCTAACTTCAGACATGAAAGTACGGAGCTCAGGATAACAAAGTCTCTGTCAAGTTGTGAGCCCCGTTCTGCAATATCCCTCAACCTTTATCCTTTTCCTTGATGGGGTGTCATCCTCCTGTCTCTGGGCAGATTCTTCTGTTGACACACACACACACACACACACACACACACACACACACACACACACACACACACAGGTTTGGGTCCTCTGTCTGGTGCAACTTCCTCTTCTTGTTCTCGTAACCTTTAAACAATTCACTTGTATGCCACATAAGGCCTAAACTATTTTTATGATTTAAGCTTAACCTTCTGTCAATCAAGAGGTCACCCGGAGTACTTTTAACCACTTCCTCAATTTGACTGCACACAGCTCTTTTGCAACTAGCACATACACACATACTCCTAATAAAATAGTCTTACATATCCTAGAATCGCCCCTGGTCATGGTAGGGCTGTGCAATTAATCGAATTTTGTTTGAGATCGCAATTTCAATTTTGGCTCCTAATGATGACAAAAACAATGCAATCGTTTATGAGGATTGGGAATAGAGTCCGGATCGGGCCGAATGTTTCTGTCCGAGCCCAGCCCGCGTCCAACAGAGCCGTGACCGAACCCGGTCCGAGCCCGACACAGGTGAAATCTCATTTGTTTCTCATAATGACACATGTAGGCTACTTTTTTTGTGTGGAAAGGCTGCTTTTATTAAGAAACTGTAGGTAGGCATTCGGAAATGTCAACAGATGAACGAATCAGCGCACACGGGGCAACAAGCGCACGTTAATAAGCTGTTAAAATGTCCAGTGTGTTAACCTTTCCTGCTTGCTTAGTTTCCGACCGTGATCAGACAACCAGGGGAGACTCGGCCTTAATTGGGAAAGTGCACTACTTGTTGATCTTATTTTGTGTTTATTATTTAATACCGCAAAGTATTGAATATATGTTTTACATTATTTGTTTTTTAGGGGAGTTCAAAAATGCAGCGTCTTTCCAAAAAGTCAACGAGTAATGTTAAATGTTAAACCGTCGGGATTTCAACATTCACCAAAAAAATCCAAAATCCAGCAGCCCTGACTCATGAATGTTGTTTTCAACTTCTACTATTCACGGTTTACTTGATCTCCGCTCTAACACATCTGTCTTTCTTGTATCTTTTGTGAAAGAGAGTATTTGTAGTATTTGTGTCATTTTCGTTGCCAGCAACAGGTCGATGTTGCTGCAGTTCCCAGTGACCACCACTAGAGGCTGACAGAAGTCACAGGATACACCTCTTTAAGGCAAAACACTGCAGGTGAATAAGGTGAAATGTTTTTTTTATTTTTTTATAGTTCTCTGAAATGTTATGTTTGAATACGCAAATGGAGGCACTCATTTGCATACAATTCCATAACAGAAAACTGAGCATTGGCTAAAGCCAGGTTCAAAATTCTTGTTATATTTTGTTGACTTGTTAAAACTTCAGCGCGTAACTTTTTGATATTAATGAATGTCCGTTACATTCCAGCCATTGCCAAATGAGTTGCTACAAAGCTAATTAAGACTATCAGCTCCACACAACTCTCTCTGGATTTCTCAGTATGGCTATGTTCAGAAGATTGTGGCCTCCGGGGACTTTCAAGGCAGTAAATCGAGCGAAGATAATGACCTCTTCTAAAGTTCTTCTGTTTTTTAGTCCTCTGTGTCCTCCTTGGCTACTAGCAACTGCGTGGGGGTGGTGCGTGATCACGGAAGCCTTGTGCCATGTGGATGCGCCGAGAGTTTTGTCATTACTTAGAATTCCTCTTGTAACATTTTCAATCCTGGACTTTTACAGTGTGGTATTAGTACTTTTACCTAAGTAAAGTACCTGAATAATGGGTGCCTTGGCAGCTCACCTGGTAGCGTGCGCGCCCATATACAGAGGCTCAGATACGAAGCTCAGTCCTCGACACAGCGGCCGCTGGTTCGATTCCGAGCTGCGGCCCTTTGCTGCAGGTCATTCCTGCTCTCTCTCACCTTTCATGTCTAAGCTGTCCTGTCACAAATAAAGGCCTAAAATACCCAAAAAATTATTTAAAAAAAAAAGAGGATCTAAATACTTCTTCCACCACTGACTGTAATGTAATCTATAATCGTATCTGTATTTACAAATGTAATTTTTTTTATTTATATATATATATAGTCTTAATTAGCTTTTTAGCAACTCATATGGCAATGGCTTGAATGTAACAGACGTTCATTAATATAAAAAAGTTACACACTAAAGCTTTAAGTCTATTGAGCTGTTGGAAGTGAATCAAACTTTTTTTTTAAATGAACAATAAAGCAGATTTCACAGGACATTATTTACATGTGTTTTTATTCCCTGACATGTCTTACATGAAATAGGATGATGGAGTCACAGTCTCGCAGACAGGGAGGAGAAAGGAGTTTTAGTTATGGTTTGATCGTGATCACAAAGACTTTTCATGAACTCCCAGTGAAGAGAGGTCAGGCCAGGGAGCAGTTATCAATTATCTATCTTCTCTGCTGTTGATCTATGAATCCCTATAGCAATAATCTTAAATTATAAATATTGTTTGCTGTGACTATGGCTACAATGATACACTCATAAACCGTGTAAGAGTGCAGGAGATTATATACTGAAGGCTGTTAGATGCAGTGGAGCTCCATTAAAGAGGCAAAGCAAAATCCAGAGTCAGCCAGCTTAACCCTTGTGTTTACCTCAAGTTAAATTTGACCCATTTTTAAAGTTGTTTATGTTAGAAATATGGGTTTCTTTCAAACACAGTGCCCAAAAATAACTAACTGTATAACATTTCAGAGAGAAATATTAGACTTTTTACTCCACTACATTCATCTGACAGCTTTAGTTACTTTACAAATTAAGATTTTTGTACACAAAAAAAAAAATTCAATGTTTTATTATAAATTAAACTACCCAACAATATTACGGCCTGCACTCCAGCTGAAACGATTAGACCATTAAACACTTAGTTGATTGACAGAACTGTTTGGATCGTTTCCAGTTTCTAAAATGGGAGGATTTTTCTGCATTGAGTACTTTTACTGTTAATACTTTAGGTACATTTTCCTGATGATACTTACATGCTTTTACTTAAGTAACATTTTCAATGCAGGACTTGTACTTGTAAAAGAGTATTTTTAGAGTGTGGTAAAGGACATGAAAACTTCTTCCACCACAGTTTGTTATATGCATCTATCACAAAATATGCCTGTAACAGGACAGGAAGGAAGAGATTACAACCTGGCCTCGATCAAGGACTTCTATACTCCTCCAGAGTCAGGAAACGGGCAGGAAGCATCACTACCGTTCCATCACACCCTGGACACAACCTGTTTCAGCCTCTCCCCTCTGGTAGGCGCTACAGAACACCGTTTGCCTAAACTACCAGAGACGAGAACAGTTTCTCTCCACAGGCCGTCACTCTGATGATCATATAACATCAGTCGCATAGTGTCAATAACCTTGTAAAACCAAGTATCCACTGAACTTCACTGTACCTGTAAATCATGTTTGTGGTACATAGGCCTACTATGTATGATAGTTTATACATCATGTTTTTTTGTAAATATTATCACTGATGTGAATATAAGCACACTGTATATACTGCCAAATCCAGCTACATATATATATATATATATATATATATATATATATATATATATATATATACGTATATAAAACCACCTGTTTCATTAATAATCCCATGTTCTTGTGTTGTTGTGTTTCACACACACACACACACACACACACACACACACACATATATATATATATATATATATATATATATATATATATATATATATATATATATATATATATATATATATAGCTTATATATATATATATATATATATATATATATATATATATATATATATATATATATATATATAGCTTATATATATATATATATATATATATATATAGCTTATATGTCTAGGACTAGATACTTTTTGATAATGTATATCTGTACATAGTCAATGTGCATCATATGTACATATAATTTAAATGATTGTTCAAACAAGTGAAGAATTCCATAAGAAAAAAAAATTAATTAATCAACTGTGCTACTTAACTATCCCTCATGGTCTGATTATCAATCAACGTGTTTTTCTTTGCTTCTCTGTGAATATAAACAGGAAAAGAAATTAGTTCATTAAGAAAATGTCTCGCTGATTAAATTAATGTATCATTGAGTTAATTTAAAAACGTATCAATACGGTGAATCCTTAAATAAATTAGGCCTACATCATCAACTTTTGATTATATTAGTCTGTTGTGTCATCAATCAGTCACCACCGTCCCAGTTGAACTACTCTGGCCCCGCCCACTTAAGCGTAATATCCTAGCAACGAGTTCCTCTGATCTAACTCTCATTGGTCGATTTTTGGATTTCCGCCATATTCAAAAACAGTCACGAGCCTCTGCTATTGTAGTAGATAAGTAGACTAGATGTATTGTTATTATTCTGTTTAGCCCATTCAGTAGCACCTAGTTAAAATACCCCTGGTATATGACATTTCAAATGGGTGAAACCGGTGAAGTCCCAGCTCCCGTTTCGACTTCAGAGAAACTAAAAAGACAACCGAGCTCCAGGAACTTGAAGAGGAAGTTTTCAGCTGATGGAGAGTCTACCCCCGAGAACAACAGCAACAGCAGGAGTCTGAGACGGTGAGTCCACATGTTCTGTTCAGACTGAACGGAACTCGCTAAAGCTGCAGTGACAACTAAAAACCCCAGTGGCAAACAAGTCTGGCTTGGACAACACTCATAGTTGAGCTAACGGCGGCTAGCATGCTTTAGCCTGGCACCTAGTGCTGAATAAGCACTAACGTTAACGCTATTTAGCGGTGTATCGAAGGGTTTAAAACTCAGAAATAGCCAAACGAGCGTGTGTAGTCATTTCAAACAAGCTACCAATATCCTCCGAATACATACAATGCGTTTTTTTTTTTACATAGTTTTAAACTGTGTGCAGATGTTTTCGGTTGCGTTAATACGCCACAAGATGTCAGCAAAATGCCACTTTTGGCCTTTCCAAAGTGGGGCCTGCCACTTGTTGTACCCTCTTCTATCATGGTTCCTATCCATTGTATTTAATTTCCTGTTTTCATTTCGTTTCTATGTTTCTGTTAGCAATAGAAAATCTCAATTTAAAATATTAAGTATTTTAGTTAATGGTAAACATAAAGTTATTTGCCTCAGAAATGCAGAAGAGGTGTTTCTACATTAGTCCTTGTTCCCGTTTTGGGGGTGATTTCTGCAGAATTGTCTGTATTGTTGATGTTACTTTTGTATTGTGACAGCAGGTTTGGCCTTGTGATTGTGATTAGGCCTATTTTTTTATTTTTTTTTTATTTAGATCCAACCCATCCAACTCAAGCACATTTAAAAAATAAAACAGAGTTGAGCCAAAGTGCTCCACAGCCAAAATGCAAAAAAAGGTCACAATAACAGAGACACAGTCATTTTGCACTGATATGACAATATGGTAAGAGTGCCTTTTACAGTCTTGTAAAAGGCACAAATGTAGGCTATGTGCAGAACGGGTTCAGATACACTAACTACATAATAAATACGTGTTGGGGAGTGAACTTTGGGCTGTACATCGTCACCTAGCATCTGCGGTCTTCTGGGGACAGAGCCTTCAGTGTGGCAGCCCCCACCCTCTGGAACTCTCTCCCTGCAGAAATCCGTAATGCACATCCATGGACATGTTCAAAAAACTTCTCAAAACTCACCTGTTCACCACAGCCTGTGAATGCAATTAAATCCTGTTATTCCTGGCAAACTTTGTAGAAATTTTCCAATACTATTTATAAAAAAAAATAAAAATAAATCTTGTGTATCGGCCAATACCGAGTACCAATGTCTGTGTTTAGTTTAGTTTTTTTAACAGCTGTATACTCCTAACGCTGTATGGATGTGATAGGATTGCTATCATTGTTGTATGACCTGGCTCAGGTTGAACCCTTTTTATAACATTAACAAATACATAGAGAGAATGAATGCCATATAACTTTTTTTGATCTATTTCGACACTCGGTCATAACGAAAGAAGAACACAAATAAACTACTTTAAAGTTAGTTTTTTTTTACCGGGCTAAATTACGTGGTATTGGATTGTGCATAGACTTGCGTACTTGCCGATACAGATACCAGCATTTTAGGCGACATCGGAGGCTTTTCCAATAATCATATCAGAACAACTCTTAGACTCCACTTCATCCAGTTTTTTTTTTTTTTTTTTTTTTTTTTTTTTAGTTAGTTTTGTGTAAACGTGAAGCGTCCTCGGGTCCCTTTTTTTATTTTTTTAAAGTCGCTATAAAAAAAATCCAAGCTATTATTATCATTGTTAACTTGTAGTACTCATAATAGGAAACGGTCAAGTCAGTGTTTTTCCAATCCTGTCTCTGTGTATAACTTTAGAGGTGCTGTTATCCGGTCAACTCGAGCACTTATCATCGTCTCATCAGGTCTTCTCTTTAATTTATTGGTCATATATGTGACCGGTACTTAAAAATAGTGATCCCTATCTCATTTGTATCACTGCGTTGGCATTTATCTAAGTTCTCAGACTCAAAATTAGTATGTTTTGGTAGAGCAACCCCTTTCAAGAGTTTTATATTGTACTCTTTTCAAAGGCTTTCCATGGTGTGTGCCAGTGTGGCCCAGCCCTTGCCCGGTGCCCAACTGGCTCTGCAGACTAACATGGAAAAACATCACCCGATATTTGACCTCCATAACAAGGTTTATGGAAAAAAAATAAGGCTTGATTCCCAAATGCGATTGGCATTTAATACTAGACTGGCAGTGGAATTGTTTTCTCTATTTTCAAATGTCTTCTGTGAGTGGTCTTGTTGCCAGGCATGTGCAAGAATTCAACCGACAGAAATAGACAAAGTTGGTTCAACGCTTGTGAACTGAGCATGGTAGGTTTATTGTCCATGTAAAGCATTATGGTTAGAACAGCAATGGAATGGGCGGAGACAGAGTTGTATAACTGTTCTTTGGGCGGGGATTTGTGCCTCGTAAAAATGTTTTTCAATAAAGTTCACATCATATAACACTTCATGCAACAGTAAGTATGCACATGCACCCGGTTAGATGATCCTACCTTCATGAAAATGCTGTGTGCAAGTGTTGTGTGTGCCTTGCCTTCTATAGTAGAGAAGATTTGGAAAGGCATCTGTGGGTGCAGGTGGGTTCAGTGCTAGAGTGCTTCAGTTTCAGGGTTAGCCAGCCTTAACAAACAAGGGCAGGGCTAACTGGGAATGCTAATCCACTGACTCATGAGCCACACTTCCCTCGACACATAGGAGCAGGTACGAGAGTAGAAAAGACCTTTGTCTCCTGACTGGGGACAGTGTAGAGATATCAATCACGTATTTCTGACAAACGTTACACACGCAGAGGCTATCCGCTTTCAGAATAGCTCATCACATGGGAAACATGAAATTGGATAGGCTACACATCATTGAGTACCCTTACATGCACACCAATATTCCACTGTTACTCGGAATATGACAATATTCCGAATTTGATACAGGTCATGTAAACGGCATATTCCGGTTGGATATTCCGAATAAGGCCTTTTTCCAAATTTAGCATTTTCCGATTAAGACGTGGGGTATTCTGGTGTTATTCAGGTTTTAGTGCCATTCTTTGGACATGTATACAGAGCATTCAGAACATGCGTCTCAATCAGGGTCTTTACCTCAGTTGACGTCCTCTTGCCCGTTTACGGCTTACGGTCAGCTCTGTGCTATGGTTCCTGTACACAAACCAACCAGCCGACAGTTTGCAGGGCTAAGAAGGAGAAACGTCAGCTTTTAAACATTATCAAAGGCTTGGATATCAACAGGTTTTTGGATATGTGCACACATCGCTACGTTGACCTTTTCAAGAAGCTGGTTGAAGGAATGAAAGAGGGAGGCTGTGTTCGCACGGTCCAACAATTCCCGCATCGCTAGTAAACTTGGAATAAAATCATATTTTGCACGGCTACATGTAAACGGGAATATTAGTGAGATGTTCGCTTTCGTTAGCCATGTAAACGGCTTAGTCGGAACGTCGTCTTTTTCGGAATAGGGGCAAAAACCGGAATATTATGTGCACGTAAACTTAGTCACTGAAGAATTGTTTTTATGACCAGATAATTTTGCAAAGATATCTTCAGTACAAGAACCTGTGCTGTATGTTGGAAACAAAACAGGTAAAACAACCGACCAAATATTCTTGGCCGACTTCAAGAGCTCTGATTTCTTTTTGGAGAATTTATGTTTCAGATGTCAAGTTGTTGCTCATGCGTCCGCAGGTTACCGACAAAGAGTAAGCAGGGATTTGGTTTCTCTCTCTCTCTCAAAGACACAAGGATACAAAACCGTTGACACACACTTTGGCTTTTTTTTAAAGGATTGAACCTGCGGGCTCATGGGATGATCTCAGCAACAACAACAAGGCCAATGTTGGCCCTTTAGTCTTTTACCTCACTCACAAGTAAATTAGTTACAGCAGGTGCGAGAATAATATGTTCACTGCATTATGAAGTGCTTTTAGTTTCATAGCAACGCAGATAACAGACTGACAGAAGCTCTGCACACCTAACACACTGTAACACAAACTTGTGTGACATCTCAATATTTTCTCAGTTAGCCTTTTAAAATGATATCAGATTAGTAAACAGAATGGGCCTTTGGAACATTGGACGAATGGTTGCTGATAATGGGCAGTGTAGATACTTCCCCTGTGACAGGCAGGCACCACAGTGTTCACTATGCCCTAATGACTGACTGACAGGCTGAGGTTGTAGGGCAAGGCAAGGCAACTTTACTTCTATAGCACATTTTAGCAACAAGGCAATTCAAAACGCTTTACATACAACATGAATGAGCAGTTTATAAAGAGAGAGAAAATAAAAACAGGCTAAAATAGAACAAGATACAAATACAAGAATAAAAAAACAGTGCAGTGTAAGAAATGAATAATTATTAGATAGTTTGTAGGGACTACTAGCCCCTTTTTTATTTAATTTTTTTACTTTTTCAGACTGGTGACCTGTTGATGAGCTTATTTTTCTCACACCCTTATTACTAATATCCTGTTTGCTCTGCCCCCACTTTCTCTAGAACAGTTGTTTAGATTAGGCAGTAAGACATTAAGTCAATGAGCGGAAGAGCAGTTATGTTTTATTTCTTCAGGCTCTCATCTCCTTCGAAATTCCCAGCATGTCTTTCTACGACAGTGTAAGAAAATTGGCCTTGGCAGAGAGCCTGATGATAGAACAATCGTCAGAGAGTGCGTGTGGCCCGGCCTTGCTCCTCGGCCAATGCTTGTCATTTTTCAGCAACATGTCGTGAGCCACAATGTCTGTCTGCTCTTCTGGAAGCTCTGCAAATTACACAGAAGCCCCTGCCTTACGGTTAGCTTAGTCAGAACACACCCCTGTACTGACATATGCTAAATGGATGATTTCAGTAGAAGCACTTGCATGAGTGCCAAAAGAAATGATGGGACCAAAGTGTTCCGGCAGCATACTAAATCCAGACGTCCCAGACCCTGGTGCCATTAGTCTCTTTTATGCTTTTTATATGTTTTTGTCCCGATTCGATTCATTCCCGACACATGGGTGCTGATTCGATTTTTTTTAAATTTTTTTTTTATTGCGATTCAATAGTATTTTTAGTATTGCGATTTTCTTTTCCTTCTTTAACAAAAACAAAAGTTGAATGATACACTTCTAGAGACAATATATCATGAGAAATTTCTAAAATCTAATAGTTTTCTAAGAAGAATGCACATCACGTGTCAGTCTGACATGTATTTACTTTGTAAAGAAGAACATAACATGGATGTTCTGCATTTTCTGCTGGAAACAGATAGGATGCAGTCGCCGTCAGCAGAACTGTATTGAACAAAAAAATATTCAGGTGAATCATTGGTTTAAAAAAAATATTTTTTTTCACCCCTATTATTTACAATGACATAATGCTCTAGTCATTAAATGGACAATAATGACTGACGTGATATTTGGAACTAGGTTTGTTTAGTTAATGGTGATTGCAATACTCATAGAAATTAAATATCTCTTTCATTTTGTGTCATACCAGCACTGCTGGCAATTAACCAGAAACCCAGGTCATTGCTTCTTACCATTTACTGTGCATGTCGTTAGACAAATTAAATGTACTACATATTTAACACACAAGCACTATAAAGACTCTAACTAGGCTGATATATGAGCCAATGTTTCACAATGAATTAATAAAATATTTTAGTTAGTCATTTGACGCTTCTAGGGAGACTAGCAGAGTCAACGTCAGTTCCACAGGTCATTGAAAGTGCATAGGATCACTATTAAGGAGCGTCAAAACCACAGGGCCGTGACAGCATTTATGTCTAGAGGTATGTCATAACGCGCCCGTCGCCCCTGATGGAGACGTCAACTGGGTAAAAACTCCTTAAAATGCTAATGTAACTCAGTGGATACCTCCTGATGTCATAACAGAAAGTGTAAAAGTATGACTAATGATTAGGGATGTGATGATCTGACTTTTTTTCAGTCCCGATAGAGAGGCAAAGTCCCTCCCCTTCCGGTGGACCTCATGGGACCTTAATTTGGAAAACATATGCATGGTAGCGAATGGGGAGAGACCAATTCTTTTTTTGATCCCGTTTGAATTGAGCCATGGGTTACAAATATGATGTTCATCAATTCAAAAGATATATATTTTTTTCTCAACTGAAGAAAGTTTAGGTTTGTCGTGTGACCACTTAGTTTAGTGTGAAACCGCTCAGTGAACTACATCTCTCGTCTCACACTTGCGTCACCTAGCTTGATGCTCGGCTTGCTAGCTAGCTAGCTAGCTAAGCGCTGTTCCGCAACACATGTAACATTATCTTACCTGATGTGTTTTATCAGCAAAGAAGCGAAAGAATGAGCGAGATCCTCTGCTCGTGTGAAGAAATGTTACATCCCCGGTACGATACACACAGACATCGTAGATTCAGCGAGACGTCATCCATGCGACTTTGAAGTGTGTAGTCTTTCTAAGTACGTATTTTCACAGTCTTATACTTCAACAGTTTGACAATAAACTGAGACTTTCTTGACTTGCAAAATTATCCTTTAAACTGACGAACATCATTTGTGTAATTCATGGCTCAATTCAAACGGGATCAAAAAATAATTTGTCTTTCCCCCATTCACTGCCGTTCATAATTTTTCCCGAATTAAGGTCCCATGGCGGTCCACCAGTTGCCGCAGGAAATTCCGCTGGATGCATCTCTTTTCGCCGATGTCCGTTTCCTTCCGCTCTCTTTGTGTTTGCGTTCTAAACTCTGGTGGATTTCTGAGGACTCTGGTTAACTGCTCCTCAGATCTCTGCAGGGTAAATCCAGACAGCTAGCTGAGTTTTCTGTTGCACAAAAAAAACAACTTTTGAACGTACATGTTCGACCAAAACGAGTTCCTTCCCGAGGCTATTTTTCAGTGGCTCCGTACGGTGCATAGCACGCTCATTACGATTGTGATTGGTTTAAAGAAACGCCAATAAACCAGAGCACGTTTTTCTCCCAACCCAGAATGCTGTGTGGACTAGCCAGACCCTCCTCCGCAGCGCTGTGGAGGAAGGGCTGGCAAACCGGGACTACATTGTCACTGATACCCGCTTTAGCCAATATCAGTATCAGATCGGTGTATCCCTAGTAATGAAGTAGCCTATATGATAAGAGAGAGAGTACAAAAAAACATTATTTTTCTGTTCAGCATTTCAAACTACAATTGGGACAGCTGATCATCCTCTGTTTGAATCTGATTTTGTGATAACATCTGTCATCTTTTAACCATCAAGCAGTCCATCGCCTCCTCTAGATGTTTAAAGATTGACATGACATTGAGTTTCCATATGGCACTCCTTGAGAATCCTGTACTGGAGTGTCATGTTAATTCAGCACTTTGTCAGCTAAAGTAGGTCTAAAACAACACCTGCGGTGACTTCTGAGCCCTGTCTTGCCTCCAGGACACCCAGGGAGCTTCTCATTTTCCCTCTCTATTTTAGTTTGTATTGTTTTTTTTCTTCATCAGTGCAGACATTTCCAACATGGGTGGTCCCAACAGGAAACCTGACTCAGTTAGTGAGTTTGTTTCACTGTTTTTTTAAGTCCAATAATTGCAACATCTTTCCAAAAGTCAACGAGGAATTGTGTTTAAATAATCCCCTGATTTCAACATTGACCAAAATAATCGTGATTTATTATATATTTTTTTATTTTTCTCCCATAATTGAGCAGCCCTAGTGCACTGTTTAACCCCCTGAGCTCCACAGGACATGTATGCTCCAATGTTCTCCCCTTTTTCATGTTAGTGTCTCATCAGTCAAACATGTGAGTGACATTGTTTAGTTTAATAGGCTACAGTGGTGTAAATTTTAACTGTTTTTGCACCAAGCTTCCCAAAGATCACTTGTTAACCACAGAGTGGCTAGTGGTAGTGGGTTGTCTTTGGTTTTGTCTGTCTTCAGCCATATTCACAGTTAATGTCAGACGGCTACACGGTTCTGTTCAGTTTGAGCCACACAAACTGCTGTGCAGCATTGGGTTTTTTCGATGGCAATCGGAAAAACCAATTACTTTTCTGTCAACCTATTAAGTAAAACTTAAATTTTAAGTAACATTTTTTTTTTTTTTTACATACATTAATTAGCTTGTGTGGACATTGTCAATAAAGTTCAATGTGTCTGATGTACAAATACTGCATTACAGTGACAGTTTTAAATGAGTGTGTAGCCTTAACTAAGACTAGAACAAGCAATTGTTTTAATTGTCAGTTAATGTAACCATTATTTTTCTCGATTTAGTGTGTTTGTAAACCCAGTGGGATTTCTTCAAATGTCTCATTTTATCTGACCAACAGTCCAAGACCAAAGGATAGCCAGTATAATGATATAAAACAGAGAATGGCAGCACATTTCTCATATTTGAAAAGCTGGAACCAAAGAATGTTTGATATTTGTGATATTATAACAATGTCATTTAAACAATCAGTTGCTGGTACATTTTCTGTCAATCCACTAATAAATGCACCAACTAATCATCAACCCAGCGTTATGTCAGGTGTCGGAGCGGAGAGAAAGGCTGCAGCTGCCTGTAGTGCTGACTATAGATGGACAGTTGGCCACGTCACTAGATAAATGACTGCAGTATTAGCGCGGCAGTATGACTGGAAGACTCAGCATTTACGAGCAGCACTTGCCGGACACACAGACAACAAGTGTTTCTAAACAGCTCCGCATTCTCCGGATGCTGGTGCTGTTTTTGGCCCGCCATGTAAGGCCCTAAGACATATATCATCAATATTATCAACTATTCCAACGCCATTTATGATCATGTATAAGATTGGAAAAATGAAGTGAGCAACATAGGCGGTTTTGATTCACCGTGCTGTCATGTGTGCTGAGTGTGATGCACTGTTGTTGCGTGATAGTTCCCTTAAACACACTCCACACTGTCCTAACATTTAATCTTTTCCTTGCGTTTTCATAGTTCAATTGTCTACATCTATTAGAAATGTAGCTTATCATAATTTTTAGAATTGTATGTATGTATGTATTTATTTATTTATTTTAACTAGTGGCTAGGGTTGTAACTCAAGATTATTTTCATTGTTGAAAAATCTGTCTATTTATTTTCTCGATTAGTTGTTGGGTCTATAAAATGTCAAAAGGTATAGAAATGTCAATCTGTGTTTTCCAAAGCCTAAATTGACGTCCTCAAATGTCTTGTTTGGTCCACAACTCAGCTCTTCCAGTGGCATGAACATTCTGCCTACCAGGGGGTGTCCATTTTTCAAAATTCAAGGCTTTATATCAACAAAAACCATAAAGATAAATGCTTTATAACAGGATACATTCTCCTCATTCTACAGTCTGTGTCAAGGGACTACTGGGTTTCATAATGCTGCACAGTTACTAAGCCTTGTACGGCAGTCATGAGACACAGTTCTCATTGAAAGATTTTCATCAGTATGAAATAGTGCTTCAATAAAGATCCAAACTGTTGTTGATAAAAGACCGATCTTAAGCACTGCTTTGATGTTTTTCATCTCGCCGTGCAACCACCCATGCACTCAGCATGATGTGTTGTGTAATTGTCCTCAGCGTGGCCTTATCCGGCCCTACTTTGTTGTAATACTTTTAATAAGTATAAGTTGAAGATAAGTTGTTTGACGTGAGAAGGATTTACATTTTGCATGACTGCTTTGGGGGGGGGGGGGGCGTGTTCAGTCTGGGCAATCCCACTGTGGTGTCCCAAAAAAGGCAAAGCTGTCCCTTGACAGAAAAAAACAACAAAAAAAGACATTTGGGCGGTGTCCAAAATCTTTGGGAGGGAGGAAAGACCCCTCCTTTGAATCTCCCAGGGGTCTTAGTGTCTAAGGACACCTTAGTGGTTCATGAGGCTTTTTTTTTTTTTTTTTTTTTGGGAGGAAGTGGACCGGGTGGCATGTTCCCCTTCCCACCCTGATAGGGAGGATCCCTATCTGTCATTCCTGGTCTGAGTTGGGAGGTCAGCGCTGCATCATGCTGAGGCTGTGGTAGGTAACGGAATGGGTGAATGTTTTCTCAGGAAACACGGTTCCATGAGTCACAGCTCCCCCTCGTATCACCTTCTGAATGCTTTGGGCTCACTAAGTCACCAGCTTTCCTCACTCTTTGGCTGGAACGTTGGGTCAGAGTGGACTCCACTGGGGGGGTTTAAATTGATCTGATGCTTCTTAAATATTCTCATGGTTGCTTCTGAGTAGGGCTGGGCAATATATGGATAATGGATATTATATCGATATTGTGATGTGAGACTAGATACTTAGACTAGTCTTAGATTTTGGATAATGTCATATCGTAAGTAGGGTTGGGTTCCCGAGACCCTAACGACCGGTATCTACCGGACTGAATAGCAATGCAGATTTCGATGTCATTTAAATGCCTGCTCTGCCCTCTGATGCTTCGAAACGGACGTTGGAGGCAACAAAAAGCATTGCTTCATGTGACGCTGGTTAACATTACACTTGACAACAGGTAATGTTGGCCTACTGTTAGCTAGCAGCTGGATTAAACAGGGTTAAGATGCTGATAGCTAAACGGTGTGAAGTGTGACTGTATTTCCCTGTAGAGGATTCCAACATGCGGGACCTATAACAGTCTGCAGCTGCCGTTGTCGGAGAAACAACACAGACGGTACGTTTACTTGAAACTCGCCTCGCCAGCCTCGAGGTGCATTCAAAGTTATTGTAAAATACCCTTTTCCCATCTAGTGGTTGTTTTTGTCGTTTACCAGCAATTCACTGGTGAAATAAGTTATTGTTATAAGTTAATGTTAATACATTTTTAATAAATCATTTAATTTTGACCATATGGCCTAAACTAGCCGTTCTTAATTGTCGCCGACCGGAAAAAGAATCTTTTTTAAAAGTATCTGTTTAAGCACCGGCACAGTTTTTAAAAGTATCGTTTTAGCACTGGTGTCGGGAAAAAAATCCAAACGATACTCAACCATAATCGTGTTAAAAGTGTTTTTAAAGGCTGCATTACAGTAAAGTGATGTCATTTTTTGAACATACCAGACTGTTCTAGCTGTTCTATTATTTGCTTCTAACCACTTAGTCATTATATCCACATTATTGATAATTATTTATCTAACATCTAATTGTGAAGCTATTCTTTAAAGCACCAATTGTCCACTCTGCAATATTGTCGTAATATAGATATTGAGGTATTTGGTCAATAATATCGTGATATCTGATTTTCTCCATATCGCCCAGCTCTACTCCTAAGTCACGTTTGTTCACAGTGGTGGGCTTTGAGGGATTACGTTCTGTGATAACATTTGATGCCAAGGTTGCACACTCAGTGGTGCGTCAAGCTCAACAGGCTCTGTAGTAGATGTTGGTTTTTGTAGCTGTGGGTGCATTGTAGTTCTGTTCTAATTGTGACACTCCCCTCTGGTTGTTATTCAGGTCACTGCGAAGAGGAAGCTCCTTCAGCTTCCTCACCCCCGGGCCACAATGGGACTTCAGTCTGGTGAGTACAGGCCATATATATATATTCCAGTTAGCAGATCTTGTATTAGGCCACCTGCAAGACACAAGCATTAGAGCTGCAACTAACGATTATTTTCATAGTCCATTAATCTGTTGAGTACTCAATTAGTTGTTTGGTCTATAAAATGTCAGAAAATGGTGAAGAAATGTCGATCAGTGGTTCCCAAAGCCAGAGATGACGTCCTAAAATGTCTTGTTTTGTCCACAACTCAAATATATTCAGTTTACTGTCACAGAGGAGTGAGGAAACTGAAGAAAATATTCACATTTAAGAAGCTGGAATCAGAGAAACGTTTCTTTTTTTTTTCCATGAAGAATGACTCAAACGGATTTATCGATTATCAAAGTAGTTGCCGTATCATTTAATAGTGGACAACTAAACTTTGCAGCTCTAACAAGCATACAGTTTTGGCGAGTTTATTATAATTCAAAATAACCTACAGCAGAGTGGTGCTAGCACTACATGAAGAAAGGAAAGAAAATGTGGGAGGTGGTCTATAGCCAAGACACAAAGTGCCGAGCAGCAAGAAAACTACCTACCTGCTTTATTTACTTTATATCCAATATACAGTACTTGCTTGATGTATGCATTTTTTATACACATGTACCGTCTGCACATTTCTCCAAGCTGGCTTTTGGCTGACTTCTGTCCTGTTGTGCAAACTGGGACTGCACTTGAGCACCGCTTCCCGTCATTGGCTTTAAATCTCGCCTCTGAGTTTTCAACAAAGTCTTGGAAACGGTAGCCCTGTTCATTGTCACAGCGATGAAAGGCAGGTCCTTGTTGGCCCACAGCCACTGTAACCCCAGAAAAAACATCCAGACTAGAGGACAAATGTCTTATTTATTTTACTTCTTTACACTGAGCATATTAAGCATTAGGCAAAATACAAAAAAGTCTTCATAATGCCAACCCCTATGCATCATCTATATATATTTTTGTTCTGTCAAATATAGAAGGGTCTGGCTACACTGCCTATCTAATCTGGGATAAGGGAAAAAAAAACCTCTGGATTGTTTGTATTTCATTAAACTGAACACAACCGTCCCACGTGGCACTAAGCCACAGTAGCGAGATAGCAAGAGGGGAGGGACTTCCCGCGCCGGATGTCAGGCTTTATCCCAGCAATGAACATCTGTTAAACCAGACTTATCATCTCACCTTTCATCTTATAATGAAAGGTGAGGGTCAGTAGTTTTCAGTTTGTGTGCAAATGTACAGATGTGTTGGTAATGTGTAATGAGGGGTACAGAAAAGGAGAAAAATACATCAAAACAAAAATAACTCTGACATTTATACAGTCACTTTATCCAGCCTGATAAACAACAGTCCACATGTGAGTATGGTTAAGGAAAAAATAGTCAACAACACAGTCATTGCACCGACAGAAGGGTTGTATTTAACTGTGGTTGTTGGCACCGACGAGCACCTGTAGCACTATTTGAGATTTATAGACTTCTTAACACATGCTTGTGATCTATAACCGGATTGTTGCAAGTGCAGCACTAGTTTGAAAGTTATTGTCATCGGGAGAGTACTCCAAACTCTTGGCTTTATTTCACTAAGCGCTGTTTAAGACCTGGACCTGGCCTCTATACTCAACCTTCACAGCAGTCACCGACCTTAATCCTTGTACCTTGGTTTTAGAGTGCCATCAGTGGAATTAAATCTGTAAACTTGGCTCTGCGTTCCATGGCAGCTTTCCCCTTGGAAGCTCTCATCACCGAGCTTATATCTTCATCTCATACCTTACTAAGGGACTGTGATGGCTGTTGTTATGTGGCTCCCTCATGGCTGAACAAGGCCTGTTCATGTAGCCAGAGACCAAATGCTGGATAAAGGAAATCCAGCCTGCTCAGATTTCTTACCCCCCTTACCAGAGGAACATAATAGACTCCAAACCGCTGCTGTCTGTAATAGACTTGCCTGCTTGTAGTTTACAGTCAGCCTTCAACGAGACGAGCTGATTAGAAACAGAAAAGAGCGAGCAGATTAGACGGCGAGCAGCATGACGAGTGCGGAGGCATTCCAGGGTTTACAGATGCCTGAAATGCAATCCATCGCTCGTTTGATGGCCGAGGGGGAGAAATAAAAGCAGGGTTGGAGAGCAAGAAGGCCAACGGCTCTTTATCACATGCCAGCCTGCTGCCTTTGATTCGCAAACATGGCACACTTAGCTCATCCACCAAAGCCACGTGGACCTTGTTAGCTCACCCTTTCAATTTACTCCCCCTATTTTATCTGTGATTTATAAATCTACCAAACGCAAGAAAGAAAAGAGTCCTGGAAATGTCTTTGTCTCATTTGCCCCCCTTATCTCAACCCTGCCACTTCGAGATTGAAGGTTTTGCCAAAGCTTTGAATAAAGTTTAGCCAAGTCTTTGGGCTTTGAAGTGGTAAGGGGGGATTTTTTTTTTCCACCCCTGTCTGGGGCAGGTCCAGGTATAGGTGGGGGTGCATTAGCCCCGAGGCGAACCTTGGAAGCAGGCGAGGCGAGCATTCCCCAGGCGCTTGATGCATTCTCTCAGACTACATCAGGTACGTGGCATCGGGGGGGCTTTTTGTCATGGTGAGAATGTGAGTCAGGTTTCCAGCACAATGCCAAGGTGGAACAGATCAAACCAGACTGCTGCTTGGTGTAATGTGAAGGGTAATTAACAAGAGCGGGAGACAGATTCTGTCTCTTCAAGCAACAAGTTCAGGCGGCCAGAGATGTCAGCCTCAAGAGTGGCCTGTCTGATAAGCAGCATTCCAGCTTTAATCAGACGATGTGATTTAATGTGGCCGCCAGCTGCAGAGTCGCGTCAGGCTTTTCACGCAAGCATTTATAATTATTGTGGGAAGGCCTTGCCAGTATCAACAGCAATTTATATTCAAACCAAGGCCGACTTCTTCAGCCACCGGCTGTCTGAAGATTCCTCGGCATTCCACAGAGACCAGGATTTAAATAAATGAACCATTGATAACCAACGTGCTGTGCCCCAGTGCTTCATCCGTTTCAATTAGAGATCCCAGTACCGCTGTATCATCCTTCTGCAGATACATCGCACTTTGATGTTGCATTGCAGCTGTTCAGCGTCTTGGATTCATGCCTCTGAATAGTTGATAACACCTGTTAAGTAAAATAAAATTGCCTGTTTTTACTAGCTCTTTGTGATGGTTTACAGGCTTTTGACAGGTGGTCATACATGTATGTCGTAATGACCATATCCGATCAGTTTGATCTCATTTCAATGGAGTCGAGATCCACTTGTTTCAAACATGCACTTTGCGCCTGCACAAATGCATCATGTATTAAGTATGACCATTGGAAACCTGCAGTCCTCCACTTCCCCTTTTTGTTTAAAGCAGCTCACTGGAAGGAATTCATTAATTGGCTAGTCGTGCACATCTGCACACAGATCAGTCACTGCTGTCAATTATGGATGACGTTACAGCTAAAGTTAAGCCGCGTTCAACTGTTTTTTTATGGGCAGCTTTACGTTACTTTTGTGGGGGTCCTCTGCGTTTGAATTGCTGCATCAACGCTCATTAAAGCTACAGTGTGTAGCTTATGTCGCCCCTCGTGAGGAATTTTAAGTTATGACAACATTGTCGGTGTTACCACATGATGCAAACCTTCAGTGGTCGCGCACCACCCCCTGTTGCTAGTAGCGTTTAACCGTCCAGTCAAGGAGGAACAGAGGATTAAAAAAAGCATGATGGACTCTTCTTTGGAACTTCTGCTGAACATGTAGGTCTTTTTTTAGCAGTACAATCCGCTTGTTGCATGCGCTTCTTCAGGTTTTCGGCCAAGCCTTCACCTGTTGCAGCAGTCCCCTTCGTCTCCAAAGCTGAACGCTGCTGTTGTCCTTTCTCAGCGGTGACGTAAAACGCATCACTCCAGCTGCTGTGCGCAATAGTCACCGGACTACAGCATTTTGTAAACATAGCCATACTGAGAAATGCAGAGTTTTGTGGAGCTTAATTAGCTTTGTTATCAACCAATTTGGCAATGGCTTAAATGTAACGGCTGTTCATTAATATAAAATAGTTGCGCACTGTAGCTTTAAATTGAATAAAGTGGCTAGGATTGGGCATCGAGAACCGGTTCCAACTTGGAATCATTTCAAACATTACTATACCAGTGGATAAAACTGCAAACCCCCATTGAATCAAAATAAAATGTTCTGTGAAATAAGCATTTGACCCCGTTTCCATTCCACCCCTGGAAAAATTGGAATAGAGAATCGATAAGAACTGGAATCGAAAGGAAGAATCTGGATTGGAATCAGAATTGTTCAAATCAAAAACGATGTCCAACCCTAAAAGTGGCTGCATTTTCTTTTTCTTGTCTGGGTGTATGTGTACGTGTATGTGAGAAGACCAGGTTTTACTGTCATTTACATGTGACTGAGATGGGGCAGAACAATGGCCTGTGGGGAGGCGTAGGGGGGGGGGCTTCTCCACCCAGCCAGCTATGCCCCCACCCCCTTCGCTAAACGTACATCTTTCATGCTCTCGGTCGACCCCAATACACTTGTTTTGGCAGAACACTTAAACAGACAACACTGCCAAAGCCTTTTGAATGTTGAAATTTGATTTACAGACTCACATGAGTCTCTCTTTCTTTGTTTTGTGTCTTTTTTTTTTATATATATCTCTCTCTCTCTCTCTCTCTCTCTCTCTCTCTCTCTCTCTCTCTCTCTCTCTCTCCCCCCCCTCCACCTCTTCCTGTCTATACAGTAAATATGTATCTTGCTTTTTTACCAAACAGTATGAGATTAACATGTCTTGGCTAGTGTCGCTCCTATCCAATCCAGGCCTGGGTCAGAATGCGCAGTTTCTCACGTCAAAGGATGGATTTCTCTTTGAACATCCAGCCCATGATGTCATAGTAATATAAAACCAATTTTTTTTTGTTCGAGGCTTGTTCTTCTGCCTGCCAGATGCTATCAACAGACATGTATCTAAATACAGAAAAGCAAAAACCCCTCATTGTGTTGAAACGTGTTTGTAGTATTTGTGGCTGTTCATAATGGCTGCTGTGTTTTATAAGTTGTCTGTGTACATCATTGGGCTTTTATGTAGCACACAAATCTGTCAGTCTGTCCCCAGATGAGTAACAAAGTAACCGGGCCCAGGTCGCAACAGTTTCTAGTGTGTGTGTGTGTGTGTGTGTGTGTGTGTGTGTGTGTGTGTGTGTGTGTGTGTGTGTGTGTGTGTGTGTGTGTGTGTGTGTGTGTGTGTGTGTGTGTGTGTGTGTGTGTGTGTGTGTGTGTGTGTGTGTGTGTGTGTGTGTGTGTGTGTGTGTGTGTGTGTGTGTGTGTGTGTGTGTGTGTGTGTGTGTGTGTGTGTCAGATAAGGGGAGGGGTTATGTTTGTTGAGTCAGACTATTTACGTTGAACCCAGCCCACCATTTGAACAAGTCGCAGCTTGGAGTGTGTTATTCCATCTGCTAGCTGCTGACAGAGGGATTTCCAAAGTTGGCTGGAACAGGATGGCTAATTTTCTTCTTTTTTTTTTTTTTTTTTTATTTATTTATTTTTTTTTCCCTGCTGTGTCTGTTATTGCACGGAGATTATGCCAGTGTTGTTTTTTTTTTTATTTATTTATTAACTTATGTGTAAGACCCAACTAAAGGCAATATTTAACTTGGAGGGAGCTTTCACACTTAGCACGCACACTTCATGGGCGATGAGCTGCCGACTTCAGCTGACCTGAACCCACCGTCACTTTTCAGGCTTTTCTTAGTCTTAGTCGATGTTGTAATAACCTATTCTGAATGTTTTTCTTCTCACATTTCTATATTCCTGCACACACACACAAATACTGCCCAGTCAGCAGTGTCTGAAAATGTCTGTTCTGCAAAGAGCTGGTATAAAACAAACTGGATTAATATCTCATGGTGTATTAGAAAGTGGTTGGCATTGGGCCCTGTTTCAAATTACTGAGCCATTGTGTTTTTTTTTTATATGGTTTTAGGTCAATGTGGTAAACTGTCTTCTTTGTAATGTATCCCACCTATACCCAGTTTAGTCAGTCACTGTCCCTTTTAATCCTTAATGAAATAAGGTTTTAACCGTATTTATAACAATACTTAGTGTTGGTTTTTAACTAAGTCACATGTTTTATCAAATACCTTTTTTTTAGGTTAACATTTTTACGACAATGCCTGGTATTTGTAGCCTGGTTACAATAATATAAGACATTTGCTGATCATTAGTATCCATTAATAACTCACCATGCCGTTGCTAACGTCAGAAGAACTAATTACTTATTATTAGGGCTGTCAATTGATTAAAGTATTAAATGCGATTCATCGCAAATGAATCAAGACCAAATGCAATTAAACAATCTTTACATCCATTAGAATGGGGCGTGAATTCAAAGGAATCCTTTCCATTTTATTTATTTTTTTATTACATAGGCTGAGAGATTACAGTGTCATTAGCTGACTGAAAAGGTGTAATCCTAGTTGTCAACACAGTGCTCTCACTTCAGTTTGTGGCGTCTTTTAAGAGCATCACAACAGAAACTCTAAACGGTGTCAATAATTGACGAGACCCTCCCCGCCAGTTAATATCTTGCTGTTTCAGTATCTTTTATATACTGTCATGTTAGCTTGTCAGTTCATTCATTAGGTGGCTGTAAAAGTTTAAACCAATCGGTGAAACCGCTCAGCTGTGACTGTGGATGAGTTCGGTGTGAGTTACACAATCTTTTGTTACCCCCGCCAGAGAGGAAATGCCCTACACCAAGACAAACAAACACACAGCTCAGTCATTCATCAGCAGCCACCTCTGACCATTATGGGTCAATTTTTGGCCCTCCTCACCTCACTGGTCAATCAGGTTTTGGCGTCCTGTGTGTCCAGCCAGCAGCAGTCCTGCCTCCGTGCTTAATGGAGCGCAGTAACTGACCCCCAGGGGTCCCAGAGGCCACCAGTGCTCCTCAGGGCTTTAACAACCCTCAGCCTCAACAGGCCAGACAACTGTTCTCACCTGCCTAACGGACTCTCCCTGGCTGGCTGACTGGCTGACTGACTGACAGTCCACATGCAGGTGTTAAAGTGTCCTGCAGCCTAATTAACCCTTTCCTGTTCCCATGAGACCTCCAGCAGTGTCTTTTGTATCTTTACAATAAAGCTACGGGGGCAATGAGCATAATTGGCCTGAAGTACAGGCGTGGAATGGGGGGGCTGTAAATCTGCTCTAGTTGTTACGCTCATTTTAGCACCCAGACTGTGGCACCCAGGATGTGTATTACAGCACAAAGCAAAGAAAAAATATGCAATAACATATTGCATGAAACACAAAGTATTTCAAAAGTGTTTGCCCAGAATCCCCATCTGAGATTCATTTTCTGTTTAGTTGAAGTTTCGGGAGAGAGCTCCACAATCTGTACAGCGTTTTCCCTGGATTTGTGGAAAACCTAGGTGCACATATTTGGGTCATCCCTCAAGAAAATGTTGTGTTTTTCAATAATAATTAAAAAAAAAAATCATAATGGACCATAATTATAACTAGGGATGGGAATCTCCACAGGCCTCACGAGTCACGATACGATATCATCACGTTACGATATTATTGCGATTTTAAACATATTACAATATTCTGCGATATATTGCAATTAATTACCTTTTTTCCAACTTCCAATGTTTTTCCAATTTGAAATGATGTCCCCAAAAGGAAACTTTGTCAACATCTGTTTATGGATTAATAATGGATCGATACTTGGCACCTGTATCGATGCAGTATTGCCACGGAAAATATCGGGATACAATACTGTATAGATTTTTTTTTTTTTTTTTTTTTTTTTTTTTTTCCCCCCACCCCTACTTATTACCATATCTCTGTCTCAAACATTGGACAAGCTAAAGCAAATAATAATAATAATAATAACTAAAAAAAACACTCAAAGCTTAAAGTCAAAACTTGCTTAAGAAGTCCACTGTTGAATATTCCAGCTAACACCCTGCCTGTTTTGTCTTTCTGCAGAAACGGAAACGCAGAGAGAAGGAGGACAGCGACGCAGTCAGCCTCTGCAGCTTCGACTTCAAGGTAAAACTTACAGTGTGTGTGGGCAAAGCACATCACCAGACACTAAAAAAAAAAAAAAAATGGCATTCTAGAGAAAACCTTTTATTAAAATTTAAACCCGATTATCGGCCGTCGGACAGTCTGGCGAGGTCGGTGACTTGAGTCTGTTCGGTGTGTTCCGTGCCGTCGTCAGTCTGAGGAGCCGTCGGCCTTCATTTTGGTCGAGTGGGCAGTCGGACTCAATGACCAATCTGACTGGTTGAGGGCTAGCCCTTGACTAGCGAATCGGTGCTTCTTCCACAAGAAGAACTCCG
This sequence comes from Zingel zingel, assembly GCA_023566125.1. Classification (NCBI taxonomy): domain Eukaryota; kingdom Metazoa; phylum Chordata; class Actinopteri; order Perciformes; family Percidae; genus Zingel; species Zingel zingel. The sequence goes on from CM042331.1 coordinate 9,238,023, forward strand.
AGAGCTGACAACGCCAGTATCTTCTTATTACTAGCCATCGTATTTTCAACAGCGATCCTTCTTGACTACTATCAACACTCTCTGATGAAAACAATGACTGACGACAGCGTGCTCTGTGTTCACTAGGTCTAGAGAGATGTTCCGTCATTTCCATTTTCCATTTTTGGGCAACATTACAGATTAGCGCTGCCTACCGTTATGGAGATGTATTGCGTCTCGCACACACGCAGAACATACGGTCAAGTCGGCGTCGCTTCGCTGTGTTCCGAGGTACTTTTTTGACCAACTCGGGGAGACGGGAGCCGCATGATCAGTCCGACTTCCTTTTCTTTTGCCTTTACTCGTATCATTACTATTTTAAGTAAAAGTAATTTTATAGGAGTTTAACAAATGCTAGCTGCACTATGTGAAACGTATTAAGCTGAAGACATCTTTTAGTGACTTTGTTTCCTTTTTATTTTATTTTATTTTTGGAAACAAAAAAACGTGTGTAGCTCTTTCGTCTGAGCAAATTCAAGTATCGAATTGCGACTCTGTATCAGTAGATATTCAATATTTTAAACATCAGAACGGGATCTGGGGCCAAAAAAGCTGATCAGGACATCCCTAGTCACTGTCCATTTAAAGGCTCCCTCATAAACCATTCACAAAATGACCAACAAGAAGTAAGGAATAAACTAAATTGGTGCTAAAAACTGAATGCAATACAGGCCGTCCTACAGAAATTAAAGCCAATTCATGGCTTATTTATGGCCCAGTTGTCCATTTTAAGTATGTTTTGGATTTCTAACTAGTAATAGTTACTTCTTATCAGAGTTTGATTATCGTGACCTGTTTATGAGTGAATAAACCCATTTCTACTGTTAAAATGAATTTACTCATTCACAATTTTAATTATTAACCATAAAGAGTAACTGACGTGCAAACAAACCCAGAAACATATTTTATTGTCAATCAATAGATGGGATATTTCATTAGTCAACAAATGATCTTGACCAACGGATCACTTTGTCCTTAAGATCTGTGTGTACCTTATTGGTAGTCAGCGTTGCTTTATTAAACCACAGTGTGAGAGACCGTGGAGAATAGAGGGCAGTGTCGAAGGTGTGGAACACCAAAACAATGGTACAAAGACGCCAGGGCTATTGTGTTTCAGAGCAGCGTTTTGTGCATTCCAATCCAGACTGCGGCACAGCCACAACAGTTTGGCAACGTATAGAAATCTGTGCCGGCGTTCACCAAATTGACTGCAATGGGCTCCAACTGCAGGCCCAAGTTTGTTTGGTTTTTTCCTTCTACAGGCTATAGAACGCTGCCTGTTTGCCTGTACAGTAAGCGTAGTACCGTGTAAGCAAACAGGTTTAGCATTCTGTTTGCCATATATCAAACTGAGAGCTTACCGGACCAACTGGTTTGTCACTTTCACAAATGAATACAGTGTCACAAAGAGTTTACGAGAGGCTTTTTGGGCGACAGTTTGACACAATCTCAGCAGATAGGAGATTGGATCGTTTATGGCAGATCCAGGGCCAGTTTTTTCTGTATTCCATTATCAACTGTAGTACACAATGTCATCATTTTCTGACTACAAGCGGAGGAAGAGAAAGAGATATGGTGTTTGCTTCAAAATGTTCCTGCTGTGTCGTTAAGACACATCTGATGCTAACCGAAACCCCACGCTGCCATATCTGATCTCTTTCTGTATCTGAAGTTGGTGCTTTTCTTTGCTTATTCAGAGCATATCATCAATATGACTAGGCTTGTCAGCGAAAGACATCCATAGATAAAGCCAGTGTTTGTTTGGTGAAGAGGCTTTTAAGGTGTCCTGTTAAATCTCTAAATTGAAGAACCTGCTCTGGTGTAACTGAAAGGCGGGAGTGGCTTTAGTTGGAAAAATACACCTCATTTGGTGTGTGGGTGTAAACAGAGCACTTACGTTATGTGCACATGAATCAGTCAGTTTTAATTTTTTCCAGTGTAGGATGATCCTGTCATAAATTGAATACCCTTTAGCTTCAGGCCCGTTTCACTTTTCTACTAGCCACGCATGTTGTCTGAATGAAAGTCTACTGTACATAAGTGTCTCAAAGTTTACTTAACTTTATTCCAAAGCTTAATTTTTGCTTGCTCTCTCACTCCTTTTAAAATGTTTTGGGTATAAAACTCCTCTCGTGCTGAAGGCTGTTTTTGTCCTGCGCCTACGTTAGAGGGATCAGCAGAGACGTACAGCCAGGCCTTCTGTAACCAGTTGGATCAGTTGTTCTGATTTAAACTTAACAACGCTGGAACAGTGCTGTAAAAAGTTCCCGGGGGCCACTCCTTGATTCATATCAGAGCAGCGCTCAGTGTTTTGCTCTGACTTTCTTTTCAAACTGAGCCGCTTGCATCACAGTCTAATCCCCAGCACACTCTGTTCCACGTACAGAGGCAGTTCTAGTCAACAATTTCAATTTTATTTATAGTGTCAAATCATAACAGGAATTATCTCAGGACACTTTACAGATAGAGTAGGTCTAGACCACACTCTGTAATTTTCAAGGACCCAACAATTCCAGTGATTCCCCCAAGAGCATGCATGAATGTGTAAGTGCGACAGTGGCAAGGAAAAACTCCCTTTTAGGAAGAAACCTCGGACAGACCCACAATCTCCTGTTAACCATATGGCTGCTGGTGTACTGCTGCTCTTTGGCCCGGATCCCAAATAGAATTGTTAGGTAAAAAAGTCAGAGTTGCAAGGAATAATCTTAGAAAGCAGTTTCCTTCTATCTTACCTTTTGTTGTGTATTTTGTGTAGGCTCGCATTGACAGACCTTCCTCCACAGCGCTGCGGAGGAAAGTCCACACAGTATTTTGGGATGGGGAAAAAACGTGCTCTGGTTTATTGGCATTTCTTTAAACCATTTGGTGGAACATGTGAACGTTCAAAAGTAGTTTTAGTCGTGCAACAGAAAACTCAGATTGGACAGATAGTCTAGCTAGCTGTCTGGATTTATCCTGCAGAGATCTGAGGAGCAGTTAACCATAGTCCTCAGAAATCCACCGGAGGTTAGAACGCCAACACAAAGGAAGAGGAAGGTAACTGAACATCCGGTTGAAAAGAGTGACATCCGACGGAATTTCCGCCGGCACTGGAGCAATCCGGGAAGTGGAACGTCGTGGATATAGACTGTTTTGTGTAATGTTTATTAAGATTTCAATTCAACAACTTTATTAATTCCACAACGGGCAATTAGTTAAGAGCAGCTGCAGACAACACACACATACATAACCGCACACAAGCTTACATACAGGCCTACACCCTAGAGAGTAGATAAACAATAATCAAAAAACAGATTTCATCCATTGAAAAGTCGAATCGCAGAAGGGATGAGCCTGTTTTGAAAGCAGGTAAAATATAACGACATCTTGATGGCAACAGAGGAAATTCACTCTGAAGAACATGATCTAAAGAAGACAAAATGCTCGTTTGCTACGATCAGGGCTGCAACTCATTTCGTTACTTTCATTATTGATTAGTCGGCCCGTTATTTTCCATCCCGATTCCTCCGAGCCCGAGGTGATGTCTTTGAGTGTCGTTTTTGACCAACAGTGCCCAACCAGAAGACAATATATTTATTGCTGTGAGAGGCTGGAACTAGAAAGTTTTTGCATTTTAGCTTATAGAAATGACTGAAACATTGAATCGACTAAGGTAATAGTTGCTCTACTAATTTTCTCAGCACTGTCTGTGATTAGGGGTGTACACTGTAAGAGAAGAAAATCCGTAGAAAAACAGATAATGTCCTGGCAGGGGGGGAAGCAGAGGGACAGACACAGAGTTGGAGCCGAGCCAAAGTAGAATACTTTAATTCATTCACTTTATCGGTTATCAGGCAAATAAAATGCTGATACAGATCATCTGCAAACTGCCAAAAAACGGGCCCGATAATCGGTCTATCCCTACATCCATGGGCTGACCAAAAAGTGCAGCCTGCTGAACTACGCCCACACAACATACACCACGGCGTACAATTGACAAAGTGCGGACATCGTTGCCGATAAAAGGATCCAGCGAGCGTTAAAGATGACTTCACGGCAGTTTTACCCTGTCTTTGTGTGACAAATGCATATTAACATGCTCAGACCTGTTGAATAGGACTGTTATAGTGCTCTAATTTGATATCGCTATATCAATATATATTATGATATAGTTCATTTTCTGAAAGAAATCAATTGGGAAACTATAGATAAAATAAACAAAAAAATGGGTAATACATTTATCTGCAAGGTAATTGGGTAATGTCTTATTTGTAACACTAATGCAACAATCTAATATTGTCATAAGGGCTCAGGGTTTCCACGGGGTCTTAAAAAGTCTAAATAAGTCTAAAATTTTAAAATCCAAATTTGAGGCCTTAAAAAAATATTACATTTGCTGAAGTATTGTGTTGTAGGTCTTAAATGATTTTAAACAGGTCTTAATTTCCCTACCTCTTATGCTCGTTGAAATGTTCCCGCAGCGCTTTACAATGTTCTATTTTAATTCCGTGGTGTTGTAGTTCTTTCTATCGCTAGTCCAATTATAATTTGCAATTTAATATTGCAATCAATCTAGACGCCAGTCCTGTAATGCCAATGAGGAATTCTGGGAATTGTTTCAGACATTGTTTCCGCACTCTGACATCTGACTTTTATTTTTTATTTTTGATGTCGTGATATATAGGTCTTAAATTCCATTCATAATTGTCTTTAAAGGGTCTTTAAAAAGTCTTAAATTTTACTTGGTGAAACTGCAGAAAATCTGAGACTACATTAAGGCAATATGGGATTGTTGCATCAGAGCCATTACAGTAATAGCTACAATGGAATAAAAAGAACGGAGTGATGTCTCACTCCTTAGGGTATATTTCATCATATCACCCCACTCTACTAGACGCTGCAGGTAGTAAGAAACTGAAAGCAGGTAAATAATACGTAATATAAATAATTAGTCCATTTCGAACGAGCACTTATTAGGGATATAACAATACATCAACTCCCAATTTGACACAATTCACGATTTTAAGTTCACGATACGATTAAAGACCGTAATAGACCTCCCTCTCTCTGCACCGTCATCAATGTGCAGGACTGCATTAAGGCAATATGGGATTGTTGAATCAGAGGTTTTACAGTAATAGCTACCATGGAATAAAAAGAACGGAGTGATGTCTCACTCCTTAGGGTATATTTAATCATATCCCCCACTCTGCTGTGGAAGCCCTGAGTGGCTTTAAGCATGAATGAGAATGTTTTCACAATCACCTTTTCAGTGTAAATGATTCACATGTTGAGACACCTGAGCGGAGTTCCCTGAAAATCTCAGAGCTAGAAAGAGAAACCTTCCATATTGATGGAAACACTGCATGTTTCCACTGCAGTATAGTTTTTTTTTTATTTTTACTTTGTCGCCCCTGTGTCGTAACTTGTGTAACTATATTTGTGGGGTCCTAAAACCGGGAATACAGTATACTTGTGGGGTCCCGACAGCTTTGTGGGGCCAAAATGCTGGACCCCACAAGGTTAAAGGGCTGTTTGAGGGTTAAGACTTGGTTGTAGGGTTAGAATTAGGTTATGGTTAGGGTGAGGGTTAAGGTTAGGCATTTAGTTGTGATGGTTAAGGTTAGGGTAAGGGGCTAGGGAATGTATTATGTCAATGACAGGTCCCCACAAAGATAGTGCCACAAACCTGTGTGTGTGTGGCGGGTGCACGGTGAGTCTTTGTTACCTCTCTGTGTTTGGTAGCAACCAGTCGCTGCTCAGGGTGTGTGAACACGGACAAAAGGAAAAACGGTGTGTCGAGTAAACCCAGCATGTTAGTCTGGTTGTAGAACTGTGGCTGTCATTGTTTCTACAGGCAGTCGTGTGATTAGATCACTGTCTATATCTTCTGTCTCTTGGTTTTTATTTACTGTAGCCACAGAGGAGTGGAGGTATTTATAGTTTCTTGCCCTCAGAACACAACACTGGATTAATAGCAGTTAGAATCTCTCAATCACACCTTAACTGGGGCGCCTGATTTAGAAACTTACTGCACATACTGCTAATCCCTCTGGGGGTGGTGGTTTTGAACTTTATGGGCAAACAGCATTTCCCTTTTCATAACATTAGTATCAATGTATCATTTTATTAATCAAGTCAGAGAAACATAACCAATGGAGATGCTTCCACTCTGGGGCCAGTCCCAGACTGATAGCAGCATTAATGTAGCGCCCAATAGTTTCTGTGATAATAACAGAATCGTGGACAGAATCGAGAAATTGAGAATTTAAAAAAACTATAAGACAGATTCCATAGCGCCCTACATTAGGTCAGTGCTGAAAGCTAATAATATAATAAGAAGAAAAGAATAACGCAAAATCTGAGACAAAAAAAATAGGGAAAGCTAAGCTGGAGGCTAAAATAAACAAATAGAATATAATTGAATATAATTATACTGTATAATTTAATTTGTGTATTGCAAATTGTTTGAAATAGAAGGAAAAGGGAATGTATTAATGGTTATTTGCATAATGAGAAGTATATGCATGTACTGTACATACCCCGACACACGCAGAGGTGTAAACAGTTGTTAAGTAATGGTATATAAAGACAACGTCATGGTTTAAAGCTAAAGTGACCTGTGAGTTCCAAAGTCTGTGGGGTGAAGGAAATGTTGTGGCTTGATAAAGAGATCTGAGAGTCACTTGTTGCTACCCAGAAAGACGAAACGTTCGGCTCCAGGGTTTTTCCTGCACAGACACATTTTTGGCCCAGTCTTTTAAATTGGGGGTTTCATTTACTCAAGCATTATATATACATTTTTACATGTTTATCACCTTGTCAGAAATAACAGGAGAAATAACAGGAGCACAGATTTCTGTCAGATAAGGTCAGAATTTCCCCCAGTCAAGTTGTTTAGGCCGTTGTCGACGAGGTCCCACCTGGGGCCGTTCCCAGACTGATGGCAGCATCAACGTAGAGCAAAATAGCTTCAGTGATACTAAATCATGGACGCAATCACGAAATTAAGAATTTAAAAAAAGTTATAAGACAGATTCCATAGGGCTCTACAGTCGGTCAGTGCTAAAAGCTAACTGGAGGTTTTAAAATATGACTACGCCTAAGTTTCCAACCGAGCCGCCCCACTGCAACTGTAGTTTAAAAAAACCTCCCCCACCCCCAAATGGCTTAGGCCTGGTGGGCCACTGGGCTTGCCATACACTGGGGAAACCCCAAAGGGAACAAAAAAATGAATTTCCTTTACTGTACACCGACCCATCATGCTTACTGCCGTGCATAGTCTTCCCCCCCCCCCAACCAAAGGCCCATTCTGAGCCAGGAAAAGCCCTGGGTCCCCCCCTTCCTGTTGTTGACCTCCATCAGCAGAGGGCAGCAGCACCTCCACCGCCCTCTTGTTGTTTTAAGTCAGTCAGCACTCAGCCGTGTTGCTTTGCCCAGAGCTGTCTGCTTAATGTCTTCCCCAAAAGCTGTAATTAAGCCCTGCGAGTCCTGTACTCTGCTGCTCACGGCGAGGTGAGGTTGAGCTCAGCCCCCGTGGGGCCGCGGGGCTCACTCCATCCCTGGCACGGCATAGGTTAGACAGCGGTGAAACTGAATTACTCATCCCACTCCACCACTCTGAGCGCAGACTGCCGTGTGTGTCTGTGCCCCAGCTGCAGCCCAGTGTGACTAGAGGCTATGAGCCAAGGCAGGCCGAGCCATGTTGTGCTTAGTATTTACTTATTTTTTATAGCGCCTGGGCCAGACGTAGAGCTGATTCAGCCCCCAGGTCTCCCCGACCGTCCAGTGAGTAACAGCAGGACTGCACACACTTGTCTTTCTGAAGGCACGCACAGACTACACACAGACAGACCCGTTCATTTTTTATTCGATCCTCTCTGACTCCTCAGTCTGCATACTTTTTCGCTCTGCTGTCTATTTTTATTTTTTTTTTTTCCTCATTGAAACCCATATATGAATTTGTTCTCATAACTGAAGTCCCTTCAACCATCAACCACACTTTTTGTTTCGGTGGATTTATGGGTGATGTAAACCAGCGTCCTGTTGGTCTGCAGCAGATGAGCCCTTCCTGACCGCTCTGTCAACAAACCCAAAGAACAAAGGTGTCAACATCTATATACCTCCTGATCGGCATCTGTGTTTTGTCACCACACACACACACACACACACACACACACACACACACACACACACACACACTGTCCTGTTTCACACCTCTATGTTGACCCAGGAGGATGGAGCAGAGCCATCAACTGGCTTGTCCTTTTGCACACACACACACACACACACACACACACACACACACACACACACACACACACACACACCACACATACATTGTGACACCCTACTCCTCTTTACTCCTTCAGACCTAACAACTCTACTTTTTGCTGTGCATTTGTGCACCATCTGCATGGGTGTTTAGAGTCTGTGGCTTCATGTGTGGTTGTCCTTCAGCCATGTGCACACATGCATAAAACGGAACCACAAGTTAGATTTAGGCTTCTTTTCTGTGTCTTTGCTGAAACTGGCCGACATGTTACCCTTTCCCCCCAGTATTAGTCCAATCAACATATGGGTGGCAGTTGCAGCCCCCCTCCCCTTCCCTAGTGGTATTCAATACATAGGTTTCAGTTTAAACATCTGGCCTGAGTGTGTCAGAGTGTCCCCTGCTATTGATATTCTAATTGATCACCTCCCCCAGTTCAGCTGATGAGTCTGATAAGGGCTCTCTTTAAAGCAAAGGCCACAGACCACTGGCCTTCAGATCACAAACTGCTTTGATAATTGGCCCAGTACTAATAACTTTGTAGTGAGTTAATTAGTATATTGAACAGAATTAGCCATAAAGTTTCATCATGTTTTTAGTACCTGATAAAAAGGCTTGGTTAAAGTTGAGACAAAATACTCCCTCTTTCATGTTTGTCAAATCAACCGTGACTTTGATAAGACTTTTATCTCATCATGATCGTAACTGTCGTCAATGATCACAGTAATGTGGTAAAATAAAGCGTGAATAGAAACGGAATCAACTCACAAGTGCAGTTTTCTTGTGACCAAACACTGTCATCTATTTCTGAAAGATAAATCAACTGTTGTCAAAGATAAAGTAGATCAAGAGGCTGATTGATCCAGATAATCTGTATTGGTGTAAACATACGTATTGACTGAATTCATCATTGATTTAGCAATCCTTTTGTTCAATGAATGAAAAGCAGTGGATCCTCACATCTGAGAAGCTGGAACCAAAAGATATATGCCTTTTTTTAGCGCCATAAAAGACTTTGTTACCATCCACAATGATTTCCAGTTTACTGTTTAAAAATCACTATTTTATATTTGCACGTACTATCGTCTTTGATAGTAAAGCTCTTAAACTGCAGCTTATCCCTTTTCCAGCTCTTTCATAACACAACAAATGTGAGCAGTCATTGCCAATAATGTTTCTGCTGTGTGTTTACGTCAAGCCCAAATATCTGCTGAAAAGTTCTTACAGTTTCAGCTTGTTGACTCTCAATTATCAAAAATGTGTGCAGAAGTCCAAACGTGATCATTCCTCAGGCTTTACTGCAAACTTTCACCCAGTCATGTGAGAATAAAAAAACAACCATATAATGTTCGGTAAGGTTCCGTCTCTTTTCCAATATTAATTTGCCCTCATCAGCGTTGTTTGTATCATTTTCTTTTAAAAGTAAGCTTTACTCATGATCTTGAATGAATTTCTCACTACTGTTTATGCTCTCAGTGGATGTCTGCATGCAGCTTCTGCCCACTTCCAAGTAAGTAAACCTGATCTGCAGCCATGAGGGCTGAGCAGAGGCTTTGCTCCTCCCTGTCTGGTATCCCGGTATAAAGCCCTCCCTCCCTCAGCCGACCTCAGACCAAAGTTTAGAAACTGTGTGAGAGGAGCTTTTCAGAGAGCCCTGGCCCATGAGGGGAAGGAGTATTTATTGAAGTTTTTACTACTCCCGCAACCCTTGATTTTCGTCGACTTCATTTTCTCTGATGTGGATTACTTGAAGCTGACACGCCAGGATTAAAGAAAAAAAAAAAGGATATTGCGTTTTTATTGAAAGCTATGGTGGCTTACGATGAATTGGGTAGCTTGGTGCCTATCAAACGGACTCTGCAAGTGATAGACTACCAGAACCAAGCCAACAAAGAGTCAGAGGTGAGATGCAGAAATAACACACGTTGTGGGGAAGTTTCTACTTAGTTCAGCTGTTACCTGTGCCTTTCTTTCAGTCAATGTTTGTCAGGAACTCCTCTAGATGAGGTCATATCTTTGTGTCTGATTGTGAGTGAATCACCGCCTTACCCTGTTTTTTTTGTTTTGTTTTTTTTTATCTCACTTGGGCACACAGTGTTGGTGTGTGTGCTTTCAAATGCCTTGTTCCTGTAAAATGAGACTTTGAGCCTGAGATATCGCCTAAGCTGGAAAAAGTTAATCATTGGATTACACTGCACCTATGAAGTTGGTATCAGTGCGCTGACCCCCCTCAGTGTTGTGTATTCCCCCGGCTCTTCTTAAATAATGCATCCCAGCAGACAGCTCATCCTTGGTGGGATATGGAGTCTGTAGGCTCAAAGGTACCACAAAGGGGGTAAACTCTCAGTCAACAACCATTCTGTCTAGAACAACTCCGCTGACATTTGAAAAGAAAGTGCAGGTTATCTTTGATGCAAATTCAGCACAGCAGTATGAGAGCATTCCTCAAACTGCAGACACAATTAAAGGGAACACAGGAGTAGAAACCCAGCTGTACTCTCTGTACTTAAAAAAATAAATTAAAAAAATCGCTACTTTAGCTTCTTCCTTCCCCTTTCTGAGGCTTGCATGGTTCTCTTTCGTAAAGCGATTTCAGGGAAGATGTGGTTTCATTGACCGTAAGCCACTCGATAAAGCAGAAGTCTAAGAACAATTCGCGAAGCGAGTCCTGTTCTCACACAACTGCACACATGAGACACTCTGTGCTGACTTATTGACGACCTCGACTCTTTCATTCGCGTTCTGCTCTGCGCTGCTATCAGCTCAAGCTGTGCTGTAATCCCAGGGACACATCTGTGGTATTAGCTCGCAGCACACACAAGGTTACATCAAAGGGAAAGCGCAGGAAGCACTTTTGCTATCCCCGAAAGAACTCCTGATGTGTATAAAGTTTGTAACCTTAGGTCAGGAGTTTAAGCAGCGCACCGCACATATTCCCCTGATGATAGTTATCTGGAGCAGCAGCACAAACCCCCGGATCCGTCTGGTTTCCTGAAGTGAGCCTGACTCGCTGTAACTCCACAGAGTTCCCGGGTCAAACCGCCAGGAATAGCAACTTTCTCTGTCTGCACTGCTGATAAACAAAGACTGGGACCAGTGGTCTTTTGTTATTCTGGGGCCAGTTCCCAAAGGACAGGAAGGGCTAAATGGCCAGCACGCGTTTCCAGTATTTACTTTGGAAACCCCCCCCCCCACCCAACTGAAACTATTTTCTTTGTCCACTGGCATTAAAATGTCACAAATTAGATTTAGGCAAGTCTAGTCCCCACAGACCAGTCAAAGTAGTTCTGTCTCTGCATGCAGACCACAGTTAAAGCAGTAGGCATGTGGCATCTGTTTGCTGGCCCCTGCCACTAGAGGGCTTGCTAAGTTCTCAAGGCTGTCTGTCTGCTCTAGTCTGATGTGGCGACCCAGAGCAGAACGCGACTCGACCGCAGCCCTTAGGCCACGCCTGACTGAGCGGATCTGTTCCACAGCTGTGTCCGCAGAGCCCGGAGCCTCAATGGCTGCTCTGTTTCCCAGATTCGCTGAGCCAAGGCAAAATCCCATTTGGCCTGAGTCAGGAGAAAAGTCATACGGCTTTTTAGCTGTTGCGGTGCTTCATTTCAGAGAGCAAGAGCCCTCATTAGTGTGAAGTTCTTAAAATGCAAAATGTTTTGCGGGCAGTGCAAACTTTTGGGAACGCTAATTATGGCCGGGGCTGTCTCATCATGTCATGTTTTTCGAAGAGGCTCTGTGGGCTGAAATCATTACTTCAGCTCTGCAGCTCTTTGATTCCCGCAGCCTGTTGTTGTTGGCACGAGTCCAAGCAGCTCTCTCCTTTCTCTCAGCCTCGGGGCTGGTTGAGGGGAGGGGTCACCTGGCCCAGGTGTAGTGCTGTTCTCACGCGAGGCCTGTTGGAGAGCCTGTCTCGACTCGCAGCCGCAAACACCGCTGTGCACCCCCTGCGACGCTGCACTGAGTAAACACTCGAGAAGGGACAGATTCACTGTCTGTTTACGACCGCTGCTTCCTTCCCCGACTCACAGCGGTGGTCTGCTTTTACTGAGCAGTCCTGACACACTGTCCATACTGCTCGGTTTCCCTGGGAAAGCTAGTTAAAGCGCCGGAGCACTCAGGATGCATTTATCTCACACTGTTTTAGTGATGGAACAGATCCACTCTCAAGTGGAGTTATAGCTGTTGTCGGGCCAGATAGTAGCCGAGTGTGCAGGGAGGGGTGTTGAACAGCTGAGAGCAGGTTCTTGTGCATTCCTGGCATTCTTCCAAACCCCCTTCCAGATCAGCAGTCAGAAAGGGTCTTTGTGCTCAGTGGGCAGGCCTGGCTGCAAGACTCTTCACATGATAGAGCCAACAGCTGCTGGGGCTGCTTCCTCCTCCTCAGTATCTCTGTCTGCGGCTCGACCCCGGCTCCAGCTACTCCTATTTCCTCGCCCCAAAGCAGGGAGTGAAGTCAATAATGAGGATTTATGACTTGACTTGATGTGTTTTATTCAAGAAAGTCCCAAAGGAAGCGTGGACTTGACTTACTGCTGAGGTCTGACGATGTCATATCTGGCATTACTGATCGATTCGTTCTGTGTCGCTGCACGCAGAATGAATGTTCCGACATGTCTTTGACACGAGCTGTGATAAAATTTCCCGACTAATCTCTCCTTCCATTTTGCTTCCTCAGGAACCCAGCACAAAGCGGGTCCGTCCTCTCGGCAGGGTGACGTCGCTAGCCAACCTCATCTCTCCGGTGAAGAATGGGGCCGTCCGGCGCTTCGGCCAAACCATCCAGGTAAGCTCCCATGACATTACCCCCCCCCCCCCCCCCCCCTCCCCCCCCCCCAAAAAGGGAACTCCTCAGGGAAAAGGGCACCTTTTTTGCTATTCTGCATGTTGCACCAAACAACTTGGCTTCCGATTGCAACATGTCTGATATCTGGGGCTTCCTCTTTTCCCACGTGCAGGCCTCTTTCCGGGGCGATGGCAAGTCGCCGGGCGCGCCCCAGAAGCCTTGCAGCAAGGCAGCGGCCCCTACACCGCCCAAAAGGAGGAACAGCATGCTGTGGTCAGAGACGCTAGACGTCCACCAGAAGGGAACTTTCTCTACCAAAGAAATCAAGCGGCAGGAGGTGAGAATCAGCACTGAGACATGAACATACAGTAGAAACGGCAAGAAAATTGTAGGTCATGGTGAGGACGCCGAGGAGCCAGACAGTGGTGAATTCTTCCCGTCTACCAGACTAGTTCCACATATCCCTGTAGTATTTGTGTCAAACGGTCTAAATGGGGCTAAAAGCCTCCTCAGGCTCATTTCCCAGTCTGTGTAAGCTCACATATACCTGACATGCCAACAAACTAGCGCTCTCTTACACGTCATCCCCACTTGTCCTGCATATGTCAGACATCTTAGCCAACTGTCAGAAGCCATAAACTTCGTACACTTTTACACACAGAGAGCAGCCAGAAAGATTTCAGTCGTTTGGCACCAGTGCTCGGTTACAATAATGTAATGACATCCTGATTGATGTGGTTGGCTAAAAAAGAATCTTTTTGTGCCTCCTCCTCCTCCCCTTCCTCAGGCCATATTTGAGCTGTATCGTGGAGAACAGGACCTGATTGAGGACCTCCAGCTCGCACGCAAGGTTTGTGCTTTTTAAATCTCTGAGGCAGAGGGAGTATATAATAAGCAAATGCATTAAATCAAAGTCTGGCAGGCCTCCCACACAGCCAAGCCAGGAACTATAAAAAGACAGGAATTATTCCTCGTCCTTTTCTCTCGTACCCTTACTGCTCTTTACAAGCTATTCATAGCATTCATCCCCCTTTTTGGCCTGATGGGATGTTGTTATTTGACGTGTTTGGCTCCTCTCCTGTGCACAGGCGTACCACGACCCGATGCTGAAGCTCTCCATTATGTCAGAGGAGGAGCTCACGCACATCTTCGGCAACCTGGACGCCTACATCCCTCTGCACGAGGACCTCCTGGCGCAGCTCACCAAAGCCACGGCGCCAGACGGGACTGTGGGCCGGATCGGACAGATTGTCGTAGACTGGGTAAGTGTCCCGTCACCAAGGACCTCAGCCTCTTCGACTAGGGCTTGGTATTGTTCAAAATACCAATACCGTGACTTCAATGCCGATTCCCTAAATTATCCCCTTTTTTTTTTTTTTAATACCAATTTTATGAAATCCATAAGAAATTACATTGCAGAATGCTTATAGGCTCATAGACGCAGATGAGATTTACTCTTTAGGGATTGAAATTGGGTATTGGGTACTTTTTCGATACTAAGGAGGCCATTTGGTCAGTGTCTAAAAAGTATTGAATTCGTTACCCAGCCCTGTCTTCGATTCTGTCAAAGTTCAACCGTGTTTTTCCAGTAAAGACAGACAGCGTTAGTAAGTGTCTCGTCTCCCCTCCAGCTGCCAAGGCTTAACGCCTACAAGAACTACTGCAGCAACCAGCTGGCTGCCAAGGCGCTGCTGGACCAGAAGAAGCAGGACCCACGCGTGCAGGACTTCCTGCAGCGCTGCCTCGAGTCACCCTTCAGCAGGAAGCTGGACCTGTGGAGCTTCCTGGACATCCCGCGCTCGCGCCTGGTCAAGTACCCGCTGCTGCTCAAAGAGATCCTGAGACACACCGCGGCAGAGCACCCGGACGCCGCCAGCCTGGAGGAAGCGGTAAGTCAAGGAACCGGATTCAAGTTTACCACAGGATGTTTACGTTCTCTTTTAGATCCGTTATCTTAACGTCTCAGAAGGTAATGCTTTGATTCCTCGTGTGTGCAGATCACCATCATGCAGGGCGTGCTGTCGGACATCAACATGAAGAAGGGAGAGTCCGAGTGCCAGTACTACATCGACAAGCTGGAGTATCTGGACGACAAGCAGAGAGACCCTCTGATCGAGCAGTGCAAGAGCCTGCTGTGTCACGGCGAGCTGCGGAACAAGAGCGGCACGGTGAGCAACCCACACACACACACTCTTTCCTCTCATCGACACATGGCTGTCTCTTCACTCATCAACGCAAGCCTCACGTCCCGTACAAGGCAATCAGGCTATAACTGACCCCCAAAATAGCCTAGATTTACCCATGCTAGTATGAACTTTGATAACCGCAAACATCTTGTAGAAAAAAAAACATCTGGTTTTAATTTTTGTCCTTGTTTTTGTTGTTCCCTTCCAGAAGCTGCATGTGTTCCTGTTCACCAAGCTGCTGGTTCTGACCCGCCCCGTCACCAGGAACGAGCGCCAGTGTTTCCAGGTTTACCGGCAGCCAATCCCAGTGCACGATCTCCTGCTGGACGACCTGCAGGACGGAGATGTTAGAATGGGCGGATCCTTCAGAGGCGCTTTCAGCAACGCAGACAAAGGTAAGGCTTGTGTTTTTATAAAAGGTTTATAGCAGTTAATGTAGGAATATAAATTGTCTTCTGTTAAATATAGCAGATTGCTAATTCCACTTCCCCCCCCCCCCCCCCCCCCCCCACTCTCTTCCACAGCCAAGAACATTTTCCGCGTGCGTTCCCAAGACCCGAGCCAGGCGCAGTCTCACACCCTGCAGGTCAACGACGTCTTCCACAAGCAGCAGTGGCTGAACTGCCTCCGCAGCGCCATTTCCGTCCACCGGCCGCTCGGCGAGCCCTCAGCGCCGTCCCCGCCGGTGAGCGACGCCCGCTCCAAGCGCCGCCCGTCCTCCATCTCCGCCATCGTCCACATGGAGGAAGCGGACGAGAACTGCCCGCGGCCGACCTCTCAGTCCGCCCCCAGTACGCCGTGCAACAGCGCGACGCCCAGCCCCACCACAAAGTCCCCTCTATCCCGCTCCTCCTCGTCAGCTTCGTCGTCCTCTTCGACGTCGCCGCTCTCCTCGCTCACATCGCACAAAACCAAAAAGGACAAGAAGTCTCTTTGCTCTTTAGGGAAGAGAAAAGAGACTATGGTGTGAAGTGAGGGGAAAAGGAGAAAAATGGACTCCTGGGTGGACATTTTTGTAAAAAGACAAACAACGTGGAGAAGCGTGGGACTTGTATTTATGTGTGTCTGCGTGCGTGCGAATTATTAAAACAGTGTTCTGTGTTACTGTCCTCTTCGGCAGCTATTTACCTGACCCCCTCCATCCACGTGCATCCCACAGAGACACAGTATTCTGGATAGACATGCACGGCTTCCACCAGCTCTGAAAAGGGAAGGCCAAAGAGAAGCAAACGCACATTTCACACACGTGTGTGTGTGTGTGTGTGTGTGTGTGTGTGTGTGTGTGTGTGTGTGTGTGTGTGTGTGTGTGTGTGTGTGTGTGTGTGTGTGTGTGTGTGTGTGTGTGTGTGTGTGTGTGTGTGTGTGTGTGTGTGTGTGTGTGTGTGTGTGTGTGTGTGTGTGTAAGGATAGAGGTGGTGCATTCAATCCTGTTTACTGTTAATTTGATATTTAAGCATTATTTTAGACCTTTTTTGGGGGGCTATAATGAAAGTTTTACACTTTTATATTCTAAAATGTATTGTAGTATTTTGTAGGTATCATAAAGCAGCACTGTTTTAGCTTTTAGGTGAAGTTTATTTGAAATTGTGAGCATGTTTAGCAGGCAAGAAAGGAGGAGAATCCCCCCTAAAAGATGATGATGTACTACACAAAGCTACAAATTTCTCTGTAAAAGTCTGATTTTGAGATTAATCAGAAGACATGTCTTATTTTTATACATTCCTTTAATGACAGATATAAGGACCTTTTTTTTCTTTTTTTTCCTGCATTTACTGCAGTCAGAGGCATTAATTTAAATCCAGTGACATATGAGACTTCAGTCTCTCTCTGTTTGAACAAACATCACTATGAAGTATAGTGGTCGTAAATCATCCGATGTCGAATCATGACGAGAGATGAGGAGTTTTGTTTTGAAACAAAATTTTGAACTGAGCCATGTTGGTTTTGAAAAAGCGGACTTTTCAGGATGAAACAGATCACTTTTCAGTGTAGCATCTTGCATGGAACTTTAGTTGTGGACACTGCGTGTAACAGTAGAAGCAGCAGGATGTATTTACACAGACAGTAAAACATGTACAAGATGGAAATAAGAGAATGTTGTTGAAGGCAGAAGGGAAAAGAGAGAAGATGGATAAAGCTGTGTTTTGGAACTGAAATAGATTGCCAATGCAAGATGTTTAACTCCATTAACTTCCTGTATAAGTTGATGTGATATCTTGCTCATAGAGGGATAATAGATGGTAAACATCAAGTGAGTGAAATCGATGGAAAAAAGTATGTAGGGGAAGGGAGACACAAAAAGAAGGTTTTTGTTATGTGCACAAGATGAGAAAAAGAGAAGAAAGAGAAAAGGGCAACTTGTTGCTACGAACTGTATGTAATTAAAGAACAATAAAGATCTGTGTAAGATTTGCAACTGAACTTTTGGTTTCATGTCTTTATGGGGTTTTTTTCTCTGAAGAACTGCGATTATTCGATTAGTCTGGCTCAACGGATTTACATTGCTGGGATAAAGCCTTACAACACTGCTGGATGTTCTTCCCCTTCCACTATCTATTTTGCCAGGGTACTTTTGCAGCATCCGGGGCTTATCGCTGCCTAGGGCAGTTTTAATTGGTTTAAAGAAAAGCAAACAAGCCATAATGTTTTTCCCCTATTCCAGAATAGATAGGCAGTCAGACCATTCTTCAGCACTCTACACTTAGCTAACCAGCTGCCAGTTTTCGTTTTAAACTTAAGCTAACTGGCTGCCATGTTTTGTGCTAAACTTATGCTAACAGGTAGCCAGTTTTCGTGCTAAACTTAGCTAACAGGTTGCCAAATTTCGTGCTAAACTTAAGCTAACAGGTTGCCAGTTGTCGTGCTAAACTTAAGCTAACCAGCTGGCAGTTTTCTTGCTAAACTTAAGCTAATTGGCTGGCATTTTTCGTGCTAAACTTGGTTAACCGGCTGCTAGTTTTCGTGCTAAACAAAGCTAACCGACTGCCAGTTTTCGTGCTAACCGACTGACCGCTTTTGTGCTAAACTAAGCTGACATGCTGCCTGTTTTCGTGCTAAACTAAGCTAACAGACTGCCAGTTTTCATGCTAAACTAAGCTTACTGGCTCTAGCTTCGTAGTGAATGGACAGACATTAGAGTTGTACAGAAAGAGTAAGGTGACAAGTGGATCTTCTTATTTAACTATCAGCCAGAAAGCAAATAAGTGTTTCCCAAGATGTCTAACTATTCTTTTTATAGACTTTAAAATAGACACAACAGCTTGCACATCCTCATTGGGCTAGGTCAGGTTGTATGACTCACATAACACTTGTAGAGTGTCTTTAAATAAAGGCAGAACAAGGAGATACCCATTGATTTATGACTGTGCTTAACTCTTAACCAAACAGTCAGTTCCATGTAGGTGCCAAGAGAAACATTTGCAGCGTAGGAATCAGTCAGGTTTTTTCTTTTTCAAACTGCGACATCTCTGCCTGGTCCCTGTTTGAACAAACTTATTAGTCAATAGAGAGTTTTTATTGAAAGAAAAGACTCCCTTTGTCAGGTCTGTGCTTTCCATTTGGAAGACTAAATGGTCTACAAGAGCCTCTGAAATGTTTTAATGAACAGATTGGGTTTAAAGGATTTAAAACTGGAAGCTCAGTTCATATACTGTTGTCTAGTTGGGTAATCACTTGGAAGAAAATGAAGAGAGACAGCTTCATTTCAGCCATCAGCGAGCTTTGTGACTGTGAAACAGGTCTGTGCTGGAGCAAGGCAGATTTTCTTCCCTTTTAATATGTCTGCTTGGCAAAAGGCCTCTTGTCTGCCTCTGAGAAACTGAGAGCATTCTCCAAACATTTGCTCATGCTCTCCACACAGTCGACTATTTACTTTAATGGAAGTTGGACATGTACCAGCATTATAGTTAGTGAAATGGGCGCTGCTAAGTTCCTGGGTTAGAACTCTCCTGTCCTATTTTTTTGTAAATAGGTCATTGTATTGTCCATTTACCAGTATTTATGAGCATTACATTTGATAATACTTAAACCATACCCTTATTAACAATAAGTACTCTCCTAAAAAATGGAAATTCAAATCAGTTTGCTCATTTGATTGTGGTTTAAAGGTAAAAGACAAGTATTATTGTTGAGACCCCCCAAAGACTTTTGACTGAGTAGGAACCAGTATGCTTAAATTAAACCTAGATGTATTTTTGTCTGTCCTCCATCCATGCAAAGACAGAAAGAGGTTGTTTATTTCAGTGTTGGAGGCCGAACCAAAGTGTTGATGTGTTTAAACAAGCCAATGTGGCTGAGGCTGATTTTAGGATACCACACTCTATAAATGTCAGCTGCTGTTACAAAACAAAGTGGCACTTTTGGAGATCTTTTAGTTTATGAAAAAAACACCATGTAGCTTTTAACTAGCACCATAACTTTCTCTTTAAGTCAGAGATCTTCAACAGGGGGTCCAGGGCCCTTTTTTCAAAAATGTAAATGTCTTAACATGAATCCAACAAATTATTAGCAAATGTATAATCAGCCTATTTGTGTAAAAAACACATAGGCTTTCTGGCCTATGGGTAAGGTAGCCATCCACAGATACAGTTCATCCTAAGGATTCCCTGTGCCACATGTATATGTAACATTAAAACTTGAGTTATAAAATCATGCCAACAATTATTTTAATAGCTTAGTTTTCTATGGACTAAAAAGGTATGTATACAGGCTTTAGGCCGCCCACACGTTATTGTAGGCCCAGTTTAATATGCAACTTAATTTTATATAATATGTAGTAGGGGGGTCCCTGCTCCCTCTCTCTCAGTTAAGGGGTCATTGGTTTAAAAAACATTGAAGACCCCTTCTTTAAGCAAAATCATGCAGCTGAGAATCAGTGCAGACAAAAACACAGCAGGACACTCTCTCTAGTGTAGCAGAAAGTTCCCTATCAGCAGCTCATGTGTGCTACTGACAGATCTGTGGGACGGATTATTGACGGACACAGACAGCTGAGCCTCCTGTCAGTGATCCGTCACCGCCACATCCTTTGACACTTATCTCCCTCCAGCAAACAACTCAACAAACACACCCTTCAGTCGCTTCAGTATCTGAGCTGAAGAGACTCACCTCAAAGGGTCAGATGAACTGGATGAGGCACAAACTTCCCTGACTGGTCTGACTCAGTTTCCTGCTTCTGTTTTACCATAACTACAATGTGGAAGTGGCACCTCATTCTTGACAATTAGCCAATGCAGAGGTGGAAAGACTACAAAAATATTCTACTTAAGTAAAAGTACTATTACTTTGATGAACTTTTACTTAAAAGGTAACTACGTTTTTTTTCAACGGTGTAAAAATCTTCTCAGGTAAAAGTAAAAAGTAGCTAATTTAAAATGTCACAAAGTACAATACTACAAAAGAAACAAGTAACGAAACTAAATTGAAGTAAAAGTACAAATTTTAAAAACTACTTCAAAAAGTAAAAGTCCACAAAAAAATAACTACTCAATTACAGTAACGTGAGTAAATGTAATTCGTTAACTTTCTGCCTCTGAGCCAATGTGACAATAAGCTTAGGCGACAGGATTCATCTCTGGAGGGGTAAGGGAGCTGAACAGTTCACTTTTCAGGACTAAAAATCCACGTCTGTTTTAGTTTTAGACTTTGTAGTTGGTTCAGAATAAGAGGAACTGTGCTCATTTGTTTAGATGTTCCAAAAGACACATTGACACCGAAATGAAGTCAGCATTTCACTTCTTCATCCCAAAAGTGTGATGCATTGCTTGACTCACCTAAATTGGGACCAAAATATATTTATATATATATATATATATATATATATATATATATATATATATATATATATATATATATATATATATATATATATGTATATCCTTTGTGGCTTTTCAAAGGAATTTTCCATTTCTTTCAGAATATTTGAGCTTGGTCTTTTGTAATGTCATCATCACTTTTTCCTTTTTATTATTATTTAGCAGTGTTCGCTCGAGGTTGGCTAATTCTGTGTATTTTCAACCATTTTAGGACATATTTACTGATGCACTAATACATGTTTCTTTTCATCTGCAATGGATCAAATGACTACATGTGTAATGCGAAATGGGTCGTTCGTAGTGAATCCCTAACCCTGGCACATTTATATTGATGTTTTCAAAATGGCACAGTTGATTAACGGATTAGTTTGACGTTTTGGGAAATACTTCCCACTGACTTCCTTGCCAAGACTGGGATGAGTAAATCAACACCACAGATCAAACAAATAAGATGGAGTATGTTAATTATTGAGCTTCAGTGAGGCTGGTAGTCAGATTCTCTTCAGCTTTAGACAGAGTCAGGCTAGCTGTTCCCCTCTGTTTCCAGTCATTATGCTAAGCTAAGCTAATCGGCTGCTGGTCAGCTTCATATTTAGGCTACAGCTACACTACTACGTTTTCATTTTCTTTTTCGTTTCGAGACAAAATCGATCTGCTTCCACAAGAGTTTTTAGCTCCAGTAGCATAACTAATCTTCATAAATATTTACAAGTCTGTCTCATCATGACCAGTGGCATACACTGGGCATGTGCGTGCCGGTGTAAACAGGAAGCAGATTGTCTGACATTACTCATGGACATCATGGATGTGTAAGTTGAAAATACAGAAAATACTTAGAGAAAGAACAACAATGGCGAAAAGTAAGACCAGAGATTAATTTGCTTGGACTGACGACGAGGTGGAACTGTTACTGAAAGGTATGTAAGTGTGAAATGTTTGTTTAAAGCACTTGAATAAGATTTACATCATACTTGATTTACAGCTGATATGTGAAAAGGTACACAACATTATTTGTTTAACAGTAATTTAGTTTTACTGCGAACCGTCACAGGAAGTGCTTTTATTTTGAAGTAGTCTACACAGAAGTTGTCAGTAGTGTACTCTTGCTAGCGTGTACTGAGATGAACGTGAAACGTTAGATGCAAAACACGTCCGTCATGCTTAAGTTGTTCACTTTCTTGTGTGTAAAACTGCAGCATATTGAACACTAAATGGTCACAGTAAAAGACAAGCATTTTTTAGTCGTCATTCAAAGCCATTCCACTACAGTAAGCTACCTAACAGATAAGACTGACTGATTTGTGCCGTTTCCAAAGGTCTCCGTTTGTGCCCGTCCAGACAACAAAGCAAACTCTGAGTTTTCAAACCAAAACGGGGGCAGCAGTATTTCCAAATGTCTCCGTTTTAGGGGCTTGGAAAACGCCGGAGTAGTGAAGATGTGAGGTTAAAAACGAAAATATATAAGAAAAATATTGTTTTTTAAACCGAAACGTAGTAGTGTGGATGTAGCCTTAAGCGTGATTCATGGATGTGCGAAGGCTTCACGCAGAGCTTTCGCCGTGGGGATCATGTGGAGTGTATGGTAGAGCGAGTAAGGGAGTGAGAGAATGAACCTGTGCCGTATTAACGCCTCCCTCATGAGTGATGTATCCTATTTCATCTTTTTATTACTGCTCTGCATGGTTGAACGGTCCAAGAAGATGGCTTGGTCTGTGTTGCTTGGCTTTGTTTTGATGCTTGCATGGCTTCTTATACTGAATGTGGATACTGTTGATGTGTAACTGTGCTAATGTCTTGATGCTTCCTGTAGCTCTGCATGGCTTACTGAGAAAGCTTATTTGTTGCTCTAGCTGTCTGTATGGTGTCTTGTTGACTTCTGTCTGTATGGTGTCTTGTTGACTTCTGTCTGTTTACCCTGTACTAATGTCTTGCTGTTTCCTGTTGCTCTAGTCTAAAATCATCTACCCAAAGGACTACAGTTGGAAATTAGCCGGCTGGCTAACACTGGCACATTTACAGAAATGTTAATTAATGTATGTTGTCCTTATAAAATAAAGAATAAGAATAAGAATAAGAATAAGTGACGGCGATTAGCTTTGGAGCAAGTAGTGATTCTAGAGTCATAGTGAGAGAAACAAAGTGTCTCCCCTGTTCTTTCTGACCACGGTGGGAAATCTGGAGCAGGAAAAGTTAACCCTCTCCTTGATTTCATGTTGTTTATGGGGAAGGAGAACCAGGAAATGTATTGGGGGAAATGCAACGCTACCCAGCCACGGCCAAGCGACGCCGCGACGTGTAGTTACATTTTTCGTATAGAGGTGCACATCAGGCTACGGCGTAGGGTCCGGCGTAGGGTCCTGCGTAGGGGTCCGGCGTAGGGGTCCGGCGTAGGGTACGGCGTAGGGTCCGGCGTAGGGTCCGTGTCTCCATGTACCAACGTACATAGCCACGTCGTAGATTAAACGCAGAAGCATAAATCACGCTTTAACTTACAGACGTGAGAGTGGATCGATTTTCTCATCTAATTCTCAGTGAATAAGCACACTTCCCAAAATGTCAACTGCGACACTAAACTCATATAAATATTTATCTGGCTTTGTCCTGTGCCAAGGATTAGGAAGGAACATGATATTGCATTGTCATGGAAAGCTTGTTGTTTGGAGAGGTATATAAGGGCTCATTTAGCTGGGACAACGAGCAGTCTAAACTGCCACAACATCGCCACCTTTGCCAAAGAAGTAAATTACAGACAAAGCCGACGACGTGCAAGGACTGTTTTGACAAAAATGTTGGGTAAAACAGCTGGAGGAAAACTCCCTCTGCAGCATATTTGATGGAGCACAACAACACGACTTGTTGAAGGGCCCCCTGTTGATGCTGGTGGACCACGTGGGCGATGAATTCATTTACTCGGGGCTCATGCATGGTGAAAAGGCCACATAGCCCCACACAGAGCGCAGATAACATAACAGAGGGATTGTCTATGAGATTAGCATGCACACATGCCAAGGCTTACAAGCCGTGTAGCTCCTCTGTGTCTGTTTCAATTAAATGCAAACAACATCTCTATTATCAGCGCTGGGTTAGAGGCTAGAATCAGCGGTGGAAGAAGTATTCAGATCCTTTACTTAGGTAAAAGTTACAAGTAAAAGCCCTGCATTGTAAGGTATACTTAGAAAGAAGTACTCAATGCAGAAAAATCCTCACATTTTAGAAAGTGGAAAGGATCCAAACAGTTGTGTGTTTAATGGTCTAATCATTTCAGCTGGACTTGTAGGCCGTTATTATTGTTGGGTAGTTTAATTTGTAATAAAACGTCAGATTTTATACACTACTTGTGTTTTGTGTGAAAAAATCTTAATTTGTAAAGTAACTAGTAACTTAACCCTTGTGTTGTCCTCGGGTCAAATTTGACCCGTTTTTTATATCAGACATGAAGACATTCTTTCAACCAAATTACCCAAAAATAACTTGGATACATGGATGCATGTTGAATGGATGCATACAACATTATTCGCAGGTAAAATGAATGATTACTTCCATTGAATTTTAGGTGTTTTCTTAAATGTTATAGCATTTGAAAAAACAAATTTGAAATGGTTTTAAATCAGTCTCCTGACTTCTCCTCTGTGATCCACTCAACATCCTCTGATCTTAACTATTGGTCAAAATAATTCATTATTTCTGCTTTTTTTAAACTCAGAAATTAGGTATAAGGTAATTTAAATTAGGTTTATTGACCATGAATAATAATTTTTTTAAAAAACGTTGAAAAATATGTCAAAATTGTTTTAAAAAGCGTAAAAAGATTAGAAAAACTTCCATTTTCGGTTATGACCCGGAAAGACAACAAGTTCATGGTGTACGGGAAGACAACACAAGGGTTGAAGGGGAACTATGCAGTTTTTTTAGCTTAATTTACCTTAACTGAACAGCTTCGGAGTCATTGGAATGGCTATGTGACTTTTTTCAGGTTGAATGGTGGTCGTCTCTCTGAAATGTAGTGGAGTAGAAGTAGAAAGTGGCATGAAAAGAAAAGAATCAAGTAAACTACAAGCACCCTACATGTGTACTTAAGTACAGTACTTGAGTAAATGTACTTAGTTACATCCCACCACTGGCTACAAGGCACTGGAAACTCCCTGGATATGAAACTTTAAGATCAGTTTACCAAATCCACACCCACAGACAATAAAACAATGAACTCAAGACATAATCGGAGGAGCAAAGTAGCGCTTGGGGGGCAACCTAAGAACACTGGGGGTCAGATGGGTTCACAGCAACCCTCCATCAAAACCTGGACTCCATGTTTATGTCAAAATACACTCAGTAGTGCTCGTCCTGACAGACCGGGAACTTGTTCAGTCATCCCTCACGCGCTGCCGAAAGGAGCTGTCAGCTCCTTGTGCTTTTCTCTCAGACAAATATCACTTTGTCTCGGGGATTTCCTTTTGCCTTAGGAGATGACATGTGAGGGGTTTGGGAAAGACCAAAACCTTGAACAACAAATTAATGGCTCGCTAAAACATTCATGCATTTTTGAAAAAGATGATAGAAATAATTCTCCTCAGGGAAGTTTTATACAACACAAAAGCAAGGGTGGTTAGTTCTGTCTGTAACAACAGGAGCTTCTTTCAAACTTAGATAACTCAAAAGTCTTTATCTCATCAACTGCAGTCTTGTGATGTACAGTATCATGTTTGCTATTATGCTCTCAGGCTCTCGGGTTCCAGGGGAGAAAGTTCTATTCATTTAAATTTTCACATCATTGGCTGCATTTGGATGGGCATGAAACTTTCTTAGTTTCTTAGTTCTTAGCCTGAGAAAACTTAAATGTGTCTACAGAGTGGGAACACTTAATTGAAAATGATAAACTGTTCCAAACAGGCCCCTAGGAAGTGAGCCGGGAAGCAAATTGAACATAGCGGTCAAACAGTGAATTGCATCTCCCAGGCCGTCACGTGACGCCCTCTGGCCCAAAAAGACTTATTCCCATAGACCTACGTGGCGAAAGACGTCGGTAAATCAGTGAATCACTGAAATCAGTTAGTGTCACAACCTTAGCAAAATAACTTTCACGTTTCACCATCAGAATTTGATCAATTTGTTAGGAATGAAGAGGGCTCTGCCTCAAATGCTGTATCCAGTTCTTATTATACATCCATGGTTCCAAAGCTCAGAGGCGGCTACTATGAAAGCACGATCGCCCTTAAGCTACCCTTAAGCCTCAATCAAGGGATAGCCAGGAGCACGTGGTCTAAGGATCTGAGTGATCTGGGGTTGGAGAGGGACACCAATACAGATGTAGTGCTGTCTTTCTTCCTCTACCAGCTAGTAGTCTAACAGCAGAATTCTGCACCAAATGCAAGCAAGACAAGGATGACTGGCTAATAATCTAGTCGAGAGGAAATGGTTTCAATTTGGCAACGTTTCTTAACTGGAAAAAGCATCATTTCACAACAGTGGTAATTTGCTTGTCAAATTTTAAAGCTGGATCGAAGATGACACCTAGATATATGGCATGCATGGGCATGGAGGATAATTGGATGTTTTCAATTGCGTTGAAACAGCAGGTGGAAGTTATCTGAAGAGCTAACACCAGTTTATGACATGCTTTCAAAATGTCAGTGTCATGCATGAAATATATCTTACCATTTAAGCCTATCTGGTTCTTACCATAGACAATATACAGTCTATGGTTCTTACTGAACTTCAGAAGCAATTTTCAGAAATAGATAGCTATAGCTTAAAAAATCAAGGTTGAGATATCAACAGATGTAGCCTACCTGTTGTAGACAAAGGTGAACTATTTTTGGACAGAATCCAGACCTTATTTTCTGCATAAGTAAAACATCTTTAGGGGGTTGGAAACACACAGCTCCAATACTTAAAAACTATTTAGAATTTGTTAGTTTAAAGCGTGACAATATAACTTTTGAAAGATTATATACCACATTCTTCCTCTTAGAAGTGAAATTTTAAAATCATATGCAATAAAAAGATCATTTTTGCTGTGACAGTCTTACTTGGTCTGACATGACCAGTAGCTTATTTTGGCTAACGTTAGCTAGCTCAAGTATTGCTGTGTAACTGACATTACTGCATCACAATGACTCCTCTCTACTCTCTACTACTGCGCTAATGTGATGTTTTCTCCTGAGACCAATAAGTGGAAACAGCTTTACAGCAGACCAAAGAAGGCTTCGTGTTTGCCACGATGACTTAAGTTCAAAAACAAACATTGGCTAGCTAACCTAGCCTCAAGGCTTAAAGCTAACAAGCTAGCCTTTGTGCGCAGCAGAATGAGCTAGTGTTCTAGACAGTTGAAACGAAAATGTGAAACAAATGTTTTACAAATGCGTGCGATGTTCAGTGAAAATGTATTTATCCTCCCAAGATATTGCTTTCTGTGTTAGAGGGAGATTTGGGCTTTCTTTCATTTCCTCTTGAAGAGGCCCAGGGCTTTGGTGAAATGAGACAGTGACTGCTGACTCGAGCTAACTGGACTTTTACTTGGATGTCAGTTATGCCAAACTTCCCCTGTGTTTTTTAATGTTGTGTGTGAGTGTGTGGGAGTGAGTAATCACTCTTTATATGCTGACATTGGCTGAGGTAAAGTGCTGTGCAAAGCAGCAGTGCTTTGAGGGCACATGACCTGCCAAGAGTGCTATAATAACTTACAAACATGATGGTTATCTAGCACCTTAACATGCATTTTCCCCACATTACTTTCAGTGAGAGCTCATGCAGGTTATGTTTGGGAGGAATGCCTTCACTTTGATTTAGCTTTTCTCTCAGTCACGAGAGCTATCGAACAAGAATCTGCTCCACATATCATGCATTCACTAACAGATTAGACAAAGTCTAAAATAGCGGCCTGGCATATCCTCCTTGCTTTGCCTCACCAGACTGACTCACTCTTTCAGGTATGAATGCTCCGAGGGTGAGCGCTTTGTTTTAAAATCTGTCACCGGATTGTTTAGTGTTCCCTTCGCCGTCCAACTGTTCGAAAAGAGATTAGCCGAGAAAACCGTGCTCTGTGGTCCAGAGGAAACCGAAGAATTTTTAGATTATCTCAGATTGTATTGAGAGCCTGTTACTCTGTAGCCCCTTTCTCTCTGTACCGCAACCCATAAATGGTCCTGCAATTTTTCCAGGTCTGCATCAGGAGCCACGGTTCATTTTCCAACTTCCTGGCTCAAGACCTGCTACAGAATAATTTCCATAAATATTCTTCTTAATGACACCGGTGCAAATTAAAGCAGCAACATTCCCCAGGTAATAGTTCTGATTATGAAAGTCTTCCGTTTGATAGCTTAGAGCAAATGAGCCAATCAGCCAATGGTACTTAACATAATCAGGAAAATCTATGTAAAGTATTAAAAGTAAAAGAACTCCATGCAGAAAAATGTCCCCTGTATGTCTAGATTATTATAACTCCAGGATAAATTTAGCCAACAAAAGGTTACTGGGAGCGGGCTTCAGAGCACCGCGTTTCAACGACCCTTGAGTTTAGCCGATAAAAAGTGACTGTAACTGTAACTGCGGAGCCGACAGTTAAGTTTAGGCACCAAAATTACTTGTTAAGATTAGAAAAGAGATTGTGGTTTGGATTAAACACGGACACATGACCCTTGGGGAAATCTTGTGTTTACACCAGCATGCAAACTCCGCTTCCCAGGTTGAAAGCGCTGTGCGCTGAGTGCTCTACGTTGAATACAATACGGCCTGATAAAAGCATACCTGTAAATGCTTTAAATGCTATAAATGTCATACTGTACAACCACTGTTCTATGGAAAAACCTTATTTATTTGAGCATCTATCCACATCTTACTTGACCTATCCTTCAGACATTATATACAGTAAATGCATTGAATAATCAGATGGCCTAATCACACTTAGTCGTACAACAGAAAACTCAGATTGGACAGATAGTCTAGCTAGCTGTCTGGATTTACCCTGCAGAGATCTGAGAGAAGATGAGGGCTGTGAGGAACCTCATAAAAGAAGGATTTGGAAAGTGATTTATCTGTGTTGTGAGTGACAGTTCCATCTGTGTACACAGCATCTCAGTGCTAAAACAAGAAAGCTAAAAACAAGAAAGATAAGATAAGATATCTGATAAAACTCTCTATCTCATTTTTCCTAAAGTTTACAGTACTGTATGAATGTAATAAATTGACTTCACTTCAATCTTTTCATGATTTCATTGTTTGATACCAATTTCTTTCTTCATATTCCTTCCTTTGTGCAGAGTCCAAACATAACATGCCTTTGGAAGATTTACATTTAGATTGTAGGCTTTTAGCTGACGTAACATACTCTGTATGCAGCTATATCATGCGTTTCAATTGTTACATCACTGAAATAGATGAAACAGGGCAAAGTTCAGACTCATATTGCCTTGAAACAAGGGATCCAGCAGTAAGCAATCCAGTAAAGACGTTAAAGACATATAACATAAGTAAAAAGGGTAGGAATAGGAAGAAATTAAGAAATGAAATTGATTCCACCTTAAGGAAGTAAAGAGGGAAGGGAACCCGGTGTTTAAAATGCACCATCTGTTATGCTTTTACAATTATAACTCCACAGACAAAACATTGAGAGGCAAGTGGAGCTGAATTTACAAACGGGAATATCGAGCCTCGGGAGTCAGGACCACACAGATCCGTGTCTGAGCGCTTGTACCCAGGTGGAAATCTGTAACATTGTACCCCCCAGAGGCATTTCCTCCATGCTGTGTGGTCCCCCACAAAATACTGAGATCTATAACCTAAACAGGGGTTGATTATCATAATTGCAAGCTAAGTTCAACCCTGATCCCTCTGCCTGATATATCGCCCCCCCCCCGGTGTTTGCCAGTTGTCCAACTGGTGTAAGAAGTTCAGGGAGCATAGACTTGAGCCGGAGAGATCTGTGTCAACTGAAATCCTGCCCTGGAGCTTTTTATGTTGTTCTTGTGACTTTGACGCCTCCAGTTTCTTATCCTTTTCTTCCTCACAACTGCAAGGTGAATCAAGATGACCTGGAAGGTCAAAGGGCAGGAAATGTCATTTGCAGGTAATGAAATGTCTCCAAGGCTTCATTGACACTACTACGGTTTCATTTCCAAGCGGCATTTTGAGACAAAAACGATCTCCGTTCACACAAGAGTTTTAGCTTCAGTAGCAAAACTAATCTCCGTCTATATTAACCCGTTCAGCCCCGACAAAACGCAGCAACATGTTTTTTTAAACTGAAAAGGGGGGTGTGCTGAACACCCTGTTGTGTGCGCAAGCGCAGTGCCTTTTTATTACCACGAGTTTACAGACACGTCTCTGCTGATTGGATATCACCTGGGATATCACAATAAACGAGAGACACACCCACCAAAACGACAAAACCGAGGAAACATGTCGTTCAACGCGGAAACCGTAGAAACACGGTGCACAGCGTTTTGACACACACACATATATATATATATATATATATATATATATATATATATATATATATATATATATATATATATATATACTGGGCATGTGCGTGGAAACAGGAAGCAGATTGTGTAATGTTACTCTGTGGTTGAAAGTTAAAAATACAGAAAATACTTTGGAGAAAGAACAACAATGGCAAAAAGTAAGAGCAGGGATTTATTAGCTTGGACCGACGATGAGAACAGTTACTGAAAGGTATGCAAGCCTACCTAACCGGTAAGACTGTCTCTATATTAGTGTGAATGCAAGGCGTAGATGTAGCAAAGAATATTTGTTTTTTAAACCAAAAAGTTTAGATGTAGTAAGCTATAGTGCGTAGTTTCTGTCGCCCCCATGAGGAATTCTAAGTAATGACATGATACAAGCCTTCAGTGATCACGCACCTTAATTAGCTTTGTAGCAACTAATTTGGCAATGGCTTAAATGTAACGGACGTTTGTTAATATCAAAAAGTTATGCGCTAAAGCTTTAAGTCGAACTGAAATGTTGATTCACTGTATTATGTAGCATGTCTTCTTTAATTGTTTCTTCTGGTTAAATGCCTGTGTGGCCGTTGAAATTCAGTTGATATAGCAAGCTATTTTTAGTAGGTTGCAAAAAGATGAATACAATTTAAATGTCTACAATTTTGACCAAATAAGTATAGAAAGTCAAAACAAACAACAAGAATATATACTATCTATATATTCTGATTTCTTCGCAAAAATGATTTGGCTCTAACAGTTCACCAATTGTGACAAAAAAGTAATCTGGTAGAGTGGCATTCTCATCCATTATACCAACACAGAACATGTCAGCATACACAGATCCCGTTAGCAAATAATGGCCTGGGAAAAAAAACATGGAAAATGTTTTGGAGGCCCAGTCTCTTCTCCTCTCCAACGTCCCACTCCTCAGTGCATAACAGTGTTCATTTTAGACAAAACAGCGACCCAGGGGAACATTGTTGTGCTGTAATCCCACGTGACTCTGCTCTCCACCCACCGTTTGTCTGCTTTCACTGTGTGCCGCTCCCATGTACGGACATATATTAGGATATATATACACTGTATATATATATATATCTTACGTTATCCTACGAAACACATTGGTGAGATTGCGTTAAACATATTCACAATATGAAGTATAAAAAAAGAGGAATTTTAAAATAATGAAGAGAAAGTACACTGCAAACCTTTGATGTAAAACTCACAGTATCTTAATGTTTTAATTTTATACAGGATCATACTGTAAATGGCAGTGCATTCTGGGAGAAAATAATAATATTACAGCACTGTCTGCGAATGTTAAATCTTGAGAAAACAAAGGGAAAAGGCGGGAATAACACTGCAGCCAGTATATTACTGTAAATTCAAATAATACAGTTAGAAACTATGTCTATTAAAGTGTTTTGGAAGATTGTTTTTAAAATCTTATTTAAAGTACAGAAAAAAAGAAAAAAAGAATGTTCTGAATTAGACAGTGAAACAGCTGGATAAAGATCAGAGAGGTATTTCTATTGGATTCAAACCTGTGGTCTTCACTGTCACCACCAGCCTTCATCCTTTCACTCTGTCCTCCCTACTCTACCTCCCTTTCTAATTAAGTCTATGATCTGTTTCCAGACGGCGGCTCCACTCTCCTACATCAAAGCAAGCTAATGTCAATTCAGTGAAGCCATGTGCTCTCCTCCCTGATGACCACAGATCCTCCATTAAACCTAGGGACATAATGTCTGTGAGGACCCCACAGCAGGCAGAACTAATCCTTACACGCTGTCTGAATGGGTCCCCCCCTTTCCTCAGCTTCATTATGTCAGATTTTCCAGGCAAGACTATGTTTCCCAGACCAGCTTAGTGGGGTCCAAGTCAGGACCAAGGGACAATTTAAGAAGGAAATGTCAGAGCCACTTGGGGTCAAGCTCCAAAGCTGTGGCACAGTCTGCACTGTGGCAGACAGGAAATCAGTGCTTTAAATGTCCAATGTGTAGGAATTTCTCCCATCTAGCGTTGAGCTCATATATATCGCAATCAACTCTCTTGCACCACGTAGTTCAAAGTATGTATTATTGCTACCGTAGCCTTCACGCTTCAAAAATCATCATCATGTGACAGCGAAAACAGGAAAGACGGAGCAGAATGTCCTGTATGTCCCTTACTGGCTAACGTATTTCAAGATGGAGCATGAATATGGAGTGTCTACCCCAGTTCATGCAAACGCAAATGTAAAATTTGAAGCCAAAAGGAATACTTGGAATTGATGGTGGTAGAAAATATTCATAAAAAAGGACAAGTTTGTGAACGGACAACACAGATTTTGATAATAAACACGTTACACACTGGACCTTTTAGTCAAAATGCGATGTTTGCCATGTTTGTTAAAGTACAAATGTCGGTATTATGACTACAACGGTTTGTTTAGTGAAGTAGAAGTGAAGTTTAGAAAATCAAACAATTGGGTTTCCTTCTAAACATATTTGGCAAAACAGATTATTAGTATGTTAAAGGGGACCTATTATGCCTATTTTCAGGTTCATTCTTGTATTTTGGGTTTCTACTAGAACATGTTTACATGCTTTAATGTTCCAAAAAACATATTATTTTCCTCATACTGTGTGTCTTAATATACCTGTATGTACCTCTGTCTGAAACGCTTCGTTTTAGCGCCTGTCTCTTTAAGCTCCACCTCCTGAATAAGCCCAGTCTGCTCTGATTGGCCAGCATTCCCAAGTCATTCGCATCTGTGCTCTCGCCGTCTCCGTACCAGGTCCCAGGAAGAGCATTCAGGCTTGCAGCCAATTTTGTCCAGTGGCCACTCACGATATTGCCACGAATAATCCCCCTGTGGCCCAGAAAGGATTTTCCCCATAGGCCACCATTGTAAAAGAAACGTCTGTAAAACTATTGCCAGGATACCTTGAACTGCAAACAAGGCCGGTTATGACTTTTTCTATTCTGAATTTTTAATCCATGGACTTTTTATATTTGGAAAACCTTCCCTTGAGGTGAGAAAAGTGATTTCAAAACCTGTGACGCCATCACAATGTAAAGTCAATGGGCCGTGCGGGAACTGGCAGGCGGTGCCAACGCTACTGTGCATATTCAGTGGGCCGCATATCACAGAAGTAAACCAGAAAGCATAGAATATTTTTTTGCCATATGCGCCACTGAGCAACTCCATTGAACATAATGGGCGCCATTTTGGGATCCGTTGTCCAGCAATTATAATTATACGTCCATGTTCCGTACCCTCTGTCATTGCAGCCGGGGACTGACTTTCTACTGTCAAAAAACAACAGTAAAGGCTTCTAAACCAAACACTACACAAAACACACCATCCGACCTCAGACTGAATCTGCTTGGATCCACATTACAGTGTTTGACACTCAGACCTGAGACGGCTACAAAGCAGAACCCTGCCTGACCCAATACGTTAAGAAAGGCCAAAAGAGCTGAGCCATACTGATGGGTGTACACTACGTTTGAACAAAACGTCAAATATTTGCACTTTTAAAATCTCTTCAAGCCTTCCACTTTTTCTAAAACGCACACTTTCAAGGAGCGTGGGAACCCTGCTGTAAACTGTGCCTAAATGCCTGAAATGCAGATGTAATATTCCACTTGTCATTCAGTCACTCGTCAAAGCACTGATTGGGAAATGACGGCTGACACTTTGTCTCACAATCACAAATCACACCTTTCAAGTCAGGTGTGATTTATTCCATCAGCATTGTCTCGTCGCAGACAGCCGAGCCACCAGGAAGTCACATCCACTCTGCTTTAATTCACTCGTCAGGGCGTGTGGACAAGAAAAGTACAAACTGGTAGTAATTATGTTTCATAACTAGGGCTGGGTAGCGTTCAAACATTTTCAATACTGATACTGTGTATTCAATACCAGTTCCTGAGCGATTTCTGATTCCAATTTTATAAAATCCATTTAAACAAAAATAAATTGCAAATCTTTTTTTGGGATTTTTCAGGCCCTTTACACCTATTTGTGGTACAGAGCGTCATAAGATATGCAGGCAGACTTCTTGAATTTCAAAACAGCGCAGATTTATTTGCAGGGTGCCAACACGTTTAAATCAGAAAAATTACAAAAAATACAAAACTTGAAAACTGGAGCCAAAGCAACTAAATCTACTTGTAACAAAAGAAACAAAGCATGCGTAGGTGGCAGCACGGCCTTCTCGTCTATAGTCTGTGCAAATTAGCGATGTTACGCACAGAGGCTTCGTAGCGTGTGTCAAGAAATCCCAGTTGGAGTTTTCCATGAAGCGCGTATCGAGGCTTGTATCGTCTTAGAACAGTGACGTCACTGATGACATCAGAAGCCTCGCTGTACCACGTGACATATTTCTATGGGTGCACTTCTGTCAATGCTTGTCGATGTAGAACTCTCGCCATTGAGATATGACAGCAGCCTTTTCGATCAAATGATGATGATTCTAACTTAATACTTGAACAATAACTGTAACCCTATTACTTCAAACCTCTAATACTGACTATTGATTTGTGTCTATCCTACTGTCTACTTTATTTCCTTATAATGCCCATATTTAATGCTGGTCTCTAGACTTTATCCTTGCACTATTGGACTTATTTGCACTACTACCATGACACACCCTCTCATAGAGCACCTTACCATACATACTGAATCACAGGGTCAGTCTCTGCCCTGTCACTGTAAGCGTCTCATGCTTATACATCCTTTAGTACATTCATGTGGATATTTTATTTTGTATCTTTTCTTTTATTGTCCATATTATTCATGTGGATTTGTTATTTTATCATCCTGTTTATGATGTATGTGTATATTGTGTGTGATGTCTTTAAGCTACTGGGACCTATCTATCTATCTATCTATCTATCTATCTATCTATCTATCTATCTATCTATCTATCTATCTATCTATCTATCTATCTATCTATCTATCTATCTATCTGATCCATGATCTACACAAGCACATTCACGGTCCTCAGCCCAGTTAAACCACTGCCACTTTCCAGTTTTAGAATAACCTACTAATATTGCCCCTCCCGCTATTATATAATGACCAAAAGGATTGATTTACACGTTTGATAGCCGCCTTCCTCTCAAGGAAATCTGTTAATTATACAGCTATGTTGATAATATTATACCAAAAGAAAATATATTGATATAAATTGATAGGGCTGAAATTTTTTTTTTCTTCATTGTTATTTCTAAGTCTTTACTGGCACAAAAACACTCTTTGACCGACAACAAATGGAGCTTAGAAAATGAACGCTTTTGCCAACCAATTTGCTGGAAAGCTTCAATGCTTCATGTGGCTTCATCTCGCCATCACTAGCATAAAAGTCAATAAAGCACGTGGTTATTTTTATTTTTATTTTATCAGCACGGCTTCCCTTTCTCTAAGCAGAGGAAATGCCACCGCCTTTATAGGGCTCTTAATCAGCCCTGGACCGCACCACTTTCTTCCAGCGGTGAGTCTAAACAAACATTTTACCAAAACCTGGACGAAGCTGGACACAGTTTGTTTTCATCTACACCAGGGGTCTCCAACCTTTCTTCATCTAAAGACTACTTTAAAAAAAAAAAAAAAAGGAAAGTGGCCAAGAGCTACTTGCATCGCGTCGCTAACATTTATTTACTCTTTATTATTAACACACATAAGCTGAACGAAGCTACTGTTTACACAAAGCTTATGAAAAATCTTCACTTCATGTCACGGTTCATGACTATTTAATACTTCTTTTAGCCCACATAGTTAGCTACATCACTGAACATATTCCCATCAGGGTCCAAGAAAAGATTACCACTTTACACGTCTATGGCCCACAAAGCTAGCTACCTCACTTTTAATATCGTGGTCATTTTGTGTCTCAGTTTGTCAGCCTATTGGCGAGCTACTGGAACAACAGGTTCTCACTCCCATCGCGTAAAATATGGACGCTTAGTCAGGTGCCTTTGTTATTGACGGTAAAAAGTCTCCTTTAGAGTCAGATCTAAACGCGCTTTAACTAAACACGCTTGGTTGGGACTATTGGTGTCACTTTTGACACGGGTTAAGGAAAAGGTTGTGGGTGGGTTTTTGTTACCATGACACGCGGGAAGAACGGGACAGTTGGGTTTAGGAAAAGAAGAAGGGACGGTTGGGTTTAGGAAACATGACACGCGGGACACGATCTTAGTTACTCGTTACTACAAAATAAAATCAGAAGAAATTTGTTACACTGTAAAAAAAGCAGGTTTGGCGAATCATTGCTCCTAAATTGCCAAGATAATGCACCCTCCATCCCAGGTGGTGACCTAATGCCTGTTTGTTGCCAAGCGGCAAAAAAACAAATGAGAGGAGGAAGTATAGTAACTGATACCGTCATGGAAGCACCTGCTGCAGGCTCTGCCGCTATGGTAACAGACGACGATTACCCCGACGACAGTGGTGATGAAGATAACGTTACACACCTTTGGCCATAAAGTTCATGATCAAAGTATTTTTACTTTTACTTCTAATACTTAAGTACATTTAATATCAGAAAATTACTTTTGATACTTAAGTACAATAAATATTTGATACTTTAATACTTTTACTCAAGTAATATTCTAAAAGGAGACTTTAACTTCTACCAAAGTCATTTTCTGGTAAGATACTTGTACTTTTACTCAAGTATTGCTTTCAAGTACTTTATACAAGACTGCCAATCACCCCTCTAATGCATTAACCAAACACATCAAACAAAACTACTGACAGAAACCCCCCATCATTTGGTTTTGCCCTGTGATGTCAGTGAGGACATCACCAATACCATAAATACACCATGTTGCTGGGCGGCTCCTCCCCAAACATTTCTGCATGGTGGACCAAACAAAGCAGCAAAGAATAGGTGAGTATAAAGAAACAAACGACCGTTCAAATCTACAACTTACTAACAGTGGTTGTGTGTGAAATGAATACAATATGAAAATAACTAGAGCAATGTGTACCATAATATGGACAAATGTACACAAGCACATTTGGCCATCCACAACAAGGGTTGGTGGTGAATGTGCACCCACTTTGTCACAGTAACACACACACACATGAGCTGTGTTGGAAACCGTTCCCTATCACGAAAATAGTGCCCTATATAGTGCGTTTGTCATTTTGTAGTGGTGTTCGAATTCTCAGCGGTTAATTTCATTCACTACATAGTCCACTATAAAATACCCGCAATGCACATGCAATTTGAGCGTACATATGCAGTACCCTACATTTGACTCCTGTATACCACAATGCAAAGCGGGCGTGTTTTCCCAGCAGAGAAGAAGAAGAAGCAGAAGCACCCGCGAAAACCATAGACAGTTAAAGGAATGGCCCAACAGATCCCGTTGCTCTGGACGGAGACCAGTGAAGGATATTAGAAGCACTTTTGCAGTGATGGCTGAGCGTTACTGCGCAGCCTTCAACTGAGCTCGAAGACGTAAATGTGACGTGATCAACCTGTCTGAAAGTTGGAAGTCTTCTGGTAGCTGTGCTAAGAGAAATAGAAAGTAAGAGAAGTAAGTCCCGTGGTTATGACACAATTGTTAGCCTATTTTTACAAAAACGTCTGCTACAGAGCCATAACGTGAAGTACAAGGTAATGGAGCCTTTTATACATTGTCATGTTTCTTTAGAAATAAACAATGGACAGTCTTTAAACGCTTCAGATGTAAAGTTATTCGCTGTCAAAATGAATGGCAGTCAATGGAATGCTAACGGGGGGTGAGAGCTAGGTAGCATCAAAATGGCGCCATAGGAGGTACCCGTTGTGGAGAGAGGCTTACCCCCTTAACTGAAAAGGAAAAATGGACGGGGCTTTCGTTTCTAAACAGTGGAAATGTAACATGCAACATATATATACAACCTTTTACTCTCCTCCTGAGTGCTTGGTTTGTTTCAGGGAGGTATTAGTATTTTAGAAGTATTTTAGTTTCAGTTAGTTAAATGATGCTGGGCGCGCCTGCCTCCATCACACAAATAACCAGCGCCTCTACTGACCATATTTTGATTGAGTGTCCAAAATCTCGTTTGGTCATTCCCTATATAGTTCACTATTTAATAAACACTATATATGAACTCTGTCTCTCTGCGTAACGTTTTTCCCGCTTGTCTCCACGACAGCCAATCACCAGCAGTTGGTAGAAGCGTGCTGTGTGCTTATTGGCTCACTGACTCTGATGAGATTTACTCCTTAGGTATTGAAACTTGGTATTGCATTTTTCGATACTTGACACATGGATGCAATTCAGTCAGTGCCTTAAAGTCAAAGTTCAGAAAGCCAGCCCCATTCATAACCAGGATATGCATAATACCGAAACATATTCACAGCTGTGTCTCCGTTTGTCTGGTTTTTACTCAAACGTTATTTGAGGCACAGCATGAAAACTTTGAACTAAATTAAGAAAGGCAAAAGGAGGAATGTAAACTGCCTTTAGTGGGACATCAGGGCGGCCTGGAGGGCCAAACCATTCTCCAACCAGACAGCCCATGCTGTAGCAAGCGTCCACCCTGCACAACGGCCCTTGAGCAAAATATTGAATGTTCAAACTACTATCTAGGCACTGACCTGGAGACTTAAATCGCCCATGCTCACAAAGTCGACACAGATGGAGAAAGATTGGTTTCATAACCCGTACCCCTCGGGCCGCGGGGTGTGGATCTGGCTGCAGCTGCACACATCACAGAGTGAGGGTCAGAGGTGGAGAGGTGAGGGTTGAGGTTTTACTGGAAATAGGA
Organism: Zingel zingel; assembly: GCA_023566125.1. Taxonomy (NCBI): domain Eukaryota; kingdom Metazoa; phylum Chordata; class Actinopteri; order Perciformes; family Percidae; genus Zingel; species Zingel zingel. Next base: position 9,277,299 of record CM042331.1, read on the forward strand.
GAAGGGAAGGTACGGTTAGGAGCGTAGGTGTGCAGGTGCCAGGCTTCTCCAGTTTTTCCAATTTCCCAGTTAGCGGGAAGCAGCCCCGTATCCAGGATTTTAGCAATACTGAGGTTAAAAAAAAACAAGTATTTCCCTGATCTAATATGCACATTTTAAGACGTTTGAAGAGCAACTTCTGTATAACGGTAGCTTCAAATGTGAGACTAGTTGACACTATACCCTAAAACCACCGTGCTGACCTAAAACCGTATAGTTACGACAAGACAATCCACTTCCCACCACCCTCAAGGATGACGGTGATGATGATAAGACAGTCGAACAAGTCGTATCTATGCGTTGTACATGTTTATTTTAGGCAGTTAAATCACTTTTTAATGGTGTCCTCAGTGGTAGATACAGCCATGGCAGTAAGTCGTCTTTCCCAGCGTCTCACTGTGTGGTATCGATTGAATCGGTCTTTAAGGGACAGTGAAAGGGGACAAGATTTGAGTCAAAGCAAGCAGCTAGTATGTGTGCAAGCAGTTATTGAGTGATTGACTTCTAAGTCAAAACTGAGATTCCACAAATGAGTTCTCACGTCTGCAGGAATGTAGATAAGTAGCTCTATCAGTAACCACACTGATCATCTCAGCACACTCAGCATCCGGACTCTCTCTCTCTCTGTCTGTGTGTGTGTGTGTGTGTGTGTGTGTGTGTGTGTGTGTGTGTGTGTGTGTGTGTGTGTGTGTGTGTGTGTGTGTGTGTGTGTGTGTGTGTGTGTGTGTGTGTGTGTGTGTGTGTGTGTGTGTGTGTGTGTGAAGCACACTCAGTATCCGGACTGTGACCTACTGGCCTCATATAAACATGTGGTTGTCTCTTCTGCTGTCGACACATTTGTGTGTGTGTGTCTCAGTAGTGTGTGGTTGAGAAGCACATTCGGTATCCGGACTGTGACTTACTGGCCTCATATAAACATGCGGTTGTCTCTTCTGCTGTCGACACATTTGTGTGTGTGTGTGTGTGTCACTGTGGGTTTGAGCGTCAGTAGTGTGTGTTTGAGAAGTCTCAGTCACACCCACAGTGTGTTTTAATTTGCCCTGAGTGGACACATGTACTTTTGCGACATTCATTTTGCCTGTTGGAAGTGACCCACACCCACTTTATTTTTTTGCTCACATTTGTCAAGGTCTCAAGCCCATTTAGATTTGGCCTGGACTCGGCCTTTAAACTGCCTGGACTTGGACTAATTTTGTATTCGACGTAAGTGGTCTTGCCCAAAAACTTATGCTAGTCTTACATCTGATTTCCATTCATGTACATGTACGGTTTATTTTGAATATGTACACAGCTTTGGAAAAGTGTTATTTGAAAGTGGATTGGCAGACCGTATGAGAAAATAAATAAATGTTTTTTGAACATTAAAGCATGTAAACATGTTGTAGTAGAAACCCAAACTACAAATGTGAATCTGAAAATGGGCATAGTAGGGGGAACGTTAATAGATACAATAAACTCAACTGCCACACAGTTTTCATGATGGAGGATGTTTAGTTATTTAGAGCCACAGGAGCTTTGATTTAGTTTTCTCTAATGAACCAAACTGAAGGTGAATTGCTTCATGTTTTAGATAACCCGCTCTATAAAATACTTGGTGTGAACTCGTCCTAACACATTAGTGCAGTGTTGGGAAGCGGCTTCCCTGGCCTCCCTGGCCTCCCATCGGTCTGACCTCACTTGAGTCGAGCGCTCTCCTCCGCCTCATGCGAGCCACCTGAACATCTTCCGCCACCTCAGAAAACACGGCATATTATTCAAGCCATTACTCATCCGTTTGCTGGATTACTCACACCTTCACTCCCTCTGTGTGAGACGGCCCGCTGCCCCCGCCGCCAGTGCAGCAGATGCAGATCCCTGCCAACAAAACACACCTCTCGCCTGCGGGGATGAGCAGAAACAAAGATGGACACTCTCATCTATCCAGTCACGGAGACAGCACTGAATGAACAGGGCCGGCCCGTGGCATAGGCAGTATAGGCAAATGTTTGGGGCGCCAGGCAGTCAAAAGGAGTAAATAAAAAGTTAAAGATGTTTAAAAAGGCGGCAAAAACGCCGGAAAAAACGACAAAAACGGTGAAAACAAATGACCAAAAAAGCGCCAACGTCAAAAAAAGCGACAAAAACATTGAAAGAACAAAAACTGTTAAAACAGAAGTTGACAAAAATATTATTTGAATAAAAAAAAAAATCTTGCCTAGGGCACTGAATTTGTTATGGCTAGGGTTGGGTACCGAAATCCGGTTCCACTATGGAACCGGTTCCTACGCAACCGGACCGGCTTAGAACGCAAATTTCGGTTCCTCATTTCAGTTCCACTTAATGTGTCGACTGAAATATTTTCCCTCTGTCGCTGCGAAACGGACGTCAAAATATCACTCTTTCTCTGTAGTCTACCGTTAGCTAGCTACTGTAAATGTAGGCTACTTTTAAAATGCCATATTTTCCCTCAGGGCTCACCAAAACGAACGTAAAGGCATATTACGGCTAACACATCTATAAAAGAGCCTTTCTTTGATGTCATTTTTCAGTTTTTCAAGAATCTGTTTAGGAATCGGATTCGTTTTAAAAGTACCGGTTCGACATCGGAATCGTAAAAATCCAAACGATACCCAACCCTGGTTATGGCCGGCTCTGGAATGAAACACATCAACAATGAATCACTAACAAAACAGTTATGTAACTGCTAAAACAATAAGACATGCTCAGTGTATAAGGTGCTGCCACATCAAACAGCTCGGCCACAAGCCAAATGTATCATATTCCTTAAAAGGTTGATGACAGTGACTGTTGGCTTATGAAAACAAAGATGTCTGTACATCAGTCAGGTTTGACTGCATTTAATCCACAATAGTGTTGTTTTCCCTCTAGGCTGATGGATAGCCTATATCAGCAGGTCATTTTACCATTTGAATAAAAAGACGAAGTCACGAAACTGTCACTACTGCAACCAGATATGGCATGAAGGAATATTTTCCTCACTTTGGACTGTATTCGGCTCGTCTGCTCTGTATTTAAATTATGCAAGCACAGCGAGTGTGGCACAAAGATGTTACGGTGTGTTCAGACTAGGGGTGGGGGATAAAATCGATACAGCATAGTATTGCGATATTTTTCCGTGGCAATACTGTATCGACACACAGACGGCGAGTATCGATCTATTATTACATATGTGTTGGTCAGTTTGTCTGCTTGACAATCCCATTTTGCGGCAATAAAATTGAAGTGAGATGAACAAAGAGAGATTAATCTTTTTTAGATAAAACAGATGTCGACAAAGTTTCCTTTTGGGGACATCATTTGAAATTGGGAAAAATTTGAAGTTGGGGTGAAAAAGGTAATAAATTGCAATTTAATTAATCGCAGAAAATTGCAATATGTTTAAAATCACAATAATATTGTATCGTGACATAAGTATGGTGATGATATCGTATCAAGAGGCCTCTGGTGATTCCTACCCCTAGTTCAGGCTGATGATGCATGAGGTTGAACAGGGGTCTTTGCCCTTTTTAAGGCCAAGGACCCCTTTTGAAAGAGACTGAGCTGCGACGCCCTACTACGTATATTGTATGCAACTGAGTTGCATATTAAACTGGGTGGATAGATGGATATTCATACATTATAAATCATGTTTTAATGTAACCATACATGTGGAAGGCACAGTGCATCCTTAGGCTTAACTATATCTGTGGATGGCTACCATAGTGGCTACCTTACCTATAGTAAGCATCACCAATGTTGTGTAAATGAAATGTTTTTTTCATGAATAAGCCAATTTACCTTTGTTAATCTGTTGCACTCGTATTAAGGTATTTTTTATTTTTTTAGACGTTTTAATTTTAAAAAACGATATCAAAACATTGGCAAACAACAATTTGGCGCCCCCCCCCCCCCCCCCCCCCCCCTGGAAGTAACTCTGAGGATCCCCTGACGGTCGTGGACCCCCTGTTGTAGATCTCTGAGGTAGAAGGATTAATAAAGATGTGCGTGGAGGAAAATAAAAATATCCGGAGCTATTGGTGAGTTCTGGGATCAGTCACACAAACACTCCACTCACACTGTCGGTGTGTACCGTGTTAGCGAGCTACTGCTAACATCTGTACAGGCTCCTACATGAAGGTGAATGGACACATACAGCTAAACCTTTCCAGTAGTAAATATAAAGGTGAACATGGGCTTTGTGTACGGTCTGAACACGCCTTTAAGGCCAACTTACATTACACATCCATTACAACGAAAATATGGCACACCCCATTCTAAGTACTCTTGAAAGGCATGTAAAACACAGGGTCAACAAGTCTGTCTACAGAAGATGCACACTTTGGTTCAGGCGTGATCTTTCTCTCTCTATTTAAAACACAAATGAAAGCCTCACAACGTCATTATACAATAAGTGAGATTAAGACAAACAGAGAAAGATTCATAAAAGCAAAACTAAATGGAAACCAAAATGACTTAACTTGGTCCACATTTCATTGTGGTTTCTTTCTAAATAATAAAACTAAAACTGTGTCTCAATTTGCGTGTTTCCATACTAAGTTATTCAGTGAGGAACACGTGTCATAGATTTAACCATTTATTGCAACAAATGGAAATACTGTACAGTCTTGCTTGGCACTGATGGCTCCGCTCTTAACAGGGTTGCCAGGTTTGCGGTTTTCAGCAGAATTGGGCTATTTTTACAGTGTTGCCGCGGGTTGAATTTTTTGTCTGCTGGTTGGGTAGACCAGACCAACACACACACGTGCCCCCAGCCCAGCACCTGCCTCTCTAGCGAAGGCAGAAAACAGACTAGTACACAGTTTACAACAAAACAGTTTAGTTTGTGCATCAGTGAATTGGTCTACATGTGCACAGAGATTTTTGTATTTATGATAATATACTGTAGCTAATTACACAAGGAAAAATAAGGACCTAGGTGAAGTAACTTTAAGGGGAAACTACTGTTAATGCTGGTACCATTTTATTTCTATGGCTGGTACATGATTTACACTACACATTCATGGTGTTACTTTGTAGATATTACAATACATTTGGCAATTAGAGTAATGCTGTTGAACTAAGGGTTAGTGTAATGTTTTGGGAGGGGAATATTTTGAGTTCTGGCCTGGGTTTGGTTTTATTGGCCTTTGGGCTGGTTTTGATTGGCATTGGGCTGGTTTTGTAATACAGACCTAGCAATGCTGGCTCTTAATAATGCTCCCTGGATTAGCCAAGCAGTATGCTAAACTGAAACAGGGAGCGCAAGGGAGAAACCCCCAATCGGTGTACAAGAGTGGGCCCAAAGCAAGACATTGAAAACCATTTGAAGCTTTGGGTCATGTTGAACTAGTAAGGTGGAGGAAAAGCTTTGCCAGCAGCAGCGAGAGAGGCAGCATTGGTGTAGCAGGGATCAGTGAGGAGAGGGTCATATTTAAATGGACCCTCTTGATGTGAGAATGGCTGTAATTGGTGTTTGACCGATACCAGCCGGCGTATGACTTTTGTGTCCTGCATGAAGTAATGCAAATGTATTTAGCAAAATGCAGTGCACTATGCTGTGTTGCAAACTTGGCGACTTTCTCGCTACATTTAGTGACATTTCAGACACGTTATTGACTTTATTTCTAAAGAAAAAAGCGGCTGGCAACAAATGTAGCAACTTAAGGTCATCAGGGGAAAAAACAGATATATTGTAATTGATTTCCACGCATTCTGCTCAGCGTATTCACAGTCCACGACTCTTCTGCTAACAGCTTGGGGTCTCTTTCTTTCTTCTTGCGCCGTGTAGCAAGTGGATGCAGCTGGATGCTGCACTCAACGTTCTAAAACACTTCTCATCTTGGCTACATAGCGGAAGGTTGAGGGGACCACCAAACTTGTGAAAATGGCGGCTGAGGAAGCTGGGGGAACACCGACCTATGCGTTAGCGTAATCTCCACCTCGTGTGAAGCAGGGCACTAACAAGCACGGAACTGATAAAGCACGTCCATTTTAATAAATGAAAACATCAAAATAAATCCATTTTGTGCTTATATTAAAAGCAAATAAATGCAAGGGGAAGGGGATTTGTCAGGTATTTTTTTGTAGTCTCTTAAGGCAGGAGATTCTTTTGAGATGTACATATAGCAGTCCTTCCAGAAAAAATGCGAGTTTTTTTGTGATTGTTGCGGGCAAAAATCCTTGATTATGCGGCACGTTTTCTTAAAAAATGCGATGGAATGTGCGGGATATTTATGCAATTTTATGCGATGAAATTGCGGGAACTTGCAAAAACTGCGGTTTCATCATGGCTTCATCGCGGGGTCTGTAGCTTTTCGATGATGTTCACGTCGCGTAATTACGTCACTTCATAACGTTCCCATGGCAACAGGGGAAAATGGTTGCTGCTGTGTGAAGTAAACGCAACATTTCTCAACTTTCTGCTAAAATATGACTTTTTTGCAACGAAAATGTTATGGGATTATGAAATCATGCAAGCCCTGCATATTTTGCGTGGAAATCGGCAATTTATGCGGCGTATTTGAAAAAATGCGGCCCCCGCATAAATATGCGGACTTTGGCTGATTATGCATTGAATTATGCAATCGCATAATCGCGTTTTTCTGGAGGGACTGATATAGCATAATATTACAGCTGGCTTATTTCTGAAACATATATTCATAAATTACTTTGGCGGATATTTTAGGGTAAAGTTATTTATCCAGGCCAGAGCCCTAAATGGGTTCATCCACTCAGGTGTAGGTGTTCATGTTGTTGTCTGCCTGAAGCAAAGCAATCCTTTCTGTCCAGAAGAGCATCTCTGCCTGAGGGAAATGCTTGTGTTTTCTACTGTTCTTCCAGAGGCTGACATCACAGAGAAGTTCAAAGCGTGCGTGAGATGAACTCAGCAACCCTGCACTGACTCTTCCTCCACACCTGGTCCATGTTGCCTCTTAGATTTGAGGCTCTCTGGCTTTCAGCCGACGAGCCTTCTTTTTGTGTCGCTGGATGTTTCTGGGACAGGTTTAAACAATGTCTCCTTTGTCTCCCAGCGGACTCACCTATTCCTTGGCCTCTCTGAAGTGACAGAGCAGGTGACGAGCTAAGTACCAGGAGGAAGAAAAAAATAAAAAAGCCTGAGATTAGCTTGAAAGGAAGAGAGGCATCCAGTGGTGCAACAGATGTTTCCTAAGTGCAGAGCAGAAGTGTTGAAAGGGAGAAGAAATGGGCTTGAAATGAACGATTAATGGATGAATTCCTGCAATTATCCACTCAAACTGTATGAATTATATCATGCTGAGATTTAAAAAAATATATTTTGCAGTGCTTCACATATTTCCCAATCTGTAACTATCAATTTCTGTGTCAACTGTGAAATCCAGTCCAACACAGCAGTCCTGCATTAACTCCTGTGAAATGATCATTTGACTCTGTCATGTCAGGTGGAGGCCGTAACTCAACCTAATGTGCTGTTGTGACTGTACTGGCGGTGTTACCTAAGATCTAAGAATTGATCGACAGCTGATAGTCCGAGATGATGAAACCTCATCAGAAAGATTGTACCAAAGTCTAAGAGACAAAGACTTCCAGACTTTGAAACTGCTGTGACGGATCTGTCTGAGCACTCTGGGTTAATCTGACCCTAATGTAATTGAGTTTGAGGCCCTTTCCTGCCTGAAAAACAGCATTGAGTTTACAGTTACAGCATTCAGTAGTGAGCACAGCAGTGGTGGAAGGTTTTTAGATTCTTAAAATATATATATATATATATATATATATATATATATATATATATATATATATATATATATATATATATTATAGTATTTATACCACAATGTTAAAATACTTACATAAATGAATGATTAAAGGCATTTTACTTTATGTCCCATCATCTTGTGCTCTGTCTTTAATGGGATTAAAAGACACTTTTACAAAACATCTATGTTTACATGGCAACAGGAGACAGCACAGTTTCCCGTGCCTTCTTCAATGAATAGTTGGGAAAACATAATTAGTTGTAAGTAACTGTCCTGCATACTTATTCTTTGCATCCCTGCTGTGTCTACAAGGCATTTTACGTGGACATTCCATATCCAAATAAGTGGCTGAATCAGATACGCAAGCTCTACATCTCAACATCCGTCCCCTCGGATCGAAATGTCACAAGCTATTACCTGGATAACATAATGCAGGCATTTAGTCAGGAGATCTGATGTAATTGAGCCAAACTTGGCAAAAATCAAACGGAAACATTGAGGGGAAAATGAGCATACTGCGAGTTCCTCATCAGTCTAATGACAGTGACCTCTTGTCTACACAAAACAAACAGTATGGGCTCATTAATAAAGTGTCCAGTGGGGGTAAAGTATTTTCATAGGAGCCTAGAGGATGCTCATAAAACTGAAAAAGGAAAACAGCAATGAAAGGTTAAGATTTTCATTTCTCTGCTTGCAGATTGCGTAGATACTCACTGTTGTTTTTCATTAAATGGCCATTAGATGAAGTCATGGCTCATAGATGTTATTATCTTTAATTATTAAAAGGTAGTCATTGTTCATTTCCTCTCGTTTTTTCCAGCAGCATGGGAAGAAAATTGGCAAAATTGCCCTGATTTGGGTTTGGGGGTAGGATTGTGGGGAAAAAAGGGACCCCCTCTAATGAAGGACAAATCAATGCTGGAGGCTGTCACAGATTTACACATCATCAGCTTGTGGTTGAGTCAGCAGGTCTTTAGTTTAGAGTCAGAGGGGGGTTTCTGATGGATTTATTGAGCTGCATGTGAGTGAGATTATCTGAAAAATGTGTCAACTTTTACACACTTACTCCCTTTAAAGTGCCCGTGTCTCCTGAATTTTTTTTTTCCCATATAACAAAACTGCATTCTCAATTACGTTGCGAGGGAAACATATTTAGTTCCGGATTATGTTACTTTTGGACATATCACAAATACGTTTCTAATTAAAGTCCACAACAGGAGGAGGTCATGGTGGATGGATGGGTCAAACGACAAATCTGAGACTTTCACCCAGGAGGCCGCTGTTTGTGTTCCATGTGAAACTTATTTAACTTAATTTACATATAACGTACGTAACATGCTTAACTTACAACACGTAACATAAGTTGGGCAACAAACACGCCTTCTAACCCAAACTAAGATCTTTTCCTAAACCTAACCAAGTGGTTTCATTACCTAAAACAAACCAAGTATTTTTGTTTCAATTCACATGACCACATGTTTAAAACTGACATTTTACAACGTGCCTGTCCCTGGTACGAGGTAGTGTTGAAACATAATCATTACATAATCGGGGGGGTAAATATGTTCGAAACCTATATAAGAATGCATTTTAGTTGTACGGGACATCATTTTTTAGGAGACAAGGTTGCTTTGTAATATCAAGAATGTGTTGGTACATTTACATCCACGATATATATCATTATGTGCAGTATTTGCAAATCTTGTGGCAGCCACAGTGTTGACATGAGAATCAGCATATTAATACAGTAGTGAGAAGTGTTATGTTATAATGGCTGCTCTCTACTCCTATGTGAATATGATTGGAGGTTACTAGTCAGCTGGTAGCCAAAGAGCGTAGGAATGTGCCGCTGATGGCGAAGCATGAATCAAGCAGCTGATGCGAATTAGCTAATGTGTGTGGAGAGTCAATGCTGTGGTTAGTCTCGCATTGCCATACCTTCCTCCACAGCGCTGCGGAGGAGGGTCTGGCTAGTCCACACAGCATTCTGAGATGGGAGAAAAACATGCTCTGGCTTATTGGCATCTCTTTAAACCAATCACAATCGCCATGGGTGGCGCTAAGCTCCGGATGGAGCAACGGTGCCTCTGCAAAATAGCCTCGGGAAGGAACTTGTTTTGGTGGAACGTGTACGTTCAAAAGTAGTTTTAGTCGTGCAACAGAGAACTCAGATTGGACAGATAGTCTAGCTAGCTGTCTGGATTTACCCTGCAGAGATCTGAGGAGCAGTTAACCATAGTCCTCAGAAATTCAACAGAGTTTAGAATCCAAACACAAAGAAAGCGAACAATGACGGACATCTGGCCGAAAATGAGGGACATCCGGCGGAATTTCCGGCGGCACCTGAACAATCCTGGAAATTGAACGTCGTCAATATAGACTAACGCTATGGGAACTCATTCTATTTTTCTAAGAGTTTAAGAAATGTACTTAAAGATGCAAAGTTTTAATGGAAACGTAACTTGTGGTTTCTCTCAAGCATCCTTCAGCTATTGGTTACAATGCTTGTGATGAGAGGAAAAGAATAGGTTCATTCGAGATGAGCCAGGCCTGCGCAGAATCAATAAACGGTGAGAGCCGCTCAATGCATGACGGTTAGAATGACCGAAGTGAGCTGACATATGAGTCTGATAACATTTTAATAAATCGGAATCGGATCTAACAGAATGAGAGTGTTTCTGTGACTTCAAGGACTGAAGGTGGCTTGAAATGGCTGGAAACTGCCCCCGGCTGCTGCTGCTGCCTGCTCCCGTCAATTTTACAGGTGAGGCGCAGCTCATTTTGAACAAACCGAACAATCAGATATCATACTGTTTACCTAAAACAGAGACGGTTTAGAACCGAGACCCCCAACTCAGTAGTTTCCTGTATCTAAACTTTAAAAAAGTAAGGAAATTTGTGTTTGGTAGATTATTTCTCTGTGGTAACAATGCTTCTTGGCAATAAATTGTATACTGTTGGAATGCCTCTTTAGTTCCCTTTCAAATGGTGCCCCATTTGAAAGGAACATGCATTTGTGGGATGAGCAGCAGAGCTGAGTATGTTGGTTGCACCCATGAAAAATTTCCCAAATCTTCTCTGCCAATGCCAAACAGCTTATTCTGCCATTAACTCGTTTGGTGGATTGGATGATTCTTCAATCAAGTTTGAAGAAACAAGACATATTGGCAATTTAACAATTTATTAATTTCACAAACAGCAGCCTCAGTAGTGTGTGGAAGAACCATACACAGCCACAACAGCTTGACACCTCCTCCTCATGCTGGTCACCAGCCTGGTAACACACTGCTGTGGGATGGCATTTGTCGCAAGTCAGCCAACGTGGTTGCATTGGTCACTCTGGCACGAACAGCACACCCAAGCTGATCCCACAAGTGTTCAATGGGGTTGAGGTCAGGACTGCTGGCAGGCCATTCCATCCTCTCCACTCCCACATTCTGGAGGTAGTCTCTGATAAACCCTGCCCTGTTGGGGCGAGCGTTGTCATCTTGGAGGATAGAGTTCGGTCCCAGACTGTGGAGATATGGGATTGCCACTAGTTGCAGAATCTCATCTCTATATCTCTCTGCATTGAGATTGCCTCAAATGATGACAAGCCTCGTTTTTCCAGTGAGGGAGATGCCGCCCCACACATCACACTGCCTCCACCAAAAGGTGTTACTCTATTGGTGCAGCAATCTGCACAGCATTCTCCGCGTTTTCTCCACACTTTGACCCTATGATCCAACTGCCGTAGGCAGAATCTGGACTCATCACTGAACATAACTTTCCTCCACATGTTCAGGTTCCAGTGCACATGTTGCCGACACCAGCGCAAACAGGCCTGACTCTGAAGGGCAATGGCAGAGAAGATTTGGCAAATTTTTCATGGCCGCAACCCAGATACTCAGCGCTGCTGCTCATCCCACAAATGCATGTTCCTTACAAATGGGGCACCATTTGAAAGGGAACTAAACAGGCTGTCCAACGGTATAAGATTTATTGCCAAAAAGCATTGTTACTACAGAGAAATAATCTACCAAACATAAATTTCCTTACTTTTTGTGCTAAGTTTATATCACGTGGGCTCCGCCACTGCCACGCCTCTATAGGAGACTAGCGGCAGGTCCTGAGTGTATTGATTCCAATAGGAAAAGTGAGTGTGAACACAGATTATGAGCGATTCTTTCGCCCCATAGTCACTTGTAAATTAAATATTGGAGCCAATTTTCACAAGCCGTGAAAGTCTGGCACTAAAATGTCATTTTTCAGATGGACATTTCAGGAGAAAATAAACTTGGTTTGAGACATGTTTCTGTCTAACGCTAGCTTCTCTGGCAACATAGAGAAGCTAGCGTTAGCTAACGTTTGTGAACGCCCTAACAAAACTAATCTCTGATGTAAATATGTCTTAGCTGTGTAAATATCTAACCTTAGCAAAATAAAATATTAATAAACTACACAAATATAACTTTTCATCCATCCACACGACGTTCACTACACTTTCAAACAAGGCCACGCTAATTTGGAGACAGGAAGTGTGTACCGTTTCACACCATTGGCGCTGCTTGAAATGCGCTATCTTTAGTATAGAGCAGGGGTCTTCAACGTTTTTAAGCCAAGGACTCCTTAACTGAAAGAGAGATGGAGCAGGGACCCCCTACAACAAATATTGTCTAAAATGAAATTGCATATGGGCCTACCATAACGTGAAGGGTGGCCTAACGCCTTTATACATACCTTTTTAGTGCATAGAATACTAAGCTATTACAGTAAAAGCCTAATAATTGTTGGCATTATTTTATAAATCATCTTTTAATGTTACACATACATGTGGCACAGGGAATCCTCACGATTAACTGTATCTGTGGATGGCTATCTTAGTGACTACCTTACCTATAGGCCAGTAAGCAGTGGGAATTTGTATTTTCTAATATGTTGGATTCATGTTAAGATTTTTAAACATTTTCAAAAATTAACAATTATTTTGGAGGCCTCCCTGCAGTGACTCTGAGTATCCCCTAGGGGTCCCGGACCCCCTGTTGAAGATACATGGTATAGAGGATTTTTGCCCAAATGTCCGGCTACTGTTGATTTTAAAATCAGTATATGTGCCTTTCATTTACAGGTGCTAGTGTAGTTTGCGGGGCTAGTGTAGTTTGGGTTCTCCTGTAGTTTGGGTGTCGGATTGCTTTATTGTCATGTAAGCATTCTCTATCTTACTCTGAAGTGTAGCTGCTATTCTTCTTTTTCCTGTTACCTCCATTCATGAGCTGTCACTGTGCTCTCTTTTGTTCTGGATTAACTGCTAGCAATCGAGCAATGATTGATCGGCGCAGCTGATCTGCAACACACCGCAGCCAAGTTGCAGTGGTAGGTCTTTGTAAACTAATCCTCTGTAATGTGCATATAACCGGCGTGAGAAAAGTGATGGGAAAACTCCCTTTCCCATTCAGCTTTATCCACGGCGATGGGAACCACAGTGGGAGCAGGTTGGTCCAGCCCTGCAGCGGTGGCAGACAAACCTATCAGGATAAGGAGGGAGAATGTAGGCCTATTGTCGAGCTGATAAGGATTGCTTGTTGATATGTTGGTGGCGAGGTGGGGTAGGATATTGTGTCACTCCTCCGACAGGTTGTGATAATATTTGACTCAGCTACGGCACAGCTTCAGTCAATCCAACAGAGATAAGGTGTCTACTGTTTAACTTTATCAGGCCTCAGTGTTGTGAAAGTCTTACCTGGTATCTTGTTTTACACAAAATGAGCCCAGTTTCTTGTTTGTGTGGACCATGTAATATTCTGCATTCATAAAGCGGATGCTTATTATTTAAAAAGAATAATGGTCGGTAAACTCATCCATTGCTACCCCATTTGCCTGCAGGTTTAAATTGCTTAGTGAGTTACATTTTACCATCTGGCTTTTATCATGACAGTGAAGACAATATTGTAGCAGGAATGATTTAAACTGGCAATCCACATATAAATAAATTTCTGTTGTGCAAGTCGGAATAAGCAGCTGTTTAAACAGTTGCCATTCCACCTACTGCCATGGTTATAAGGAATAGTTTGACATTTTGGGAAATAGTTGCCATTCAACTAGTGGAACATCTAGGATGCCCAGCCAAGAAATAGTCCTGCTCATAACCCCCTGTAAAACCACAACTTCTTGTTTTTCCACTTCAGTTTTTGTATGGATTAAATAACGAGATACAAGATATAACATGCTACTTATGAGCTTTAGAGGTGCTGATAGGAGGATTTTGTTTCCTTCGGATGGAGCCAGGCTAGCATTTTCCCCTTTCCAGTCACTGTTTGTTGGCTTTAGCTATTATAATTATCATACAGACACGAAAGTGGAATTTATGTTCTCATCTAACTTTCAGCAAGAAAGTGCTAAGCAATTATCCCAAAAAGTTGAACTATTCTTTCATTTCTCTGACAGAAATTATGACAAATAATGTTCTATTTCCTCCAGGACTAATACAAGACTAAAACTAAAGTAAAAGTAACCTTTTAAAACAAAAACTATGACGAAATGTATTAAAAACTACAAGGGCACTCAGACAGCGAAGACCTCCGCCAACGCTAAATAAATCTTGCAATGTTAAATGATTGAAAAATGATTTGTGTATCCGCTTTTTGATTCAGATTTGCTTCTGAATTGAATGGGTTCTTTCTTTGCCCGTGTCACACCCTTCCAAGTTTCATAAAAATCGGGCCAGTATTTTCCGTTATCCTGCTGACAGATAGACAAAATGAACCAAAATCATAATCTCGTTGGCGGAGGTAATAAACTAAACAATAATGTTAAAGACATACAAATGGCTCAAAGTATGTATGTATTCTATTCAACAACATGCATGCATCTGCTGATGTAAGCACTAAGTCAAAAAGGCTGCCTGGCTCTTGATGGCAGGTTGAGGGTGGAGCATGGCTGTCATCAAGATGTCTTGTATAGTTAACAAGTGGTAAGTCTGTATGTTAAGCTAAAGCTACATTTTTTTAGAAAAAGCTATTTTGAGTCTGACAACTAACTTCCCGTAGAACAATGAGGGCAAAACAGCATCACAGATCTGTTTCAACCGAACATTCTCGGCCTAGATCAGCTAAAAACACCGGATCTGAAGCATGTTACCATGTCGAACCTGTTTGTAACTGGTAGGCTACCGACAACGTGATCTTTACCTGTTTAACAGACTTCCTCAGAATTGTTCATGGATATTTGGCATTATTTTAAACAAACGGGAAACTATGATGTGTGAAACTGCCAATTAGATTAATTTACGTATTAATTGAAGGGGCCGGAACACCACTTCAATCCCCCTGGTAATACTGTTTATAAAACCTAGACAAAGATTTTCCTGTCTCATGATAGAACTATTTTCTATTCTGTGCTTTTCAGTTTGTTTTCAGGAAAAGCTTGATGAAGGTGGCATTTAAATGTAGTGTGAATGCTTCATTAGTAACAGACAACATGTAGGCGATACCTGCATGGTCAGGGATGTGTCAACAGAGCAATGGTGGTCTGCTCTGCTGATTTCTGGGAACGTAAGCAGGTAATGCCGTGGGAACGCTTCTCAGAAACCACAAGTTTGACAGCTGCTTGCATATAAACATTGAAATCACACACTTTAACTCTCCACTGTCCAACCAATGGACAAGTTCTCCCCTATGAAACAAAGGTGTGGATCAGCAACAGCTACAGTTGACAATAATATAACAGAAGCTACTTCACACATGAGTTTACAAAGCAGTGCAGACTGTTTGAATTGCTATGGTTCTTGCAGCACATTAGAGTCGTAGCCCTTTAATGAGCTCAAATTTCCCATAGCGAGGACAGAAGGACGAGTTGTGGTGTTAGCTGGGACTCACCGATGGGATAGACATGAAGACATAACAAGACTGAGAGGATGAGTCATTAGAAGGCCACAACCTTCATATCACTAGATAAGATAAACACCTCTCAGCATGTTTCATTCTCTTTTCACACAGAGAACAGAACATTCACAAGCCTGGGCCAAAACAGTCCGCTAATGTCTGTGTGCTAAATCAATGCTAAACTGTCCTTCCCTCTGTACTTTGATGAGCTGTGCTACGTTTCAGGTGATATTTCACTAAAAACAAAAATGTCAACCTCATGTGATGGTGGAGGAATAGTCAGAGGATCTGCTGAGACGCTATATTATTTAAAAATGTAAAGACTTCTCCACAGCATGTACACATGCAACATGTAATTGCCAAAGCAAACCACAGAACTTGATTGAGAAAATGACTT
Source organism: Zingel zingel (assembly GCA_023566125.1). NCBI lineage: Eukaryota > Metazoa > Chordata > Actinopteri > Perciformes > Percidae > Zingel > Zingel zingel. The sequence goes on from CM042331.1 coordinate 9,293,312, forward strand.
TTGAAGGGGACATATATGCTCACGTTCAGGTTCATACTTTGTATTTTGGGCTTTCTACTAGAACACTACACACTTTTTCTCGTACTGTCTGTCGGAAAATACCTGTATTCAGTCTCCATCTGAAACGCTCTGTTTTAGCGCCTGTCTCTTTAAGCCCTCCTCCTAAAAAAGCCCAGTCTGCTCTGATTGGTCAGCATTTCCGGGTCTTCCAAATCTGCGCTCTGAGTCTCTGCACCGTCGCAGCCGGGGAATGACAGTAATGGCACTGTAGCGGCACTTTCTACATATATATATATATATATGGGAGAGAGAGTATAGTTGTGACATCATAACCGTATGGAAGTGGTGTTTTAAGCCCCCAACATCGTCTTCCAGGCAGCGATGCCTGGAAGGCACTAGGATTAAGCAATGGTTAAGGTTAGTGTTAGGTGCCTTGAAGTCGACGGTCGCAGTGCTGCCTTGAAGTCGACGTTGGGGGTTTAAAACACAATCGAGCTACGGAAGTCTTGACGTCGCATTTAAAGACACATTTTCTGATTATGGGCTGTGTGCATTTCTCTGTGGATTGAGCATTTTGAGACTTTCACAGTTTTTAAATAGCACCTCAACTTGCTTTATTATCAAAAAAAACATGGAAATCTCACATTTTGCAATATGGGATCTTTAAGAATGTTCTTTCCCAGCTTCATATTGTGTCACATTTGCAACCACAAGCCTGGCTACTGCGGGGAAAGGGCTTTGACAGTTACTGTAACTGCTCCTTGAGTGATTTTATGTTGATTAGATATTCAATGGTTACAAATGTCTACAGTCTAGGATCAAGTACTGATGATTTAAAAATGAAGGCTGAGTAGACGCCCATGAGTTAGATTAGAGCTTTGGGGTCTATAACAAATATAAAGCATTTGGCAAATATGTTTGACATTCAGCTATTTATAATTGTTTTTATTAATAATACATTAACTACTTGTTTAGAAATGTTTTATGCATCGTCAGAAAGATTTGGGCTGTGTGTCTGGAGCTCAGTGGGTTCCAAACGGAGGGGGGGATGTAGTTCTCATTCCCCTCCTCAAACCGAAGTTCAAAGCTCTCGGAACAGCAAGTGTTTTATGTCTGAAAGCTTTAAAAGGAATGTCTCTCTCTCTCTCTCTCTCTCTCTCTCTCTCTCTCTCTGCATACCTTCACTGTCCCTCGAGTCATGTGTCAGAAACAGGTTCGTGGAGATACGTGTGCCTGTTAGTGAGCTCATGTCTCGCTCAACAATGTGTCCATTGTCCGGTTTGTCTCGCCACCAGTTCAGATATTTATTACTGATAATGGGCTTGTTGTAAACTGGGCTAAGATGTTGAAGACAAAACTGCAGACAAACCGAAGGAAAAACAATGAGCGCCCGGTGGGAAGACATGAAAGTCAAAACAAGGAAGCTAAAAACCCACATGCTAAGTCAGGAGGGATGTATGTCGACCCTTAATGACCACACCATCAGTTCGCCTGATCCAGCGCAGCAGGCTTTTCTCTCAGATATGGTCTCGCTTCATCTCTTCTCAATATTTAACCAGCTTTCTTTCTAAGAGACTCGCCCCTATTTTCCACTAGGTTCCGGCTGTGTCACAGTTTTGTTCCGTCCTCCGCCATGCCCCATACCACACCGGGAGCGTCTCAGAAGTGGAGCATCTTTCCTGCCCCGAATCGCAGATTTTATTGTCTCTACAAGTACATTACAGAAAAATCGTGTGTTTATTAAGCTAGTATCTACCTTGTTCCACTCTTAGCACTCCTGCAGTCAAACTTGTGCTGGCATTGTCCTTATAAAAAGGATCTGTTGTGTCTATTGTGTTTTTCTATCTCCAAGATGAATCTCTCGTCCTCCATGGTGTTGTAGAGGAGACGTAGACGTTATTGGGGGGGGTGTTTTGGTAAATTGACTGGATGCCTTTCGCTGTTTCACTTCCTGCGCAGCTGTCCGTACGCCCTGCGGCTTGCGTGAAAATAGAGCTGGCGCATATTTTTAGTGGAGCGGAGAGCCACTTCACGCACGCTTCTGGGAAAAATTACGCCAAGGGTTCCCGACCCAGAGCGTTAAAAAGTGAAGAAAAGTGCTCCTGACCAAGCGTCAGTATTTGACGAGTTGGGAGTGAGAATGTGTTGGTGTAAATGGTGTGCTTGAGTTTAGCCTCCTGTATGTGTGTGTAGTCCGTCCTCTTCAATACACAATACATTTCATCAGACGTTTCAAAATAGGGCCATTTAAAGTGAGAAAGGAAAGTTTTTTTTTTTTTTTTTGAAAATTGACAAATCTTCACCATCTCTTAAGTAGTGATTCAATTGCTTCTTGCTCAAGTTTTTTAAGCTCTCTTATCTTGTTCAGCCAAGACACTGAGGGCCAGATATACGTACATTTGCGAATGTACCGTTATCAGCGCCATGGCCAACCCGCAGAAAGCACACGCTGTGATACTTCAGCTCACGTCGTATTTACCAAACCTGCAGTTCATCGGGTAATCAGCGCCTTTCTCCGCCCACTACACCGTAAATTGCGCTGTAGCAAAGCGTCCTGGTGCTAGGATACGGCTGAGTCCAGACTGCAATATTCCCACTGCTGATGCTATGACTGTATGAAATGATCTTGATGCCAATATTTGTAATGTAGCGAGGAGTTTAACAACTGCTGGAATGGAATGTGAACGCTGAGACGGAGATTCAATGTCATCTTTGATTTCTTCCAGTAACTGTAATATTGCATGGCTGCTTAATCTGTAACACTTAATGATTTTGTGTTCACTCAACTGAAAAAGTGTGATCCTTGTGGCAAAAATCCTTTCAGCTCGTCTCCTTGGCCTATCTTCGTCTTGCTCGGATTACTGCTGCCATTTCACCAGGAGGCATGTGCAAGGAAACCCGCTTGTGGCTGGTTTACACCTGCTTTTAAGAGGCGGAGAATTTTCACCGCAAAATAGAGGCGCGCTGTTACGGGCGGATTTTGTACACACCGCAGAATACATAATTAGGCGCACTTTACGCTTCCCCTCCCATCTCTTTATGGGAAACTCCCACTTTCCCCTTCAACCTCCCGTGAATGCATATGCATGACATGGAAAAGCGTAATTTGCCATTTTCAGTTCCCACGACAGGCAGTTTGTACATACCTCGCCATGCTTTTACGCGCACGTTGCGAAACAAATACACCTGAAGTGAGCGCAAAAGCGTTAGTACATCTAGCCCTGAGCCTCCTGCAACAGCTGCTGGATGCATTACTCTGCCCTCGCTCCTTCTCTCCCTCAGACAAAACAAGGCAGGACAGGAAGCCTTGATTAAAGCACTTCCTGTATGACTGGCCTGGAGCATCAAGGAGCTCTGTAGCGGCTTGTGTATTATTTTACCCCCACCACTCTGAGTGGAGGCCGCCTCATCGACTCCTAGTGAAGTAACCAGACTTAATTGTGCGTGTGCGTGTGAAAAGGAACATGAACATTTAAATGAGAACTAAGCTGGAGACATGATTAGCCTAGCTTAGCATAAAGATTGGAAACGGGGAAACGGCTAGCCTGGCTCTGTCCAAAGTCAATCCGGTGCAGTAACCGTGACACTCCTGGCTTATTAACACTCTAACCTGTGTGTGCAGACATTTAATATTATATTTAAATGATGTTGTGTTTGAATTTAAGCTGCACCTTATGTCATTGTTGTGTAACAGCAGAGTTTATCTCCTGACAGCTTTAATTAAAGTCAGTGGAGGAGTGTGGTGGGTGAAAGGAGTGCCGCTGTCACACGTCTGGCTTTATTTCCCTCTCACATGCTGAGTCAGCGGGGGGCCACTCCCTCTGGCAGCCTGCAGCGGCAGGAAGTTCCCTCTGGGCTGTCTCACTCTAGTGGCTGTATGGCAGACCACCAGTCTGCCCAGGTGACAGATGCCCCTGTCTAGGTTCTGTGTCAGTTTCATGAGGTAAAGTGCTTTCTTATAATAGATAAGCAGTGCAAGTTGTGTATGGGAAAACAGGCTGATCACATGAAGTTTGTGTGTGCAGTGGTCAGCGGCTTGTGCACTATAAGGGCTTGTATACTGAGACATTGGACAGCAATGTAAAACCCCTGACCTCTGGGCTGGCTACTACAGCTTCAAATACAAGCATACATTTTTAGACCAATAAAAAAAAAAAAAGTGTTTGTCCACGCAGGATATTTATGGCATCAATGTACACCAAACATAGCACTTGTTGGATCGTCGAACATCTATCACACCTTTCCAGCGTTTAATTGACGACATGCATGAATAGGCGTGTGCAAGTACATCAGTATGTTTGAGAGGTCACGAGGTGAAGCAGGAGCTCTCCGGCCACGGTGGTGTTTTCATCCTTCCTAGCCTCCATTCATGAGTCACTCCACAATTGGCTTTAGTAACTGGCAGGCTGAAGTGTGGCGAGCAAAAGCCAAAATACAGCCAAGTCAAATATTGGTTTTAGTTGAGGTTGAGCCCAAACATGCACAGCGAGCACCAAAAGTCTGTGCCTTCCATATCGTCATACTGGTGTTATTTACTTGTTTCGCTGCCGCAGCGGTAGCTGTGGTTTGGTGATTGACTCTGGCACAGAGGAGGGTGCATGCCGTTCTTTGCCTACACTGACATCAGTATGCCGGGTTGCCAGGTAGAGCCGCTATTTTGTTTCCTGTCTGTGAAATGCAGAATGGAAACACACGTGTCCCACTGTACCTTTTTTGTTTTGGTCTTTTTGCCATTATGTAATATGAGTTTGGTTATAAAATCCATCAGTCTTTTGTTTTGGCTTTCCTCATGCTAAAAGATATTCTCTTACTTTTTTTGCACACATTGGTATTCACATTGGTTTTTATCATATTTGTCCACCATCACATTGCTTAGTAGGCTACTTTTGTTAAAGGCACCCTAATATTATATTACATAAAGCAGTGGTTCCTAACCAGAGGTAGGCCTACTTGTACCCCAGGGTTAGGGTTACCCCCATTCTTCTGTTGCCAGTGGGTATGTTGAAAGATTGTGGAGCAGCTCAACTAATTTGAAAACAAAATTGAAAATGACGATTTGATTTATATCAGTTGTGACACCTAAACACTAAAATAGTTAGCAAGCAAACACAGAAGTTTAAATTGGTAGTTAGCTAAAAGTTGTGAGTAATTGTTAGAAAAAATTGCTAAAAATAATGGCTAAACAGTTGAAAAGTTAGCTTAAAGTAATGGATAAACAGTTGAAATAGCTTAAAGTAATGAATAACAGTTGAAATATTTATCTAAATGTAGTAGTTAAACAGTTGAAATATTTATCTAAATTGAATGGCTAAACAGTTGAAATAGTTAGCTAAAAGTAATGGCTAAACAGTTGAAATAGCTAAAAGTAATGGCTAAACAGTTGAAATAGTTAGCTAAAAGTAATGGCTAAACGGTTGAAATAGTTAGCTAAAAGTAATGGCTAAACGGTTGAAATAGTTAGCTAAAAGTAATGGCTAAACGGTTGAAATAGTTAGCTAAAAGTAATGGCTAAACGGTTGAAATAGTTGGCTAAAAGTAATGGCTAAAGGGTTGAAATAGTTAGCTAAAAGTAATGGCTAAACGGTTGAAATAGTTGGCTAAAAGTAATGGCTAAAGGGTTGAAATAGTTAGCTAAAAGTAATGGCTAAACAGTTGAAATAGTTAGCTGCAAGTATAACATAAGCAGTTGAAAGGGTTAGCTAAAAGTAGGCCTGCTGTCTGAACTGTTCAAATAATTAGCCGAAAGGTATGTGGATAAATGGTTGAACCATTCATGAATCTAAATATTTATATTTAAAGTGTTAAAACTGTTTTAACAATCTCCATTTTTATATAATGAATAGGGTAATACATTTGGAATTGATGAAGGGGTATGTCACATCAGACCAAAAAGGTTGGGAACCACTGATATAAAGTGATTTTAAGCTGATTTTAGAACTGAAACACTGAAAAAAGCAAGCATCAAAAAGAATAATTAATTATGGGCAGTAATGTACAGCATATGGGCAAATCTTGGTAAGATTATTGTAGCCTACATAGAGTGTATTGTATCTCTTTATTTGTTAAGACTGACCTAGTGATTCAGACTTCCGTGTGCTTTGATCGCCTACGAGGAGAAATAAAGAATCAATCGTAAGAGTTGCATGTTGTTATTCTTGTCAGGGTTGAAAAGCCTCTGAAACCATCTTCAGCCCATTCTGGGTCAAAGGGAACTCCTCTGAACTCCGGACTGATGAAAGTGCTTTAGTATGAGCCTCTCTTTAAAGCAGAGGGGCCGGCTGTGTTGTGCCCAAGAAAATTAAGTTTCATTGCAGGGTTTACAGTCTGCTTTGAAGCAAAGCCATCATATCAGCAGCAGATGACATTGACTGACTGTTACCCAACATTCAATATCAGCTCAGAGTGCTACCTGGAAACGCAATATTGTGCTCTAACCCTGTCACATTACAAGATTTCTCTTTAAAACAGGAGTGAAAGTGAAGGATGAATATGTGCTTACAGGCTGCTTCAGCCTCCTTGTTGTACAGTATATTGAAACTGCTCAGGTTAATGTTACTTTTATTGTGGTCTGCTGTGTTGGCGTCTTTACTGCAAAAATCTCCTTTTGAAGTCATTTTTTTCATTTAAAGCTGCAGGTCAAATGATTATGTTTTATGTGAAGGGTGTCGCTCATAGTGGCGAACCCACAGCAAATTATCCCCAACTTTGCAGTTCCCTCTCAGATTAGTCTACATCGACGACGTTTCATTCCCAGGATTGTTCAGGTGCAACCGGAAATTCTGCCGGATGTCCCTAATTTTCGCCCCCCGGATGTTCGTCACCTTCCACTTTCGTGTTGTAATTTTAAACTCTGGTGGATTTCTGAGGACTATGGTTAACTGCTCCTCAGATCTCTGCAGGGTAAATCCAGACCGCTAGCTAGACTATCTGTCCAATCTGAGTTTTCTGTTGCACGACTAAAACAACTTTTGAACGTACACGTTCCACCAAAACAAGTTCCTTCCTGAGAATATTTTGCAGAGGCACCGTGGCTCCATCTGGAGCTTAGCACCGCCCAAGACAATTGTGATTGGTTTAAAGAAATGCCAATAAACCAGAGCACGTTTTTCTCCCATCTCAGAATGCTGTGTGGACGAGCCAGACCCTCCTCCGCAGCGCTGTGGAGGAAGGTATGGCAATGCAAGAACAGAGCGTTTTCCAGCCTTTTAGCTCATTGTTTTCTTGCCAGCATTGCTATTTCTTTTTTTTTTTTTTAAGATTATTTTTTGGGGCATTTTCCCTTTATTGACAGTGGATAGACCAGAAAGGGAGAGAGAGATGGGGGATGACACGCAGAAAAGGGCAGCGGGTCGGATTCGAACCCGCGCCGCTGCAGGACTCAACATGGGTCGTTGAGTCTTGCTCTTAGTGGGTGTGCTAGAGGCCGCCCCAGCGCAGCTATTTTAAATTCATCAAGCCAATTGTTTCCAGCAGCAGCAGGCAGATTGATTGACACAGCTGCATTCATTCGGAGCTTGTGTGCTTTTTCATTTTGCATTGTTTGTGTATTTGTGTTGTGTGCATTTGCAGCGTGTTTGCCAAATGCTGCGCATGTGTTGTCAAATGAATGTAGATGTTTTCTTAATTTGCTTGTTTTGTCTGTTTGCATGTTTGTTTTTTTTTAGTTGCAGTGTGTTTGTCCCTGAGCGGCCACCGTAGACGTGAGTAGAGATTTTAGTTATATGAGAAAAAGGTATCCCAGCAGCCTTTTTCTCATAATGCTATGACTTTATATGATGACATGTCAAACTATTGTGTTAATAATGACTTCATAGGATGGAGATGTTTGGCAGTGTGACTGCTGACATCACATCTATTTGCAGCTATTTCTCCTCCGTCTTTTCCCTCTCATAATCACCCTGTAAAATGAGTGTTGCTGCATTATTTTGGAGCCGTTCCCTTGACACAGCATGACACGGGCAGAAATACACCTCCTCCACACAGAGCGCAAGCACGCCTCATCTGCTGATTATAGCATCAAAAATGTCAGCGGTCTATTACAAAAAGCAGGTTACATTGCACTGAAAACTCCTCTTGTTCTGAGCTCTCAACTGGTATTACTGTAGGAAGGTGTTTTTCAGCAGTGGGAGAAGTATTCAGATCCTTTACTCAAGTAAAAGTACTCATACCACAAATCCTTTACTTAAGTAAAAGTCCTGCATTGAAAATGTTACTCAAGTAAAATTATGTACGAATCATCAGGAAAATGTACTTAAAGTATTAAAAGTAAAAGTACTCAATGCAGAAAAATAATCACATTTTAGAAACTGGAAACGATCCAAACAGTTCTGTCAATCAACTAAGTGATTAATAATTTCAGCTGGACTTGTAGGGCGACATATTGTTGGGTAGTTTAATATATTATAAAAGATCCTATTTTACAAACTACCTGTGTTGTGTGTGTGATCTGTAAAGTGACTAGTAACTAAAGCAGTCAGATTAATGTAGGGGAGTATAAAGTACAATATTTCTCTCTGAAATGTAGCAGAGTAGAAGTAGAAAGTGGCATGAAAAGAAAAGACTCAAATAAAGGACAAGTACCTCAATTTTGTACTTAAGTACCGTACTAAATATAAGTAAATGTACGTAGTAACAATCCACCACTGGTGTTTTAGAACATTGCAGTTACGAAGGACATGGTGCTTAGCCCACACGCACATACGCACATACGCACACACAAACAACCCACAAACGTACATGACTTCATTGTTTATAAATGTCCCGTGTGCCTCCTGTGTCACCAGGCAGGATCCCCCGCCCCCGCCTCCCTTGTTTCTGTCTCTTATCCTCTCATCGTTCCGCTGTCTGCCACTTTACAAATGACCTTTTGGTGTTTTTGTCCCTGTAAATGTCTGCTGTCGCTGCAGGTACCCATCAGCCTCTGTGACCTCTGGGCGCGGCTAAAGTACAATAGGTACAGTATTTAAGGAGATGAGGGCGAAACGATGGAGCTGTCTTTGTCCCCTATGATCATCTGATGAGACAAAAAAGCAGCCCACACAGACAGCCCGGTGCGATGCCGGTGCACATGTGATCTCGTACTGTTTCTACTCTCTGATAAACTACTGTACTGTACTGTATGTTGACCGAGATTATCCCTCGGGTCAAATTTGACCTGTTTTTTAAAGTAGTTTTTTTTTATATCAGAATGTGAAGCAATTGCAGCACAGCGCCATCCGCTGGAATGTCAATATCAAGTTTGTTCAATTTTTGTAAATAATGTAGCGTTTAATCCGGCAGAATAGTTTTAGTTTAGTTTGAGTGTTTCAGTTTGCTGAAAATATTTCCCACTGCTTATTTATTTAGTTTACTATAACAACCCTGATGTTGACCTGAATGAAACTGAGATAACATCATATTTGCAACCATCCGAGAATGATAGTGCTATAAAAGTAAAGCTATTGTTTTCATGCAAACTAACCAGTTTTACACGTGAAGTTTGGTTAACTTGTGAAAACAGTTGTCTTTGCTCTGGAGGAGCTTCGTCAAATCTGAAAAAAGATAACCCCGGTGATGTTATAGTGATGTCATCAAAGTTATCTCAGCCTGGGATTGGAGACTGCATTTTTTAAAGGAACACAGTGACTTATTGAGACTTTAGCTTATTCACTGTATCCCCCAGAGTTAGATAAGTCCATACATACCCTTCTCATCTCCGTGCGTGTTGTAAACTCTGTCTGACGCACCCACAGCTAGCCTGATTAGCGCAGATCCTGGAGGTAACCGGCTCCATCTAGCCTACTGCTCCCAATAAGTGACAAAATAACACCAACATGTTCCTATTTACATGTTGTGATTTGTATAGTCACAGCGTGTACAAATAACAAGGTCACATGAGACACAGCCGTCTTCTAACCGTAAACATACTGGGAACTATATTCTCAGAAAGGCAGGGACGTCACTAGGATTGAAAGACAGGGGGGGCTTAGCCCCCAGGGTATTTGTAACTTGCGTTTGCAAAATCTTTGCACTCACATCTTTCGTTACTGTATTAGAGCTACACTTATGTCAACAACCAGTCAAGAAACCAATATGTTAACAAGTACAAATTGACAGACATATCCTCTTCTTCCATTTCTACTCTGTTCATTCTGTCTTACCCTTTAAGATAAAAAAAAAAACAACCATGATGCTAATTTCATGACTTCGAAATGCAAATTGTCACATGAGACACAGCCATCTTCTAACCGTATACAAACTGGGAACTATATTCTCAGAAAGGCGAAGCACTACTTCTGCTACTTGGGCGGAGTGATTTGTTTGCAGCACCTGAAGCCCCGTGGTGAGGAGCAGAGAGTAACAACGGTGCTTTTCAGGTGTTGTGCTAATCACTCCGCCCAAGTAGCAGAAGTAGCAATGCTTTGTCTTTCTGCAGGGACGTCGTTAGGCCTATTTTAGGGGGGTTGAAGCTACCCCAAAATGTTCCTAAGCCCCCCTAAATAATAATAATAAGAACAACAATATCAATAGCCGTGTCCTCATTCATATTTACACGCAACAAATGATATATATCCAGCTACAAAAAAATAGCCGAAACGTCGCAAGTTAGACAGAAGTACAAAGAGTCGTCGTGCTATCAAGATGATGCACCGCACCGTCTCGTTGCATTGGTGTGATCTGGCAGCTTTCAGAGCGTTGCAGACCGGACCGTTGCAAGTAACTGGGGGATTACTCTCGCCTCGTCGTTACTCTTTGGTCTGAACTCGCTATGCACCCTCCCCCCCACAAACACACACACCGATACACACGCTAATGGTGAAAGGAAGATTGATACCTAGTGTGATACAGAGTGAAATTGTAAGTTGTTTTTAATTACCTGCTTACCTTTAGCTACGTTTTCTTCAGGTAAAGGAAAGGGGATATTTTGGTTTGCTATGGAAAACTAAAGTCTAGCTAGAGTGAACGAGGGAAATACAAGAAATGGTTAACTTAGCAAGCTAATCACAACTCTTTATTCATTGCCAATAATATAGCCTATCTCTATAGTAGGCACATTCTAAAACAATATCAACCCCCATAGAATGTTGTTGTAACTGAAAACTAAATGTCATAGGGTCCCTGTTAATGCCAATGTACCGGTGTATCCTTCAATTCATTGAGCAGATGAGATGATATTGGAAGATATTTCAGCAGAGAGAAAGAGAAGCAGGAGATTGGCAGAGCAGTTGACTCTGAGGGAGCCGACGTGATTGAGGTCAGTAGTGGTCTATAGGTTTAAGGATTGTTTTGTAACGGTAAGCATTTGTTAGCAGGCCTAGGTACTATGCATAGCCTAAACTAAATTAATTCATTATATTTATTATATATGCTAGCTATATTCTAACCAATTTAACTTTCTTCATTCATTGGCTGTGATAAATTAAATAAATATGTAGATGTTGCCTAAATGTAGGCTAGGTTAAAGATGAGCACATGCCCACAGATACACATGTGAAAATAAAATGAAAGCAATCCTACATACAGTATATACAGTATATACAGTACATACAGTAATCATTACTCCAAATCTTGTATTCCTTCCGCCATCAGGTTATTGTATTTAGACAGTAGCAACTTTAAATAGGATCCGTATTAATATCTTACATGATAAAGTATGCAGTGATGCCTATTATGCCTATTTTTTTCTTTTTCTTGTACTGCTATTTGTCATATTTGTTTAACTTATCAACTTATTAGCTGTGTTTGGCCTCTGTTTGTCATTATTATTGTTATTTGTACACGCTGTGACTATACAAATCACAACATGTAAATAGGAAAATGTTGGCGTTATTTTGTCACTTATTGGGAGCAGTAGGCTAGATGGAGCCGGTTACCTCCAGGATCTGTGCTAAGCTAGGCTAGCGGTGGGTGCGTCAGACAGAGTTACAACACGCACGGAGATGAGAAGGATATGTATGGACTTATCTAACTCTGGGGGATACGATGAATAAACTAAAGTCTGAATAAGTCGGCGTGTTCCTTTTTAAAGAAAGCCTGTGTTACAACATGGGGCACTGACTTTGAAAAGACATGGGCGCTTGAAGCCCGGTTCAGACCAAACATTTGCAACGAGACAAAACGGTTTTAGAACTGCAACTCAGTTTCATAATTTATATAAATTCATACAATTTCAGAATAAATCTAATATGACAATTCTCTTGTTTGTAAAAAAAAAAAAAAAAAAGGTTTCACAAAAGACACAAAACTCATACCAAAACTCCATGAGATGACCTGATACTCCCTGCATAGTAGCACACATAGCATACATACTGTTGCATTTACACTGAGAACCTATCTGTTACCTGAGGTAAGGTGGGGTTGTCCTCACTTCTGTGGGAACTGAATGTGCTGGGGAACATACACGGCTGTCAACTAAGAATTTCATGTCTGGAAGTCGTCAATAAAACCAGTCCAGCAGGTCCGGGGCCAGAGGTGAGCGGCTTCGCTCCTATGCATCTGCTGCTTTGGAACATTCAACCTTTAAATTACGGGTTCATTTCTCTCCCACTTTCCTTAAATCCTTTGTAGACGTTTCATCTTCTCTTCGGCAGCACATTGTTTTCAAGATTTTAAAGTGACTAGATAAGCATTTAAGCTTCTAATGCATGTCCACCCCTTAAAATGGAAGATATGATCTACCAACCAGGTGCAGGAGGGTTTTGGAGTACCTAAAAAATAAGGAGGGAACTTGGGTGTGTTTGCACGTAAAATCTGTCAGTGTTACGGGGATGTGTGCTACTTAGCAAATCCAGGCCTCCATGTTCACTCGTGTCTGGTTTTAAACGATTAGAGCCATTACAATATATGAGAAGGCTTGATGTATACAGCAGGTTTTGAAAGCACAGCGAGCGGAGGTCACGCTGAAGAATCCTGTATGGTAGATTTATAGTGTTTTCCGTTTGTACACCGAGGTCGGAATTTCCGAGATCAAAGTCGGACACGCGCCCCCTGACCTCGAATTTCCGAGCTCGGAACTCTGACAACCTCGCAGCACCCCGAGGTCAAAATCCAACATGTTTGCCCCGTGCATCAGCAGCAGTGAAAGCTGCAGTAATAGCAGTTATTAGCACCTCTGTCTTATTTGTGTCCCACTAAATCAGTCGCACACACATTCATGTCCATCTTCTATCTGTGGACGTGTTGCTACGCTGTCTGTATGCACAACAAAACAGCGTTATGCGTTGTCAACTGGTATTGCTACCCATGGCTAACCTGGCTAGAGCTAACCCCACAATGAAAAATCTGACTTGTAAATGGAACGCATTCAACTCGGGTGCGACGTCATTCTCAACTACATTTACATTGCTACATAAGAGGAGTTTTGAGCCAAAAGCGATCTCCGTGCACACCACTTTTTAGCTCCAGCAGAAGACCTAATCTCTGTTTAAAGTAACGCCCAAACCTCATATCTCATCAACGTTCCCGTATACTGGACATAAACAGGAGGCAGCATGTATACTCCGCCCGTCGCCAGTAGCTGCCATGGTAAAGTTAGTAGCTTAGTCTCAGAGAACGAGACGTCATGACGCAATCAGGCGGCGAAACATTGGCGTCCATGTTGGTGTTGCCAAAGTTCTCCGTTTGTGGCCGTTTTAGGGGCTCTGAAACGCCAGAGCAGGGGGGAATGGAAGGTGTAAACGTAGCAAAAGATATTTGTTTTTAAACCAAAACGTAGCAACTGAAACGTAGCTCCTGCTTCTGAGTTCTGAGGGAAATGGAATGATTGTGTGTGTGTGTGTGTGTGTGTGTGTGTGTGTGTGTGTGTGTGTGTGTGTGTCCGTGTCCGTGTCCGTCCGGGCAGCCTTTGATGTGGGATGTGTGTGACTCCCGCTGGGTCACCAGCTGCAGGGAGTCTGAGCGGAGAGCAGCAGCTGCTGCTGTTGTCATCAGGAACCACATCACTCCTCTGTCCTCTGAACACTTGCGTACAGTGGGCCGTTCAGTGTGTTCACAGACATAATCATGTTTTCATTGTAACCCGACGAAGGCAACATTCCCATCATTATTGTCACGTAAACACTGTTGCCAGGCTTGTCGCTTACAAAGCAAACATAGCCAGATTGCTGTGACACAGCTGGAATACCCATCATGGCGATGATATAGAGCATTATGCAAGAGTGGTGAACAGTTGGCTCAAACAAGTGGCTCAGGCTGTGATGTCGTACATTAACTTTGGGGTTAACATTGGGGGGTCTTGAGATCTCCACTTTTAAGCAAAATTGAATTTTTTTGCATATCAAACACTTCATTTCCTGCATTCTGGTGACTTTTTCTGCAATCATTTGAGCCTCTTCTGCATCCATTTAAGGTGCAAATGTCTTTAATTATGTGTCTGTAAATTACGCCTATGCATACATATAGCTATGAAAAGTAAAGCACTATAATTTTGGTTGATTCCTTGTATTTATTTCTTTGTGGCTGGGTGATGAAACGCAACGCTTTCAAGCCTGGGAGCAGAATTTTAATGTCCCAAGAAAAACACAAGATTTTTTACCCAGGAAATGCGTGTTCGTGTCCCGGCCGGGTTTTAATACAAACCATATTTCAGGGGTGGGGGGGGCACCCCATGCCACCCTTCTAGCACCACTCCTGTGGAGAAGTACCTCATAAAACCCCACTTCCAAATACCTGAACTATCCCTGTTGGCAAACACCATAAATCTCGGCGTTGTGACTAACCTATTGTCCCCTGCAGCCCACAGGATGTTTGCAGATTTATCTCCTAGCGTGTTTTGTGAATTGTTCACAGGTACCATGAACTCAACACACACCTTGGAGCCTTCCAAGGACATAAAGCACACTGAGGTTAACCAAGAAAAACAAACATTTGCATTGATGTGCATAGAGCGCGGCCTTGTTGGTCCAGATTACCTCATTGTGAAACCGATTTGTGTGAGTATTGGTGTGTGGGTGTTGGTGTGGCTGAGTGAGTCTGTTACAATATCTGAATAGGTGAAGTCACGTGTGTCATGGTGTCACCTGTACAGCAAGGGTTTAACTGAGTAAACACTGACATCAGCAACCCCGGTGTGTAGGAATGTGTGATGTTGTGTCATTTGGATAATACATTGGGAGACAAATGCGTCACTGTGTGTTCTTTTTTTACTGTGATTTCTTTCTTTTTTTTTCTTCTTCCTGCTGAGATCAATCCTAATCAGGAAATTTCAAAATAGGCACACAGTACTTATGAATTATGTTTAAGGAAGATTGCAGTCAAGATGGTAGCATATTCAATGGCAATATACCATTTGATAATTGTGATACAAATTGTCAAATTAATTATTATTTCCAGTGGTGGAATGTAACAGAGTACATTTACTCAACTACTATACTTAAGTACAAATTGGAGGTACAGTACTTGTACTTTACATGAGTCGTTTCTTTTCATGCTACTTTCTACTTCTACTCCGCTACATTTCAGAGAGAAATACTGGACTTTTTACTCCACTACATTCATCTGTTACAACTTTAGTTACTTTACAAATTAAGATGTTTTTCACACAAAACACATGGAGTTTATAAAATGCAATGTTTTATTATAAGTTAAACTAGCCAACAATACAAGTCCAGCTGAAATGATTACCATTAATCACAGAACTTTTTGGATCGTTCATCCAATTATTTTTATCCAGTTTCTAAAATGTGAGGAATTTTCTACATCAGTACTTTTTCTTTTAATACTTTAAGTACATTTTCCTGATGATACTTACATACTTTTACTTAAAGTGGCTAGATGTAGGCTAACTTTCAGTTTGTGTTGATTCAAGCGGACAAGGGGAAAAAAAATACTAACATGGACTGAAAGGAATAAAACGTCCGTGCTAAATGGAAGGTGGACGTAATTTAATGTTGGCTACTGACTCACAACCACATCGCGCATTGTAAAGTTATTTTATGAATGAAATAGACATATTACATACCTGAGGGACTATTCGGTCGGTAGTCTGGGCAGCGAGAAAGTGTTCAGTTGCACGGACGCAGATTGGGAAACAGTAACTCTGTCTCCTAGTGAACTTTTCATGCAATACAATACATTGGAAATTACAGTGTTAAGTGTGTATTGTTATCATTTCTGATATGTATTGAATACATTGTTCTTTAAGTGATACTGTCATAATGGAAAATAAATATTTATAAGAACAAATTATTTCTTTAGTAGTGAATAGTAGCCTTATGTTTTTTCTTCTGTTTTTTTTTTGCATATTTAAAGCTATAGTGCGTTGTTCCTGTCTCCCCCCATGAGGAATTCTAAGTAATGACACCAAACCTGTCCAAAGCGCGTCCACATGATACAAGCCTTCCGTGATCGCGCACAGCCCCCACCCCTCCTCCACGCTGTTGCTAGTAGCCAAGGAGGACACGGAGGATTAAAAAACTTCAGAAGAGGTAATTATCTTTTGATTTTCTGCCTTGAAAGTCGCCAGACGCCACAATCTTCTGAACATAGCCATACTGAGAAATCCAGAGAGAGCTGTGTGGAGCTGATAGTCTTAATTAGCTTTGTAGCAACTCATTTGGCAATGGCTGGAATGTAACGGACGTTCCTTAATATCAAAAAGTTATGCACTAAAGCGTTAACGTGCTTTTTTTGGATAACACGACTCCAGAAAAAAATAATTTATATTTACTAAATATTTTTAGTTATGACTACTAATGTTAACTTGATTTGTCTACTGCATCAAACTTGCCGCTCTGTTTATAAAATTTAAATTTTTTTAATTGTTAGCATCCCATTGACTCCCATTCATTTTGACGTCACTTTGACAGCAAATAACTTTACATCTGAAGCGTTTAAAGACTTTTTTTTTGTCCATTGTTTATTTCTAAAGAAACACGACAATGTATAAAAGGCTCCATTACCTTGTATCTCACGTTATGGCTCCATAGCCATGTAAAAATAGGCTAATGATTGTGTCATAACCACGGGACTTACGGTCGCATAGTAGAGGAATTACCGTATAGTACAGGAGAAGCTCGCTGGCAGTTTCGACTGACATTAGCTGTTTAAGTTTAATTACTAATGTTAACTAGCATTTTAGTTAGCTATAATTAGCCTGTGCCTATGTTATCTCCTTACATATACCTACGCTCTCCGTCTCTACAAGATTGGGAATGATTGAGATTTCTCTTGGCACAGCTACCAGAAGACTTCCAACTTTCAGACAGGTTGCTCACGTCACATTTACGTCATCTCTCTCAGTTGGAGGCTGCGCAGTAACGCTCAGCGCTCACCGGAAAAGTGCTTCTAATATCCTTCACTGGTCTCCGTCCAGAGCAACGGGATCTGGTCCATTCTTATATACTGTCTATGGTTCCCCCCTGCTTCCAGTCTTTATGCTAAGCTAAGCCTATCATCTCCTGGCTACAGCACCATACTATATAAAGCACACAGATGTGACAGTAGTATCAATCTTCTCATTCAACTCTGTCTAAATGAATGAGCTTACTTTAAAACTTAAAAGTATTGTGTTTAGGCTGAAAATAATTGTCAATCACAGATCTCTTTGTATGCATGTTTATATGTGTGTGTGTGTGTGTGTATACTCAGTTTATTATCACTAAATACTAGTTAGATTATTGAGTGGTTCCAATTGTAACAACAAACATGTTTAATTTACCATTTTCATATATTCTTATATTTTGTCTCAATTTCATTTATTTGTTTACTTTTCAAGTATCAGGGGAGGGTTGGGGGTGTATGCTTAAATGTTTGTGTGTACATTAAAAAAATTATAAAGTCAAAAAATCAACATGTACTGGTATTTTCTTTTCTTAGGGATGCATGACAGACGTTTCTTTGTAATTTTCTGTGTTTTTATATTTGCAGCATATGCTTTTATATAATATTTTCTGCAGATGTGTTTGGAGTTGGAGTTACAGTGTGTAACCCAACCCGCTGCTGCAACATATATGAAGTCATGTCTGTTTGTGTTGTGTATACATGTGTTCACTCCTTTAGCTTCACCTGAATAGATTTGATTAAAACCAGGGAGCGTATCAATTCTGGTGGCAGTCTGTGCGTGTCTTTGCCTTTTTCTCATGGGAAAAATGATAGCGAATGACGCACACACACATAAACAAAACAACTCACACACACTCACACACTTCTAATCCTAACTCTCCGCAGTCCCACAGTGGGACGG
The DNA here is from genome assembly GCA_023566125.1 of Zingel zingel. Taxonomy (NCBI): domain Eukaryota; kingdom Metazoa; phylum Chordata; class Actinopteri; order Perciformes; family Percidae; genus Zingel; species Zingel zingel. The sequence continues at coordinate 9,311,472 of CM042331.1, forward strand.
ATGATGTCATTCACCTGTGGTGCCGTAGGGCGACAAAGGCTCTTTTGTGCCTGTGCAAACACACACACACACACACACACACACATACTCACTTTCCTTCCTGTGTGTGGCTCACATGAGCAGATTGAATTGAATGCACATGTGGCTTCTCTCTGCAGGGGGGACTGGGCCGTTTATCATTTGTTTGCCATCTCATTCATCAAGCCTGCAGAACAGTCAGAGCTGCTGTGTTGTCACAAAGTCACCCCTCACTTTGTAAGTCGAGTTAACGAGACCAATCAGGCCAGGTCAGGAGCAGGTCGACAGGTTTCCTTTCAGACATTTGAAGAATTTGGGTTTGTAAATTGGACATCTGTCCGCAGAGCCCACTCTTAAGAGACAGTAAACGCCAGACAGATAGGGAGCGTGTACAAAGTACAGACAGCTGAGTAAATGAGTGCAGCGAAGTCCTTAAAGCTACACTTATCAATATCATTATATCAACAATGGATCAAATGACTTAGGGCCTTTTTAACACCTGAAAGTCCAAACCAAGGTCTGGACCAAGGTTCATGTTTTGGTTACATTGTATACATTTGGTCCGGTTAGTTTTGGTTTCACACTGCAGTTATGCAAGCGCACTAAAGAACTATACATGACATACTGTATGTAAATGTGTTTTCAGCTTGTTTTACTTGCCCCAAGCACCACAAAAAAGAAAAGATAATGCTGTTTAATTAACAAATGTAGTCTCTAAGGCCAGATTACTAAATTGGCCAAACTTTTACATTAAATTAACCTAACATTTGTTTGGGAATATACACCTCTAAAACACAATATAAAATAACATCTTAAAGACCCCATATTGTTCTCATTTTTAGGTTCATACTTGTACTTTGCGTTTCTACTAGAACAAGTTTACATGCTTTAATGTTTAAAAAACACAGTATTTTTCTCATACTATCTGTCTCAATATACATATATGTATTCCCCCTCTGTCTGAAATGCTCTGTTTTAGTGCCTGCTGCTTTTTAGCCCCCCTCCTGAAAAAGCCCACTCTGCTCTGATTGGTAAACGTTTTCAGGTCTTCCACATGTGCGCTCTCAGTGTCTGCATCGTCATTGCAGCCAGGGAATGACTGTAACGGCACTGTAGCAGCACTTTCTACCTGTGAAACCTGCGATCCTCAGACGCTGGCCTGCTCTCCATTCCCCACACCAGACTCTGTACCTTCGGAGATTATTCTTATTATTATATATAGTGTAGTAGTGACATCACAACCGCACGGAAGTCCTGACGGCTCGTTTAAAGGCACTGTTTCTAAATAAGGGCTGTGTGTGTTTCAATTCTTTCACAGTATTTCTATAGCACCTCGACCTGCTTTATAATCAAAAAGACATGGAAATCTTACTGTTTACTATATTGGACCTTTAAGCCGCCTACACATGATAGGCAGCTGTTCCATTGATTTCCTACAGGGGAGAGCAGTGCCGCCCAACTAAACTATTATTTCAACTTTGACTTAGTTGCTGCTGACCTTTCGAAAGCGCAACCAATGAAATAACAGCATGGCGTTACCTAGCAAATAGCTTCCTTGCCACCCTTGATGGCGTTTACTTGCGCTGCGATTTGCTCAGAGCAAATCTCTTATGTGTAGGCGGCTTTAGGGCGAGTCCTGCTTTAGTAACTTATCTTGAGGCTCTATCTTAAAGAAGGGGCCGTGTATATTTCTTAAAATTTGTGTTCAGATTACCACTCAATAAACAGAAGGGAACAGGGAGTTAATAGCTATAACAGTTTTTGCCCTGGTGGCCTCTAGAAGGTTAAACTAGCCACAGGTCTGAAACACAGTCCACTCACTTGTTCATTCTGTACAGGTGGTCTGAACGTGACCTTTACACAAACTTATAGACCCATAGTGTCCTAGTTTGCACATTTCAAGAGAGGATTGTATCTGTTGTTGATATTACGAGCAGGAAAATCTCGTAATAGATGGCATGATCATCCTGGCAGCTGCTCCTGAGCTCCACTGAGGTTGTTGTAAGAAAAAAAATCACACCTGCCCTTTCACGCTGTGATATCACTTTAACAAACACAACAGGTGCAAAGATATGGCTGAGATTAGCCTGCTATTACCTACAGTGTGAGTGTGTGCCTGCACGTCCAGTATGCTAACAGAGAGACAGGCACGTCTACCTACTGGGTAAAAAGCTGTAGGCACTTCCACATGGCAGAGACAGAAGCTACTCTAAATCTAATGAACTGTGACATCTGTTGCAGCCAGCTTTTAGGTAGTTGTGTTTAGCTGCAGTTTGTGTTTCAGTTGTGACTAAAGGTATTAATGAGAACATACTGTTTGTTTATGTTATAAAGTCTCTTAGTCTTGATATACTTAATTTGCAGTTATGGCCTGTCTTACTCGATCTTGCTGCTTACGGTCTTGACATTGAATTATTACTTTTCCCAAAAGTGCCCTTAAGCAAGAGGAGAATGATCGCACTCTCTCTGGGTATGTGGCTATTTTGCAGCGGCTCCGTGCAGCGTTTAGCGCCGCCCATGACGATTGTGATTGGTTTAAAGGAATGCCAATAAACCAGAGCACCTTTGCTGTGTGGACTAGCCAGACCCTCCTCCGCAGCGCTGTGGAGGAAGGTCTGGCAAAGAGAGACCAGCTTTTGGTTAATGCCAAAGACTGTCGCCACTCCCTCCCACTGTTTGAAAAGTGAAGTCTGCGCAGCAGCGATTGGGTAGTGGAGCCACAGTATCGAGGTCCCACCTATACAGCCGCCTGGCCAATCCCAAATCAGTCACAGCTGTCAATCACAATGTTTTACCCCATTTGTATAGCATCAAATAACTAATGAAAACTAAATTTATCAGAAAAATGAACACTTAAACAATTATCAACGTGACCGGAACTACCTTAAATGACAGAATTTTTTTTTTGCTGTGTACTTTTTTAGTTTGGCCCATGTCCCATCCGCTAACATGGATAGAGCGGGATTAATGTCCTATACTGCAGCCAGCCACCAGGGGGCGAACCATATGTCTTAGCTTTATTTATACAGTCTATGCATAAACCCCTAGACTGGGTAAACCCAGCCCGATCTGGCGGCGATTTGATTTCGCCCTGCAGCTCAGGCTGGAAACCTGTACGTTTATCTATCCTGCTTCTGTTACAAATCTACAGGGACCAATCACAAACTGGCTTATTCACCTGGTGCGCTATTGGCGGGTTTAACACGATGACGATAGAGAAGCGACGGCAAGCAGATTTTCGTTTACATTCAACAAGGCGGCCACCGAAGCGCAGCAATCCGTTGATGCTGCTGTCGCTGCTGTTTTAAAAGATTTCAAAGGCAAGTTTTCTCTGAAAACAAAACAGAACAGAAACTTGTCCCTGGAATAATTCCTACAAAAAAAGGATGTGTTTGCCTTACTACTGACCATCTTTGGTAAAAGCCTAATTTGCCAGCTAGTCCCCACTGGTGGCCAATAGAATACGTGCGTGACCCGGATCGTTGGTCTGATTGGTTGAAGGACTATCCAATTGCGTACAGAGTCATTTGAACTATGCCCGTTAATCCCGCCTCTTGTGCAGTAGAAAATACAGAGCAGACTCCCCAGACTAATGTTCAATCTTAAAAGATTTAGCTTCGTCTGGTGATAGACAGACTAATAAACCCCTGGTGTATACACCATGACAATCATCAGTATGTGCCTCTGTTTATGTCAATATATTTTACTAAATAAATGTAGGCTCACATTTCACTCATGCACATCTGAGATAACGGAGTAGTCAAAGTAAGCATAGTAAAGGCTGAAGTGTGAGTTTACAGTTTTATGGCCTTCAGCAATCTGAACATTGAGTGCACCAGATGATTAAAATCTGCAGAGTCATTGAATATCTTGATGCTGATGTCTTCCTCGGTCATGGATGATGTCATGGCCCTCTGGGTGTCCTGCTGATGGTTTGTAGGTGCTGTTTTGGAGTTGGGTGACCTCATGCTCCGCCGCCCTCAGTCCACCTTGTCCTCCTAAGCTCACATGTGAGCCAGCAGGCCGAGGTTTAGATCAGTTGAAAGGATGAGCTCATGTAAACTGCAGCTCCATCACACTCTGTATATTAGCCTGGGCCGCGGTGTAATGGGGGCTAACCCAAACACTGTTATGGAAGGGACCACCTGTGTGTGTGTGTGTGTGTGTGTGTGTGTGTGTGTGTGTGTGTGTGTGTGTGTGTGGGTGAACAATGCCATGTTTGGACCAGTGTGCTCCCTCTCTGTTGCAGAGCAGGATAACATCTCCATATAGCGTGCTTAGTTCTCTCAAAACTGCACTTTAATCAGTGCACAGAGGAGCTCCAAAAGCCACATTTGGCCTGTTTTTCTCTTCTCTAAAAATTGTTGCAAACACGAAAATGAGAATCAAGCCTGTTTTCCATCAGTGGGTTTGGAATAAAAAAGCAGGATTCCGGAACATTTCCTTAATGTCACATTTACAATGAACATGTTTAGTAATGGGTTCCAAGTTTTGGAGAAGCTGCTAGAGTTCTGTCATGTGGATAGAAGTTGGCTTAACGTCATGCATTTATTTAAAGACAAAGAAATACACTCATTTAATATTTTATTTTAATGTGCTAGCTAATGTCTATATAACCATGACCACTGACATTTAGTAATAGTGAATACATTTTTCTTTTTTTATTTAAAGGGTCTAAAGCAATTTAGCTTTTTGTGTTTTTGTAAAGAGAATCATACCAATTCTACATCACATCATGTTTGTGCTTATTGCATTTTTATCAATTCTCATATGCTATTCTCACACAGCTTTTCCTAAACAAAGTTTTAAAAAAACTGACCCTGAAACTCAGTTTCTCCTTTAATTCAGTGGTTCTCGGAACTACATTTCTCTGTGAGGTTTAGTGACGTTCTTGTTTGTTTGACCAAGTGAACAGCCTGCACATGAAATGTTGGAGTCTGTTGGCGGTGGAGCCTCTCACAGTCCCACCATTTATTTTACCTTGAGAGGAGGAGGAGGCGGTAAAGGTTTCAGTGTTGGAGGGGAAACTGACCTGTGTGCTCTTATCTCACTGGGCCAAAGGCTAACTAGTTTCACTGCAGCAGAGCCAACAGAGAGCTAAGGTGCTCTGAATGTTACACTGCAAAAAATGTCTAATCAAAAACATCAATACATCTTCACCTACAATCTTATTAACCTTTTAAAGAGCCCTTATTATACTCCTTCTCAGCATCATATTTTTTCTCTTGGGGTCCACTTGAATAGGTTTACATGTTTTCATTTTCAAAAAAACATGTTTTCCGTACTTTGCATTGCATTTTTGCATTGCTGCAGCTCCTCTGCCTGAAACGCTCTGTCTAGGCTCTTGGCCCCGCCTTCCCGGATAGCCCAGTATGCTCTGATTGGTCAGCTGGCCCACTCTTTTGTGAATGGTCGACCAAATTGAAACAAGCCACTGGGCGGGCTATGCTTGCTCAGGCAGCACCTATCGGCAGCACATGTGAAAAACTGGGCTGGCTTTCTAAGGAATTTCAAACAGGAATGTGGGCAAGGCATTTTAGGGAGTTGAGAAAAAGTGCTTTCTGTGGGAGAGAAAGCACCATTTGGAGTGAAATATGTTTTTTGTACTTTATACATCTATTACATGCACAAACAACTAAATAACACTCAAAAAAGACGGGAACAATCCAAAAAAAAAGCATGATAGGGGCTCTTTAACGTCTTTGCTGCTGCTGTTTAGCTTTGCATTTGTCTTACTGCGTGTGTTTGCTATTCTTGTTCTGTTGTTGTATTGCCTGATGCTTGAGTGCTGATATTTTAACTGTGGAATTAAAATAGCCCTGCATCATCACATACCCTTCACCATACCTAGAGATTGGCATGGTTTTATTTCAGTTAGCCTAATAGCTGGTTTGATTTGCATTGAGAGATGATCTTATGGAAAGTACCCCATGCCAATCTCTAGGTATGGTGAAGGGTATGTGATGATGTGGGGCTATTTTAATTCCAAAGGCCAAGGGAACTTTATCAGGATGCATAGTATCCTGGATCCATGAAATAACTGGCCTTTAAAAATAAAAATCTGCCTGCCTCTATGGGAATTTAACATAGGGGTGTACTGACTTATGCCCCCTGTATTTTAAGGAAGAACATTTATTTATTCACAATACATTATTCATTCACAAAGAAAATTGGTGTCCTTAAAGGTTTGATTTTTCTTTTAATTAAGGCATTAAGATAAATTTCCAAAAGATAATTTTTTTATTTCTCTTTTTAGTCAACTTTAGCATGGGTGTATTCACTTATGCTGAGCACTGTATTTCTGTCACTCGTGACTGACAACAAAGTTTTTCTTATCTTAGCATATCTTGTTGTCACATGTCTTGCTTGTTAAGATTGTATGTAAGTAGTGGATGTGTTGCAAATGTCAGTGTCCCATTGTCAATGAGAATTTGTTCTTAATGACTTGCCTGGTTAAATAAATGTTAGAAATAAAAATAACAAAAAGTCAAACTGAAATTAAAATTAACTTTGTTTAAGACATAAGTATATATGCAGGTTGTAAAGCAGCTAGACTTGACATTGTTTGCTGTCGCCCATCCTATCTGTGACTACGTTGAAATAATGTGAATCAAAAGAAGGAATGTAGATGTTTTTACAGTGTGTGGCAGCTGGGCCTTTGATTTGACAGTCTCATCGCAGATAATGTAGTAAACACAGGGAGTAACCATTGAATGTGTCCTGTACTGTTCTGAGAACACTGTGGTGAAATGTTTGTTTGGTTAATGTGACTGATTCCTGTGGCATTGTTTCATAAGTCTGTGTATCTCTTGGTGTATTTTCTACTTTGGCTGACTAACGACTATGACTCTAATAACACCCACAGGAGAGTTTTCCGTCCTCCTATCCAAACCAGAGAAAGTAACCGTCGCAGTTTTATACACGTTGTTAGTGTTGTGAAACGGTCGCAGTTTGGTTAAGTTTAGGCACAAAAAAAACATCAGACTTAGGTTAAAAATCAGACATCTCTTCACTTGCTGTTATTTAAAAAATAAATAAAAAATAAAATACTTTTATTTTCAAACGGGACACCAACCCTGGCCTCCCGGGTGAAAGTTCTGTGTTTGAACAAGACATTTTTGGACGACCAAAATGTTCCAAATAACTGTGAAAACAATTCAATTCAATTTTACTTACAGTATCAAATCATAATGAGTTATCTAAAGACAGATAGAGTAGGTCTAGACCACACTCTATACCCAACAATTCCCCAAGACCAAGCATTTAGTGCAACATAGCCAGGAAAAACATCCTTTTAGGCAGAAACCTTGAGTGGTGAGAGGGTCTAAGTTTAAGAAGAAAACATGGAAAGCACCCAAAACAAGTTCACAAGCTATTTCAAAAACTAATCAAATGGGATTTAGGGTCCGTTTAGGGGTCCTTGATGTAAAAAAAGTTTGAGAACCACTGGTTTAGACCAACAATAGCTCTGTATCAAACAGCTCACACATCTCAGTGTTCACAGGACAGAGACACAGGACTTCTGCCAGCTGTTGCAACAACAGAATGACTCAATTTTCAAAACTACACTGTGATAGTGATAGTTGCTACACAGCAATACTCCAGATAATGATCCTGTGGGGATCAAACCAATAAAACATGATGACTCATTCTCTGTGTGTGTGTGTGTGTGTGTGTGTGTGTGTGTGTGTGTGTGTGTGTGTGTGTGTGTGTGTGTGTGTGTGTGTGTGTGTGTGTGTGTGTGTGTGTGTGTGTGTGTGTGTTTCCAAAAACCGTGAATACAGTATACTTGTGGGGTCCGGACAGCTTTGTGGGGCCAAAATGCTGGACCCCCTGGGCTATTTGAGGGTTAAGACTTGGTTGTAGGATTAGGGTTAGAATTAGGTTATGGTTAGGGTGAGGGTAAGGGTTAAGGTTAGGCATTTAGTTGTGATGGTAAGGGGCTAGGGAATGCATTATGTCAATGACGGGTCCCCACAAAGATAGTGAAACGCACTGTGCGTGTGTGTGTACTGGCTGCAGTGATGTATGTGTGACTAATACTACTAAATAATATTTGTGGTACTTACCATTATGGTTATAGGATGTGCAATGCTGATAGGGTACTGGTGCAGTATTTACGGGAAATCATTTCATTTCATCAAAATGAAGTGTAAAATGAGGGGGAGGATGTGTTGTGGGTTCTCTTCTGTGATTGTGAGGAAAGGTGGGGGGGGGGGGGGGGGGTATGGTGTGAGATTTATTAGATGTTTATTGAAGCATTGGATGAGATAATGTATAATTATGTTTCTATGTAGGTTAACTATGTTTATTGTGTGTTTATGCGCAATGTGTTGCCATTATGTTTCTCTCCAATGCCCAAGATTAAATTCTCCTATAGGAGACATTAAAGGCTTATCTTATCTAATCTTATCTTAGACTACAGGTTCAACCTGAATTAAGGGTGTTTTCTTTGGTCTGAACCACACTGCATGTTATTTGGTCCATTTAGGTGCCCATTGTCTGACTGCTAATTACTAGACTAGAGTCACACTGACTCAGAACTACAGTATTGGGTCAGAGCAGGTGTTTTGTGTTTGACTGACAGGGACCACCTGCAGTTACATCACCCAGTAAGGGCGCGGACATGTAGAGGCCCACACACAGAGCAGTGCCGCACCAGTACTGAATTTAAGATCTGTAAATATGCTAAAACAAGTGTGACAAATGTGAAGGAATGTAACACTGTCTCTCTCACTGTTGATCTTTATACTGTCATAATAAAAGTGCTGCTGATGTCTTGCAATGGATTCAACAGATCTTGTTGTTAATATAGAGGAAATTCTCTTTTGCTGTAGTCATTTTCAATGAGTACAACTGAAATCACGTTTAGTCATCCCTTTTGCTTGTTTTTTTTATGATTATTTAAAGGAGCAGTGTGTATGATTTAGGGGGATCTATTGGTAGAAATGGAATATAATATTCATAACTAAGAATTGTAGTGTTTTCTTTACCTTAGAATGAGCCCTTCATATCTACATAGGGAGCGGGTCCTTTTCCACAAAGTCACCGCCATGTTTCTACAGTAGCCCAGAGCAGACAAACATACACTGGCCACCGTAGGTTCTACTACACACTTGGAAGGGGAGGGGTGAGCCACTAAAGCTTACACACTGCACCTTTTCAAGGAGAAAAAAAGTTATTTGAGGAAATATCAGGAATTTTCCTTTATATCTCAGCTTAGGCATGTCGGTGTCTGTGTCTGATTGACAGCACCTGCCAGAGTGCCAGTGTTAAAGGTGCCCTGCCACACAAAACCGTTTTTACTTGCATTTTTTGAAATATGTTAGGTCCATATGTGTTTGTGTTATGTGGTGAATGTGAAAATGAACTGCTACCTCCTCTATCAGCTCTAGCCACTGAAACGAAATAAGCGGAGAAATCAGGCCAATTACAAAAGCTGGTCAGTCTGACATGGTGTTGCCTGAGCTCATTACTATTCATGAGCTCGCCCAGTGCGCTGGGTAAAGGATGCTGCCAATCAGAGTCAAGCTGCTTAGCTTGTTGAATATTAATGAGAACTGGCACAAATCGAGCTGAGTCTTCCTGCAGGTTTTCTATAACACGCTAGAATGGCTTGGAACAAGGTAACCAAGGCCTTTTTTCCACAAAAAGTTTTACAGAGTCCATGGTAGAACTTCAGACATTACCACAAAGTAATGAAATACGTGTGGCATGGTGACACATACGTGAATGGCTGGTGAGTGACTGCATCGCTTGCTGAAGCGATACCGGCTGGTTAGACACAGCAACAATCAATGTCTCCTCCGTCTTGGCTCACTCGGAAAACCATAGCCAAGAGGAGACTGGTTTGCTATTGGTTTAAGGCTGCATTTGAGCTGGTCAAAGTTCACTAAAGTTAAACTCCACGCGATTAAAAAAAAAAAAAAAGATGAATTTGCCCTTCCTACCAGAAGGGAATGTTTATTTGTCCATACGCTCGCATAGAATGGGAGTGAACCAAAGGTGGATAATCGGCAATGTTAATTTTGCGCATGTGTGACTGTGCCCTAACACCGTAGAGAACCAGAGTGTGCTGGTGCTACACCGTAGAGAACCAGAGTGTGCTGGTGCTACACCGTAGAGAACCAGAGTGTGCTGGTGCTACACCGTAGAGAACCAGAGCGTGCTGGTGCTACACCGTAGAGAACCAGAGCGTGCTGGTGCTACACCGTAGAGAACCAGAGCGTGCAGGTGCTACACCGTAGAGAACCAGAGCGTGCTGGTGCTACACCGTAGAGAACCAGAGCATGCTGGTGCTACACCGTAGAGAACCAGAGCGTGCTGGTGCTACACCGTAGAGAACGAGTCCAAGTAAACAAACTCACTTTGTAGTAACAGAGCGCCGACGTCATTGCTTAATGCGATATTTTGATTGGCTGTATTGAAATAAGGTTTCCTGCATAAACGGATACCAGAACGGTATTCTGTATACAACAATACAATAACATATACATTTTTCCCTTTTTGTTTCTGTTTTTTTCCCCCTCAAAGAAGACAGGACAAGTGATATAAAGAGCAGACCTGTCACAGACAAAAATAATGCAATTTAAAGTGTGCGTGCGTGCGTGCGTGCGTGCGTGTGTGTTTTTTTAACTCGAAGCGCTTAAAGAAATGATTTCAGCGGGGGGTTGTACATGCGGTAGCCGCTGCTGTGATAAGCCCCGGTCTAAGCGTCCAGTTTGTTTTTAGGCACTGGGTTCACAGCAGGCTGCTATTGATAGAGGCCGCACACTTTTGGAAATGAAAAGTGCATTTGAAGCCCCCTTATGAAGCTGCATTCCTGACTAATCCAGAAGAGATCTGCACTGCGAGGCCCTCTGATCTCCCCAGGCAGGGCAGAAAAAACAGATGGACAAAGGGGGAAAGAACCTGAGTTAAAGAGTCATTCATTATATGTGTTTACACACAGTGTAAACTAAAAGGTTGTCATTTTTTCTCAGCAATACATGTTATTTCATGTATCAACTTAAAAAATAAAAATTGTCCAAGGGACTTGAAACATTGCGTTGTTCTGACAATTATAATTCTAAGTTGCCAGTTGATATTAGTTGTCATAAAAACTTTCAGTTAGAGGGACAAATTATTTTTGTACCCTCAACAATAATCGTTACGTTGTCAGCCCAATCCAGAAAGAGTTGTTAACACTCAAAATAATTCATGCAACTAGTTAACCCCTAAACCTAACCCTCATTAATTTAAGTTGATACAAATAGACATTTTTTACAGTGTATTGTTAATGTCAGGTAAGAGCATGTATCCAGGAAGTTCTCAGGAGCAAAGAAAAACTCTTGTTTTTAGCACGACAGGTAAAGCATGTGATCCTTTATGTACCGTTAAACATGGAAATCACTGAATGAATCACTGGAATTAGTGCAGCAGTATTCATTATGGGAAAGAAAACCTATATCTGAAACATCAATATTTACAAAATGGATGATTGAAAAGCAGTTATTCTGTAAACTAAGGACTTTAAGTCACAACAAACCTGTCAACCTGTTAATAGTAATATTTGAATTTCCGTATATTTCCTTTAAAATGCTATCAATTTTAGAGAACAATGTTATCATTGTGTACGAGTACGTGTTAATAAAGTTATCTGAATTTTCTCTAGGCCCAACCCATCTCATCAACTACATTTATGTATCGAAGTGATATTTTATATCCGGGGCCAAACGGAATATGCAGAGTTTTTTTTTCCAGCGGTGATCCAGAAGAAGAAAAAATTGGCGGACTGTTTTTTCTTCTTGAGGTGGATATGAGTTTTATATTTTTATTTATTTATTTTATTTTTACTTCTTCAGACAAAAGTCTGCATAATAGTGCATCGGCAGATTCCATGTGGCCCTGCTGATATCCCACTTAAATGTCCCGTACTGCCTGCCTTTCCATTAAACCTTCTTCAAGCACTTGACCGAGCACTTGTGTTAATTGTCTGTACAGATAGTCCCCCCCACCCCCCGCCCCGGTCCAGCCCAATAAACAGAATCCAAACTTAAAATCACTCGACTACAAATTGCCCACAGTTTTCTTTCTTCAAGGGGCCAAGAGTTCAGTGAACCGTGATATAGACTTGAGTCAAAAGAGCCGCCCTAATAGCTCTGACACAGGATCCCTGCTTTTATCTGTTCTCTGGCTCATTCTTTCCATCTCAGCTTGGCCTAACAGTGATTCTCCTGCTGCCTGCCATGTTGACACAGCGAAGCCCGCCTTTGATTTTCTTTCTGTCAAAGTGGCTCGAAAGACAACACACAGGCTGAGAAAAAGCGGAGATGAGGGGGGAGAGCGGGGGGGGGGGGGGGGTTGTTCGTGGAGGGTCTGGTCTGGAGACAAGGAGAAAAGTTTTTTTCTGCTGAAACTTGATATTCTCCCTCTGCAGCTCATCCTGAAGCGGGCCTCAGTGGTGGAAGAAGTATTCAGATTCTTTACCTAAGTAGAAGTACAAATACCACACTGTAAAAATACTCTGTTACAAGTAAAAACCATGCATTGAATAATTTACCTTAATAAAGTATGTACAGTAAGTATCATCAGGGAAATGTACTTAAAGTATTAAAAGTAAAAGGACTCAATGCAGAAAAATCCTCACGTTTTTAGAGCTGGCCGATATGGAGAAATTCAAATATCACGATAGTTTTGACCAAATACCTACTGTAGATGTCGATACTGCGACGAAATTTTAGGGTGGGCAATTGGTGCTTTAACAAATTACATGTTAGATAAATAATCACTAATAGTGTGGCTACAATGACTAAAGGCCCAGACACACCAACCAGATGGCCGACCCTCGGCAGAAAAGGCAGTTGGACTGATCAGTCTCCTCGAGTTGGTCAAAAAAGGGCCTCGGAACACACCAAAGCGACGAGACGTAATACGTCTCCATAACAGCAGGCGGCGCTAATCTGTATTGTCACCCAAAAATGAAAACCGGCAGCTGATTGGACGTCACCTGGGTCTGGTTTCAAAGACAGACTGTCATGGCAGCTTGTTCAGAATACGATCTCATATTTTACTAAAATAGTTCACCGAAACGTGTTTCTGAAAACATTTGAAGCGAGAAATAAGTTGTGTAGTTGCTGAATCTGTCTTCATTTCAGATCAACAAAGGTCAGTTTAAAAGATTTTCGTCAGATTGTGAGAGACTCTAGTCACGCTCATTCCTCTCCCCGTTTCCGGGTTAGCACTCCACCAATCAGATGGGTCATTTGAGTCCAACTGCCGGCAGTGCCCGCCCCGCCGATTACACATGTCAAATCGCCAAAATGCAGGACGACGGCCCCTTCGGATGGACGACAGCACGGAACACAGCGAACAGACTTGAGTCACTGACCTCGCCAGACTGTCAGACGGCCGATTATCGGGTTGGTGTGTCACCTTAAGTGGTTAAAGGCAAAATAACAGAACAGCTAGAGATGTCTGTTAAGTTCAGACAATGACATCACTTTACTGTAATGCAGCCTTTAATACTAGAGAAAAAGGATAACGCTTACCATGTCACGATATTATGATATCCAAAATCTAAGACGATATCTAGCCTCATATCACAATATTGATATAATATCGATATATTGCCCGTCCCTTCGCACTCAACTGGAAACAATCCAAACAGTTCTGTCAATCAACTCAGTGTTTAATGGTCTAATCATTTCAGCTGGACTTGTAGGCGGTTATATATTTGGGTAGTTTAATGTATAATAAAAAATCAAATTTTATAAACATGAGTTTTGTGTGCAGTAATCTTAATGTGTAAAGTAACTGGTAACCAAAGCTGTCAGATGAATGTAGTGGAGTAAAAAGTACTATATTTCCCTCTGAGATGTAGTGGAGTAGAAGTAGATAGGGTCTGAAAACAAACGACTCAAGTAAAGTACAAGTACCTCAACATTTGTACCTAAGTACATCACTTGAGTAAATGTGCTTAGTTACATTCCACCACTGCTTGTCACGGGGGGACGTAGCCACATAGACAACGCAGTCGAACACAAAGCCACCCAAGCAGCAGCCATGCAGCTTTTTATAAAAACCCGGAATTCAACTTGATCCATCTGCAAGCAGATGACACTCCTGTAAACAAAGCCGGGAGGGGGGGGAGATGAACTCTTCTAAATCCTACGAAGCCTGAAATACAAGGAGCACACGTGAAAACACTGTAAACTGTAAATTAAGAGCACAGACTGTAACCTTAACTGATGTCCTGTTCTATAGAAAGAGACAGACCAACATACCTTGCATACTGTGGCGTACATGGTGCTCCTGTTTTATGGTGATTTAGATTAGATTTAACTTTATTGTCATTGCACATGTCACACGTACATAGCAACGCATTGTCTGTATTTATTCTAGTAGTCTGTGTTTTGCAGTGTGAAAAAGTACAAATACTTTGTTACTGCACTTAACCCTCTGAGGTCTGAGGGCATTTTAACATATCTTTTTGAATTATCCTTTTAAGGGTATTTGCATATAACTGATCCCCATGTGTTTCATATCAAAATGTTCAGAACAAACTCAGCTTTCTGTATGGTGACGCCCAAAATTGTTGCAGAGCTTGTGAAAGCATGCCTTCACTCAGTTGTTTTGGTGCTCGAAATGAATTTCCACAAACGTAGCATAGTTAATGAATAAAATAGTAAATAAATGTCTAAAATGAAATTTTGTGATATTGATTTTTTGGGTAAAAGTGTTGTCAAATGTCGCTTGGGCTCGCTGGTGCGTCTTTTGTGCTCGATGGTGTTTTTTGCCTCCAACGGCGCCTTCCAGGCAGCTAACCTTAACCCTAAACATAACCATTGCCGCGCTGCCTGGGAGGAGACGTTGGGGACAAAAACACCAAAGACCGTCTTTTGTCCTCAGAGGGTTAAGTAGAATGTTCATGTATCTGTACTTTACTTCGTTATTTATATTTCTGGAAACTTTCACTTTTTTCTCCACTACTTTTCCTAAATAAAAATGTTTGCTTTCAATTCACTACATTTCCCCTCAGCGTCTCTGTCACTCGTTAGTTGCAAGAAATGTTTTCGAACGTTGGAGTGAAAGATTCTTCCTCAAAAAAAAATGAAAAATTCAGTTTCTGTTTTTCTCTTGGTAGATGTCAGACTTTGAATTCGATGATTAGGAAAGGTGTATAAACCCTGAATATGATGCTTAACTATAAGGAAGCCACAATGAAGTTCATAATCAAAGCTTTTCTTTACGTCTAAAAATTAACTACATTTAATATCAGAAATTACTTTTGATACTTAAGTACAGTAAATATCACTCAAGTATAGCTATCAAGTACTTTATACAAGACTGGTGTTTTGTATTGTTTTGTCTGTATTTTCTTGTGAGAGTGTTATTATTATTTTTTTTTAAAAAGTCCATCCAGGGACACATTTTACTAATTAAGTGGCCTGTCGGTGTACTTTTGACATAGGTCAACCGGAAGAAAAAGCCAGTTTTACGTTGACAGAGCGCCATCTACTGTACCGGAGGTAGAGTTACTACCGTCATCTTCCTATTCTTCCCCGCTCATGTATACGGGAAGAACTTCACTAACCCGGGTAAGACCATACCCCGGATACTGCTGTGCATGTAAATGCACTGAATGTGAATTTGATTTATTCCTTTTCTGGAGCTTATGAAGACATGAAACTCCTCCAAATCTTTCACAGTAGCACGACTCCAAATAAAAAAACAAATCAACTATATACCTCATAACTGTTGATGAACTTATAATAGGGATTTGTGATTGTAAATGAAATCAAACTCCAATGACCCCATGAATAAATTTGGCATAATTCGGAGCCAATGGTCACAGTGTTGACATCCATAAGTCTTTTTTCAGATGTGTGTGACTGGGGCCCTGCATGTGCCGAGAACGCTGACACAAGAGAAGAGTGCCAAATTTGAAAAAGTAGTTCAGCGCGGAGCTTTAGGAAAAGCGCTCTCAGCATTTTTCCCACTAAGCCTCTCTGTAAAACCTCTCTGGCTCCTGCACCTACGGAGCTGTTGTATAACCTTTTACACTCACCGGAACGCACAAAAACACACACACACACGCACATGCATGCACGCACACACACAAACATGCACGCACACATGCGCACGCACACACACACACACACATGCGCACGCACACACACACACACACACACACACACACACACAAACACGCACACACACTCTGTTCAACCATGTGGTGAGGAAGCCTTTGGGGGGGGGGGGGGTTAGAACAAGGGAAAGCCTATTTTTGAAAGTCATCTACCACGGGACTCAATTAGCACTTCATCTAAAGACCGGAGCACGGGGTCGCTGCATGCTCCCTCCCTTCCTGTGTTTCCTAAAGTGAGTTGACTCTCCACAGCGGCAGTCAAGGCCAGCAGTGGAAGAAGTATTTCAGATCCTTAACTTAAAAGTACTAATACCACACTGTAAAAAAAAAAAAAATATATATATATATATATATATATATATATATATATATACACTCTGTTACAAGTGAAAGTCCTGTATTGAAAATGTGACTTAAGTAAAAGTAGTATAAGTAAAAATCTATATCAGGAAAATGTACTTCAAGTATTAAAAGGTAACAATGCAGAAAAATCCTCACATTTTAAAAACTGAAAACGATCCAGACAGTTCTGTCCATCATCTGTTTTATAATTTAATCGGCTAGGCCTGTTTATTGTTGGGTAGTTTAATTTATAATAAAATGTATTGTATTTAAAAACTACATTTTCTATGCAGAGATCTTAATTTGTAAAGTAACTAAAGCTGTCAGACGAATGTAGTAATTAGTGTAAAAAAAAAGTACAATATTTCGCTCTTAAATGTAGCGGAGAAGAAGTAGAAAGTGGCATGAAAAGTAGAGACTCACTAAAGTACAAGTACCTCAACATTTTTACTTAAGTACAGTACTTCCTTTCGACCCAGTTCTTTTGATCTAACCCCTCGACTTTGACTTCTTCTACTGTCTTCCTCTTCTTCTCAAGGCTTCAGACAGTTTTGTTGGCCTGACTGCATCTCCTCCATCCGCCCTAACTCTTGCGCTTCAATATCCTGCACGTTGTCCTGAAAATGGCCCACATTTGGCTCACTGATGTGCTTAGCCTTTGTCTCCCTTCACTGCCAAAAAATCCCATATGTCTGAGCTCAACTTGTACGTCTGAAGAAAAACGAGTCAGCAGAGTCATCATCTGACTGTGCTGACTTGTTTTTCTTCACTCTCTCTGTAGTGTCTGGCATGTGGTAGATTTTAAAGTGGAAATTGTCCAAAGAAGACTGTGTGCAGGAGTCCACGAGCGCAGACATTTTTAGCACAGAAATCAAACCCCTGACCTCAGATCTTTGACTTTAATGCTGTACAATACTCCCTTCCTTCCCTTGTTTTGGCATAATGTCTGACAGCAAAAGGCTGAGCACATGCAAAAGGCTACTAAACTGAAATAACAAAGTTTAATGGGATAGTTTGGGTCTTTTGAAGGTGGGGTTATATCAGGTACTTCTCCATAGTCAGTGTGTTAGCTACAGTAGATGGCGGTCTGCACGTCCCCAGTTTGGAGAAGTACCGGCACAGAAGCTAAGCAATATACTGCAGTGGTATTTTAGACACCTAAAAAATGGCCCACCTAAAGAAATCTATATCAGTGTAAGTATACACTATGTTTTGAGCATTTTCACTGCTTTAAGCCGTTAGACAGCCCTTTACTTTCTGAATAAAAATCAATTTTAAAGGACAAGGTGTCACTAAAAAGTCCAAAGTTAAGGTACGTATCCAATGGCAGCTTCATTCCATGTTTCCCATTCATTAGCCTGCAAAGCATTCTGGTAGCATCGCAGCGACGAGTGTCAAATTGCCTGCTACTCATAAGGGGTGTTCATCTCCACTCACTGCTTCTCGAAAACTGACGAAAATCTTTTAAACTGGCCACTGTCGATCTAACAGCAAAAACACACCGCCAGCGAAGCGCCGCAAAGCTCCGTGAAGCATAGATTTGTGCCCGATCACGCGCCTATAGCTGTTAGACGTGCATAGACGTGCATTTCTACGTGGCGGTCACAAAGCGATCCTGCTCCTCTGCACTCTACAGAACATATCTCTCTCTCCCCCTCTAGCCTAAGTGGTTGTGTGTGTGTGTGTGTGTGTGTGTGTGTGGCGCCGAAATGATTGCTGCAGCGTGCTGGCTGGCGCGCCCGCTCCTGATCGCAGCTGGTATGAACTGACAGACTGGATAACATGGGCGGCGGACTGAAAATAGCTCTGCTTCACGGCTATTCGCAGAGCTTCCGCGTCCGGTGTCTTTTTCGGCAATAAATGAACACAGATTCAGCAACTCCAAAGCTTATTTCTGCCGTAAGACTGCAGAAGTAATTAGACATCATGCCCTGTGGTTGAAGAACTAGCCTTATACAACCAGGCAGGGTCATAAGAACTGATTTCACATCTTTCTTGAAAACTGGGAAAGGGAACTTTATAAAATATCTACAAACTGAGGCATTCAAATGAATCATGTCATCAAGTGATTTATGACTGGAAGTCAAAGTTGTACGGTACAAGCACTGGGTCCTTGGTAGGTAAGTTCTTGATAGGTAAGTTCATATCAATTAATCCAGAAGCCGTGGCGTGTTTACACTCTCAGACCCAGCTGCTTGCAGAGCAGTGTGTTGCTCTCCTGTCTGCGCTGAGATTTTCCAGATCCTCACACTCTGTGTTGTTTTGCTCTCTCTGTGTCTCTCCTTTGTTGCAGCCTGTCATGTGTTTGGCACCTCTAATGCGGCCTAGCTCAGCACTATGATGTGTGTTTGTGAGATTTGTACCCTCCTTGCAGCAGAAGTCTATTTTTTCCCACTTGGCTGCAGGAAGTGTGTATGTGTGTCCTTGCTGTAAGTAGATCAGTTGCTTTCCCTGCAGGTCGAGGTGACCTTTGACCCCTACACTCTGACCTGCCAACTGCACACACACATGGATTCCCTTACTCACACACACACAATGCCTTTGTTCACTCATCAGGGATCACAACCTCTCATTTATGGGGGGATGTGAGTATTCTAGCCTCTGCTGCCCCCATTTAGACTGCAGGGGTGCATTACAGGTTGTTGTCCCAAATTTAACCCTCTGCCTGCCCACTTCACATCACCTCACCGTGGCTCCCATGATTCACAGGGCTATAATGGAGGGCAATTACCTCTGATTTAACCTTAACATGAAACGGCAACACCTGCCAAACAAGAGCTGTAGATAATAGCAGGATAAAGTGCTCAGAGGCAGGACTCTGTACTTTTATTTTACTGGTAGTGCTCCAGCGTAAATATTATCATTAACTGTCAGGAGACTCTTTCTTAATCAGCGGCATTGAGCATGTGTTTGTTTCAAGGTGTCCAAAGTTTGTTTTTGATTTTTTTTTTTAGGGTACATTGAATTTTCCTACAGGTTTGGGTTTGAGGAAGATAAGGAGAAGTTGAACTCTCAAGCTCATTTCCCCCTTGTTTTTTTAAGTTGTAGCATCCATTAGCTTGGAGAGCTAGCTGTGTTTAGTTGTGAGTACTATAATGGCACTGAGAACTTGAATAAAAAGTAAATCTAGTAGGAAGCATTGTTAATGTTAGCAAGCTGGGCTAACTAGCTTCCCCTTTTCGAGTTGAAGATAGGGTGCTTGGCATGCTAGCTTCCATTTTCAGAGTGGAATTCAAACATAACAGCACGTGGAGTCCTTCTAAATGTTGAAGGCTAACAGTTTACTATATAACTAACCCTGTATGGGCTTAAACAGATTGTTAAAAATGCATTGTAAGTTCTGTGTCCGAAAAAGGTTTTTATTCTCTTAAAAGATGGAAGAATATGCGCACTAGCTGCAGCATCTTTACAGCTTATATTTCCTTACAGAAAAACAATTTCAATTTAGATGGTAATTCTGTTACAAACTCCACTTGGCACAAGATGCATCTTTTTAGCTGCCTACAATCTTTGGGAGTTGGTATCAGTGTGTTTTTGTGCATCTGTTAGTGCCCGTTGTGTAATGACCTGGCAGGCAGAAAGTACAGCTTTATCTGATAAGCTGCATTACTCCATACCATCTCCTGATCTCCCCCTCTCTTGCTTCACTCTCCTGATTCCCATTGGAGGCTGTAAACCAAGCAGGGAGCTCAACTCCTCACACAAAATCCTCCCTTTGTGAGCAGCTGAAGCAGGTGAGCCAGAGGTACCATTTGTCTGTCATTGCCAAAATACTTGGGCAACAATGGCCCCCTTCATAGACAGCCTGGAGCAGAGTGTATCAGAGCAGAGAGGCAGGGTACAGCACATGGAGCTGAACTTTAGACAGAGCTGTAATGGCATGAACTAGCCTGTTATGGCTGCAATAGCACTTTAATAACCATGATGAAGTCAGTGCAGTTTTATAACATTACAGCTTTATTCAAAATGTGTTATGGTTTACACAGATTTTTGCACTTTAGACGAGCTAAAAGCAAGCAAATAAAGTGGACGTTGATGTTCTGTGGGATGTTTGCACATGTTCTTGTGAATATGGGGCCATGGGTGTACAGTACCTGGCAGGGTTAAGGGGTTAATATGTGCTGAATGCAGCAATGTAGCATTTGCCAGTAGGACAAATAAACATAAAAGAAATGAAATAAAGAAGATTTGATGACAAAATACAGGAACAGAATCTTGTTTTCAACCATGGAAACTAACAAGTACACAAATTGTCTTTGGGTTTTTTGCTGTGTGGGTGCTTGCGTCAGTTAAGATTTTTGAGGGGAGCACATAAGCTTCTCTAAACCACACTTACCCAGAAACCCCTCTGCATACGTAAAGACAGTAGACATGTGTCATTAAAGAAGCATACTAGCCTTGAGCATCTTTTTTTGTATGGACTTCTACCCCCCACATGTCAATCCCCTATTTCTTCCCTGCCTCTCTCTGTTCTACTACCAAACCCAACATTTCAAAACCAATACATGTCAAAGTAATGTAGAGTTTGATTCATATAAAAGACTTTTTTGTGGAGCACTGCAAATAGCATTTCCTGGCTATCTGGAAGCAACTGTAGTCAGTAAGTTGTATTTCTTCTTCAGCCTGGACTGTGATCCAAAGCTCGTTAGTCTGTTGTTCTTTTCTCTTCGCCGTTCATTTAAATAAAAACACTGCGGAATGAATATCTAGGAATCCTCCCAAACCATAGTCGGTTGGCTCTCACAAACCCTTGTGCGTCCTCTGTCATGGAGCACCATTTAATGTACCCCTTACTCCCCACTCCTCGTCCTCCCTCAGGTCCTTAGTTAGTGCGGGCTGGCGCTCTGACAGACAGAGCTCAAGCAGCACTGAACAATGGCTGGCGTCCGACACACTCCGGCAGACTGTCTGGCAGAGCTGTAATCACAGGATGGAGTAATCCCGACAGGCAGTTTTTGGTGTACGTGTGTGTAAGCCAAAAGTCTTTTTTTTTTTTAAAGCTACTGTATCTGCTTGTGTGCTAGCATGTGTGTGGTTCTTTAACTCCATCCCCAAAGGGATGTATAAGTGCTGTTAGAGGTCGGCGCGGCTCGTTCGTCAAACCCAACCGCAGCACTGACAGTCTGACAGTGGGCAGTTGTAACAGCAGCCTGAGAACCTCAGCTGACAGTTAGTTAAAGTAGTCCCTGGTGGCTGGGGTGGAGGCAGACAGCCAGCACATGGGTGAAACAATATGCCGGACTAGAGGTTTACGGTCTGGATACATTAAAAACAAACGTAATCTGGGAATACACTTCCCTCAAAACGTAATAGAGAATGCAGTTGATGCCTATACCATACATTAGAAGACTCTAAAAAGACTTTTAAAAGACTAAAGTCTGACACCATCTTACATCTTAAGACAATCTGTCATAATGTCACTGAGTTATTAGTCACAAACTATAACATATTGCTGCCAAGACTTAAAACTTACCATAATATCAAATGTTCTTTGTCAGAACGTCAAGACAGAAAAAAGACTTAAGACTGAGATTTATGACCAACTTACACCAAATGCTTGAGACGACTGGAGCACGTCCCCAACTCTTAACAAGACTCTAATGATTTCATTCCGAAATCGGAAATTTGTCTGCAACAGTGGAATCGCTTGAAAAGTTGTTTGGTGTAAGGCCGACATTAGATGTATGGGAACATAATATTTGGAAAATAGGGCTGCCATGTTACACACACACACACACACACACACACACACACACACACACACACACACACACACACACACACACACACACACACACACATACACACACACACACACACACGCACACACACACACGCACACACACACACACACATACACACGTTTTCCAGGAAACTATAAGCTTCTATTCTTTTCTTTTTTATTGCAAATCTTGCCAGAAAATTAGGAACTGGCATGTAAAAATGAAAGACCTCCCCTCCCCTCCAAGAAAATCTGGCTACCCTCCCTTTTGCAAAATGAAAAAACACATGCACACACGCCCTACCCTGTCCCCCTTTTCTGACTCCCCCCTAATAATGTTCATACAGTCCCTAATCAGGGTGTCTCAGTGAATTTCAGTGTACAAAGGTTCAGGAGAACAGCCCGGTCAGTGACAGTAATTCATGTGTGTATGCAATATGCGTGCGTGTGTGTGTGTGTGTGTGTGTGTGTGTGTGTGTGTGTGTGTGTGTGTGTGTGTGTGTGTGTGTGTGTGTGTGTGTGTGTGCGTGCTAATGTTTCTGTGTTGAACTGTGTCCCTGCTGCTGATCTAAGCTCCTTTTCACACTCCTCTCTGTTTTTCTTTCTCTCCAACACTCCCTGTATAAACACAATTTGGTCTAATAAGCCTGACGCACACCAGTTTAATTGGGCTTTCATTTCCTAAGCAGGGAAACCACGAACACACACACACACACACACACACACACACACACACACACAAAAACAAACACTCACACACTCAACACTGGTTCAGGGGTTATTTATATGACCTTCTTTCTAATGCGTGCAGCAGACAGGTTTAAAGACCCTGGCAGCTCCACATGGTAAAGTGACTTGGTACAGCAGCCATGAAAAGATTTGGTTTCCTGCTCCTCTGAGAGCAGCTAATAGGCCCATAGATCTGGCACATCAAACACACACATGCTCACACACACCACACACACACGTGCAGTCCTTTCGTCTTGTACGGTAGTTATGTGCCACACCGCAACCACCACTGAGAACTTTCTCCTCTTTTCACCAACCGTGGCTTTTTCCAGCCTTTGCTTCCAGTTGGATCCAGCAGCACATACCCTCCTCCCCCTTCACAGATGTTCCAGCAAGTGCCCCAGTGCTGGGTAAGTTCACTCCAAAGAAATTGTCGATGATGGACTCTTTATTTTCTGCTACTGGCTGATAATGAAAACACTGTCCAACTACTGCAAGATAGAGTGGCTATTATGGACTTTATTTAAGGTGTTGTTGGTAAATGCAGCCAGATTGGTTGAGGGATTATACACAGAGTTGTTGCCACTGTAGAACTCCAACTTTCATGACTTTCTCTACTGGTGCAGCAATAAAAAAAGTCTCTTGTGAAGCTTACCGTAAGAGATTGGCAATAACATTTTAATATTGAAAGGAAGTGGATGGATTTGTGCAAATTGGGAGTTGCAGATATCGGCATAATTTGTAGGAAACGGGACAAGATTTTGGTATCGGAAGCATTTTGGTTTATTTTTGTAGTCCGAACAGTATTGACCAATCACGTTTGAGCAGGCTTTGGTTGCACGCAGGTAAACAGCCCATGTGGAGAGCAAAAGAAGTGGAACACAGTGGCCTGGATTGCAATTTTGGAAACCATCTACGTCTAACAATGATTCTGCTTATATTAGCTTTCTAAATGTATTTATCTGCATTGATATGCAGATATGTCTTTAAAGATGTTGTCTCTCAATTTTAACTTCATTATCGCGGCTCAAGTGGCTAATCAGACCCGGGGTATGAGAAAGGAATTCTTGGCCCGGAATAGTGTCCGTTGCCGCCAGAGACTAAATCATCGTCAGACCGATAGCCAATAAGGTTCCAAGATTGGTTGAGAATGAACTAAACAGTAAAGATATGGGCTGTAAAACCAATACAGTGAGCTGAGAGAATCTAAAATGCTGTGGAGAGGAACTGCAGAGTTGGTGATAATTCTCCATGAGTTATAGTGTCTATGTTATGCATAACTATGAGTGACTCCTTACACATACACACAGTCATCTGATCCATTGTTAATGTCTATTGAATACAGCAGCTTTAACCAATTCAGCAAAATAAAAGAAAAAAGATATTGTCATTGTTGTCATGTAGTTTTTTCTTAACTTCCATTTTAGTGTAATGCAATCAGCTTACTTTTTCCAGACTTGTTTGTTGTCGACTCTAGCTGAAAGACTGAATTCCTAATTTGGAAAAATCCAGAGCAGGTACTTGCAAGTTCTTTGTCACTTTTGAATAAAATACTTTAAAAGCCTCCCTTTCCATCTTTTGAGCAGTACAAGAATAATGCAAAAGTGTCACCGAAAAAAGTTCAATATCACAAAACTCCTTTAGGCCCAAACCTTTAATATTGCAATTATTCGCCCTGACAACAAAAATCTTGACAGAATACATTCCAAATTCTACTTGTGTCCTGTAATATTCCTGCTCATGTTCAGCAGAAAGTTGTACGTGCCTGTGTGTTTTCTGCAGCCGTGTTGTTAGAATAGTGAAGTTGCACGTCAGTCAGAGGTTATGTTGGGATGTGGATGGATGATGGCTGATGCTGCAGTGAAAAGCCTCCTTTGTCTCGCAGCCTCAGACCTTGCCCAGCGTCATGTTCCTAATGGCTTCTCTTGGAAGCCAGAGTGTGTGGCTCACGTAACAAGTGAAATTAAATGTCTCGCCAAAGCAGATGTTAGACAGAGGCTGGCTGCAAGACGTGTGTGTGTGTGTGTGTGTGTGTGTGTGTGTGTGTGTGTGTGTGTGTGTGTGTGTGTGTGTGTGTGTGTGTGTGTGTGTGTGTGTGTGTGTGTGTGTGTGTGTGTGTGTGTGTGTGTGTGTGTGCAAGCGCCTAGAAGTAAAGGTTTAAAGAAAAGAGAATATTTGGTGTGAGGCCTACTTCTGAACTCTTCCTCCTAAGGTGTGTGGATAGGCGTAGATTTTGCAAGGTATGCCCCTGTCTGTGTGTGTGTGTGTGTGTGTGTGTGTGTGTGCGTGTGTGCAAGCATGTGTGTAGTGGATTAACCCTCGTATTGTCTTCCCCTCATGCACATGTTGTCCTCTGGTTTGGTTTGCCTGTTTATAAAGCCTATAAATTAGTTTTACACTTTTGAAAAAAAAAATTGTTGAAAGAAACACCTATTTCTGGAATAAAAACTTTGAAAATGGCTCAAATTTGACCCCAAGGATGACATGAGGGTTAATTGTAACCAAGCCCACTTCAGCGGTAACAATGAATTTTAAGATGAGCAACAGTCAGAGATAGCATGATCATGATGTCAGAGGACATAAATAAGATCAACGACAGTGATGGTCAGGTTAAACAGTGATGTTAGTAAATAGATAGAGATAGATGAGGGCTGACCCCAAAAAACACATAATTCTCCTAAAAAGTACTCTCTCTAATGAGATTTGAAAGGCGTGTGTGTGTGTGTGTGTGTGTGTGTGTGTGTGTGTGTGTGTGTGTGTGTGTGCGTGCGTCAGGCATTAGGTGCTAAACCCTGGATCAAAGGCTCTGGCCAGCAGCGGGCAGATCTGTCTGTGTTTCGTCGTTTTTTCCATCCAGACGGCAGAGTGTGTAAAGCTGCAGGTGAGGCCTGTCATAGCAGGGAGTCTTCCAAAAGCAGCGGGATGCTGGGAAATCCAGGAGGCGGGCAGCTGTTTTCCATCTCTGCCGTATGGACACGGTGGAGCGGGGAGAGATTGAACTGTGGAAATACCCGAGCAGACAGCGGGAGAGGTGCGAGGCCAGGAAGGAAGTAAAAAAGGATCCCAGCATCTGATGGAATGTGATGGCCAGGAGAAGTTCAATGTCAACACACACCAGGGGCAATAAGGAATTCATGACCTGTATTGATCTTCATCATGCTCACCATGACAGAGATAAGTTAGCTAGCTACTTAGTCTCGCATTGCCAGACCTATCCCCACAGCGCTGTGGAAGAAGGTCTGGCTACACCAAATAAAGGATCAAAAAAACTCTCTGGGTTGTTTGCATTTCTTTAAACCAGTGTTCTTCAACATTTTCTAGGCCAGGGACCCCTGAGCTCAAAGAGAGACCGAGTAGGGACCCCTATTGCATTTATTGTAAACAATTGAGTTGCATATTAAACTGGGCCGAATGGACAAAAATAAATGGTAATTATTTATACATAATGTTTCAACGGTAAACATACATATGGAAGGTGCTATGAGGGGCAATTAATCTTTAAGCATGACTATATGGCTGTCATAGTGGCTACCTTAGCTATAGTAAGCTTATCTTCAATATGTAAATATAATTGTTAGGCTTGCTGCTCTTAGGTAGCTTCTCTGTTCTCTCCTCTCTCCCTCCCTCTGTCTATCCTAAAAGCAGGAGTGGAGTCTGGTGTGCAGGAGTCAGGGTTCCAGCTGCCTCTCATCTACCACAATCAACCTCTGCTTCATATACCCGGTCATTCCTCCACTCTGGGTCAGATCATAGTCAATACTGCCACAGTTAGTCTTGCTGTTTTAGGCTACTGGTATATTTGCCTGTCCTGGTTCCTTTTCTTGTGCCTCTAGCTGCCATTGGAACCTGACTCCTGCTTCCACTCCTGCCATACACCGAACCAGAACCATCACCACTGGACCCCGCCGCTAGCCGGCCTACTGTCTTTCTCTGAAGGACCAGCTCCTTCCCGGAATTCAGCTGACCTGTTCTCCATCCTGGAAACCTGGTCTTGACACTTGAGTACTTTGAATAAAACCTGTTAAATTCACACTCCTGGCTCTGCGTCTGTCTGCATTTGGGTTGTTATCATTCAAACCTAACAATATATATTTTTTTTATTCACAAATTTTATTTTTGCTATTCATATTTGAGATTTTCAGACATATTTAAAAAAAATGTAAAAGAAACTTAAATGTTTTTACAGTAAGTTAATTTGGTGCGGTAATTGAGCAGCCCTATTAGAGAAGACAGAAATGTCCCAATGAGGAGGACACTTACTGTATCACCATGTTGAACTTGTTTTGGTTGAGAGAACAAAAAGAGATGTGGTCATGATCATAGCATTGTTCTGCGTTACTGACCAGCTGGAAATGAAACCAAAGGGAAGAAGCTCAGGAGTGTCCCAAAAAAACTGCAGTGGGGAAAGAAGAGTTTGGGCCAGAAGTACAGATTTGGAAACCACTGTTGCATTCAGCACTGCCAGGACTTCGCAAAAAAGTCGTTCACAAATGGAAACTGTGGTGCTTTAAATGTCCTTCTTGGCCATATGTTGGCAACCTGTTGGTACAGTTTGTGAGTTCAGTGTGTATTCTTCAAATAATTCTCAAAAGAAAATAAACAGTGATGGATTTAGTGCTGCAAAATAGACTTTTTGGTAAGCTATGATTAGACTTTTTTCACAGTAGCTGTACAGCAAGTATAGGGAACTGTGTGCTGGGTCTGTAATCAATTTGCACTCAAAATCTGCATGTAATTACTGGTTGATTTATGAAGTAGCAGCTCATTACACAGGCAGTGCGTGGGTTTGCCCTCCAGGCATACTGCTACCACACCTATACTGCTCCAGTCCTCCTAAATCCTCATTAAAATCCTGGTTAAGAGTTTACATGGCCAAGACATTTGGTTTCTATTGCAAAACCTACGTGTGGTAATCAAATTGAAACCTGATAAAATAAACTAATGTTAACACCTCTAATGCTTAACATGTGACGTAATGACGTGCAAACGTATATATTTAAGCTAGGCCTTCGCTAAGTTTTTTTTGTTAGAGAAACACTTTTTGCACTACAGACCATTTTTATGTTGACTGCGTTGGTGTAGGATGGTGGTTGGAGGGCTTGGGAATCATGTTAGGCTCTAGGTCAGAGATCTTTAACAAGGGGTCCGGGACCCTTAGGGTTTCCTAAGAGTTACTGCATTATTTTAAAAATGTATTTTCCAAAAGTTAAAATATGTCTGAAAATACACGTAAACATGAGTCTAACATTTAATTATTAAACAGCCTTTTTGTGATTTCTCTTTAAATTCACATTGATATTGATTATATAGATTAGTCACTAAGGTAGCCATCCACCCATACTGTTAAGCTTCAAGGATTCACTGAGCTACATATGTTTAACATTAAAACATGATGTATAAATATTTGAATGTGTTAATAATTATTATTTCAATACCTTAGTATTGTATTAACCATAAAAAGGTATGTGTAAAGGCTTTAGGCTGCCCTAAACATTATTGTAGGCCCAATTTATTATCCAATTCAATTTTATACAACATGTAGTAGGGGGTCCCTGCTCAGTCTCTCTTTGAGCTAAGGGGTCCTTAGCCTAAAAAATGTTGAAGACCTCTGCTCTAGGTCAAATGTCCGGATGTTATAAGACACTTGAGGAAGGTTTTTGTGATAGTAAGTATACATATATATATATATATATATATATATATATATATATATATATATATATATATATATATATATATATATATATATATCGTAAGAATTTAACTTGCAGCATGAACACAATCAGAAGTAAGTTACTTGTAAGATTTGAAGAAATATGGTCCAAAGACATTTTGTTAAAACCAAAACTACTAATTTATATTCAAATCAAACATTGGTATGGTCCTATGTTACAGCAAACTGTAAAAAAAAAAGTCAGAGGTCATTGGTGGCTCAGTTGAGAACAGGAATCCTTCCCCTTGCCCTTGAAGTAGGTAGATTTAAAAACATCCAAGAAAATAAAAGGTTGTGCGAACTATGTGAACTAGGAGAAGTTGAGAACGAATCACATTTTATTTTGTACTGAAATGTTCTGGTGCATGGATGATGACCAATTGGAGTGGTTGTTTAAATTTAAAGGCATACTATGTAACTTTTCCCTCTTCGGTCCCCCTACAGGTTGTCTCATTGGAACTACAGCCCCGCGAGCTGTAGTTCAAATGAGACAACCTGTAGGGGGACTGAAAAAACACTAGAAGGTTTACTTATTTAGGGTATGTTGTTACTTTGGCATCTGGTCCGTTGTCCTAAGTAATGGTGTCTTATAAGCCCGTGTGGGCTGGGCATATTTTGTTGTATGCATGACACAATAATACAATTATTCATTCATTCATTCATATCATTCATGTATATATATATATAAAAAAAAGTGTTATGTTTGAACACAAAAGACTATGTGTAGTTAATTATCTAGAAAATGTCTGGGTTTAGAAATGTGACGAAATATACTAAAGCAATTCTAACACTGGGGGCCAGCAGCAGATGCAGCCACCACACACCCAATAGGATTTGAACACTCAACCTTCCGTCTTCCTTTTCTCTTTCGTCTTAATTCTTATAACACCCTAAAATCTGATCTGACAGAGATGTCTGTTCATATTTTTCTTTTTCAATTAGTATATTGGACCTCAAAACTTAATGAAACATATAAGATTCAAACTATCAACCTTCTGTCTTCTAAACATTCGGTAACACTTTACTTGAAGGTATCGACATACGTTTATGACTTCTGTCATTAAGTGTCATTCGGTTTTTGTCATGACAAGTTGACATTGTTTGGGTTGTCTTGACAACTTGACATTAATTAAGGTGACATTACCAGAAGTTGTCTTGGTTATGACAAGTTGCCATTGCATTTGTTTGGGATGTCTTTGTAATGACAACTTGACATTAACCAGGATGACATTACCAGAAGATGTCTTTGTCATGACAACTTGACATAATGTCATCCTGTTTAATGTCATGTTGTCTTAATAAGTTGTCATGACAAAGACATCCTCTGGTAATGTCATCCTGGTTAATGTCAAGTTGTCATTACAAAGATATCCCAAACAAATTTTATGTCAACTTGTCATGACCACGACAACTTTTGGTAATGTCACTCTGATTAATGTCAAGTTGTTATAATCAAGACAACCCAAACAATGTCAACTTGTCATGACAAAAACCGAATGACAGTTAATGACAGAAGTCATAAACGTTTATGACTTGTTTGTAATGTTTATGACACGTTCATGACAGTGTCATGTCATAGTTATGACAGTGTCATGTCACGATTATGTCGATACCTTCAAGTAAAGTGTTACCAAACATTCTCTTATAACTCTAAGCTATCTGACCTGTCACACACATTTATGTTTTCGGCAAATTTGTCTCTTTAACTTAGTATATTGGACCTCAATATAAGCTTCAAAGACTCAACCTTCTGTCAGTGACTAGTCGACTTCAAGCTCAAAACGTCATGGTGGAGGAGTAAAGTCGACCAGTCTGTTCAACCCCTAAGGTGTATTATGTATGAATAGATGTTTTTATTATATAGATAGACGTTAAAGAATGTGAGTGTGTCTGTATTGCACCAGGGGGATGAGTTTCTGGGAATATCCTGGGACTTGGATCATCTCATGATTTTGTCACAGTTGGGCAGAACAAAGACTGTTAGGGATTAAGAAATACTTGTTGAAGAATATAATATATATATATATATACTTAATTCAATTTTGATCATTGCCTAATACTTGACTCCATGTTGAAATTGATGGGACATAAATCATAGCACTAAAAATTGTTCCTTTATTTCTTTTTTCTATTCAGGATTTATTGCTTATCCCTTTATCATCCTTAAGGCATTTCTTTGCTAATACACATTTCAAAAATAAAATACAAATATTAGATGCATTGTCAATCACAGCTAAAAAACACAAGTGTATGATTTCATCTGGTGTTGGACAAATTAAACTGCACAAGGACAAACACATTTTCAATATTTTATTTCAAATAGAGCAGGCACAATCTGTTATCAACATGTCTTAGTGGGGATGAAGTAGAAAGGCTCAAATAACTTTGGTAGGTTTCCCTTTACAGCCCCAAATATATATTAAGAATCTAAAACATTTTCACTCTAAAAACACAACAATATCGAAAGTTTGTCTTCACCACATTCAGATGGTTACATTCAAAAAGTGAAGCTATATAGTATGAGTACAGTAAGAAATAGTGATCTACAGTATAAAGCAGGGATCTTCAACAGGGGGTCTGGGACCCTTATGGGGTCCTTAGAGTCAATGCAGGGGTGGCCTCCAAATTATTGTTTTTGAAAAAATGTAGTCTTAACATGACTCCAACATATTATTAGCAAATATAAATCCCCACTGCTTACTGGTCTATAGGAAAGGTAGTCACTAAGATAGCCATCCACAGATTAGTTAATCCTAAGGATTCCCTGTGCCACATGTATGTTCAACATTAAAACATGATTTATAAACTCATGGCAACAATTAGTAGGCTATTTTAAGAGCTTAGTATTCTTTGCAAAACAGGTATGTATAAAGGCTTTAGGCCACCCACACGTTATTGTTGGCCTAGTTTAATATGCAACTTAATTGTTTACAATATAAGTAGTAGGGGGTCCCTGCTCCGTCTTTCTCTCAGTTAAGGGGTCCTTGGCTTAAAAGCAATATGGTATAAAGAAATCCTTATGTCAATAGTAATCATCATTCTTACTTAATTTTATGCAATACAAAGTGCTTCCCAAGTCAGAGCTTACCATATAATATCTAATTAGATCAATCATGATCACATCAATGCACATGATTAACATATAAACCAAACACCCCTAAATATTTGAAAGCCCTAAACCACAATTTAAATATTCACTTTAACTCCTCCATGTGGGTAGTGCTTTATAGCTTGGCCTGATTATAAGGAATACACACACAATACACAAAGAAGCCTAAATGTGACTGATAAAAACAATTATCTAAAATATGCTTCCGTTTCAAACCAAGACATAAAGGAGTGTAAGACATTTACTGTAAAGTGTGTTTAATGATCAAACTAAAACAAAGATATGTGTTCAATGTTGAACAGGGCTCTAAAGAAACTGAGTATATGACCCAAACATGCAGTAATGTATCCTGGTACTCTGAAATCATTTGATTTGGAGAAAAATGGTGTCTAGTACTACACTGTGCTCATACTCACCTTATAGAATCAATCATTATAACCAATAAGTATCAGGGAGTGTTTGCATTTTCTTTATTGCTTTTTTTTAAGTATAGTTAAAGATGGAAAGAGAGCAATAGAGAAAGGATGGAAGTTGAGAAATTAAGGGAGAACAGTGCCTGTTGGGGAACATTATACATTACATGCAAGCAATATTTTACACTTATGTCTTTTTTTGCCATTTATCCCAGCCTTTAGAAAATGAGTCTTCCATAGTTTTTAATCTATATGTGACTTTCTCCATCATTTGAATGTCACTGATAGTAGTCAGCCATTGTCTGTGTTCAGGTGCATCAGTCTGGAGCCAGTTCTTAATGATGGCCTTTTTTGCGTCCGCAAGAAGAATCTTGACCAAATATTGGTCTTCTTTATGCACAGATCCTTCCAAATATCCTTTTTTTTTTCACTTTTAATGTCCATTTTCCGAAACGTCCGGTGGATTGTTCTGAATATTTCCCCCAGGGATGACTTCCAGTGTTGCAGTGTCTCCATACTGCATGTAAATAAAGACAGAGAAGTGTTTAGAGTATTAACAAGAGTGGTTCAGAGTGAGAGATTTGTCAATACTGAGGCAGGGCACTAGACTGCAAAGGAGCTGAAGTGATTAGTCAAAGGACAGAAAATAAACCTGTAACTGTTTTGATGACTATATTTCTGATTATTCATTCAAGTAATTTTTTTAATCCAAAATGCCTTAATCCAGCTTCTCACGTGAGGATTTGCTCTTTTGTCCTAAGTGACAGTGATTAGGGATAAAACAAGCTATTAGCCACCTTGGGCTTCAGTAAATTGTTACAGTCATTTTGCCCTATTTTCTTAAATCCAGAGACCAAACTATCTTAGTTAATGATAATAGAAGCTCCAGCCTGAAGGCCCCACACAGTACTTGTCCTATATATAACAGCCTAGATCTAAATATTACCTGAGGGTTTGGCAAGCCCTTCTTTATGCACCACTTGACAAAGTGCTTCCTGGCAGCCTCCAGACTCTGCTTATCAGTCTTCTTAATGTAAACCCTGATCAGCTGCTCAGAAAAGCATGCTGGGAGAAGCTTGGACACCTGACAAGAACGACAGCAGCATAGAGTTGAGAATAATGTCATAACAGAGGCTGTTATATCATCAATATGGTACATTAAGTGCATTCCATCTGTTTCCCTCAGCCTGATTAAATATGTGCCATCCTATATACAGTATGCTGACGTATCTGTAGATCTTGTGTACATTGCCAGTTATCTCAAAGAATTCAAAGACAGCAGCGCTAAGTTTGCAACTTTCTGACAAGCTGTCAAACCCTTTGACACAGGCCAGCTTTTTAAGAGTTTGGTCTTCAACCTTTGCTTGCATGGCCTGAGGCACCTGCCTGCCACCCCCCCCCCCCCACACACACACACACACACACACACACACACACCCATCTAGGGCACACACAGACACTGACTCCAAAATATCTCTGTCAACAGTTTCTTAGCGTGCCAATGAGTTACCCTGAAACTGATGTGCTTGAAGGACCCTGAAGAATTTTAACTGTCTTGTAAAATATTCATTAAGGATTTTCCCTTGGAAAGATGATACTCGCTAATAAACTTGCAGCAATGTTTAATGCTGCCAGCTGGCAAAGCT
This sequence comes from Zingel zingel, assembly GCA_023566125.1. Classification (NCBI taxonomy): domain Eukaryota; kingdom Metazoa; phylum Chordata; class Actinopteri; order Perciformes; family Percidae; genus Zingel; species Zingel zingel. The sequence goes on from CM042331.1 coordinate 9,345,293, forward strand.
TCCACTGGCCTTCTCTTTCTATAGTCCCCACTCTTTCTGCTGCAGCAATACACACTACATTATGTGAGCATAAACATTTAAACAGTGACTTCAAGTGTTGGTACTGACATTTTCTCAAACAATGTATGCCGATTTGAGAATCTGGATCTGATTCTCTTCCAAGACACAGTACTTTTGTAATGAAAATGGATGTTTTCTGAAAGCATCAAGTTTGCGAGTTGTGTCATGTTTGCTGATGTTTTCAGAAGTGTTAATTTTTCAGTGGATCCACTAACTCTCATATGCGAAGCAGGGTGTCTAGTGTCTACCATTTAACCTAACTTCTCTCAACAGAAGCTAACTGTCCAGCGAAGCAGTCTGCTTTTTTGGCCATTAACGCGTGATAAGTCTCCGTCTTTATAGCGCTGCTTTCCATGTCTGTAGCAGCAATGACACACACATACGCAGCCCCAACAAACCATACACAGCCAGGTAGCCTATCCAAAACTGGTCCAAAAGTCTCAAAAGCCGGCTAGTTTGCTCAGATGGTTAGAGCGTGGTGCTAATAATTCCAAGGCCATGAATTCAGTCCCCATACTGGCCAGGGATGGTAAATGAATGTGTCTGAATCTGCAGTGAAAGTTTCAGGTTCTAATGCAAAGTTGGAGATTATAGAAAGCTGTTCTGCTAAGACAGAAATATGATGGAGAAAGTGGGTCCATGGTGAGTTTGTATATTGCAATTGCAGTCATATAGAGTCTGAGGCAAATGGTTATATTCCCAACAGTCTCATCTTTTTCCTCTGGCATGCCTTTGCACTTTTTCAACATTACATTACCTACTCGCTAGCTTCCTAAATTGTTAGCCGCTGTGGCTTCTAGACGCAGGCAGTAACGTTAATGTTGCCGCGCTCTCACAACTTCACCACTCGAACGCCAAGCATATCGTTTACAAGACGAGTTCCATTTAAAGGCAGCATAAAAGAGTGGCAGTCAAACCTCAAACTAATGAAAACAATGTTGAAAACATGATGGAAATATGAGATTGACGTCTAAGTCTCCCACCAGTAGAGTTCCACACACTCTGCTGTACTGAGTTAACAATAAGCCATGATCTTAACACACACACACACACACACACACACACACACACACACATACACATGCTGTGTGTGGGCCTGAACATGTTTTGTGCTTGTTCACATACTCACACACACTAATACATGCGCTGACACGCACATTGGTCAGCTTGACTTTTCCTGCTTTCATACAACAACTGCGTAGTTCACACCCTCTGTTCATTTGCCAATTTAGACACACACACACACACTCTCTCTCTCTCACACACACACACACACACACACTCCAGCTCTTATTACATGTCTGCCCTGAGAGTGCTTGGCCTCTCTTTGCAGACATTCAGTACGTCGCCTCTGATGGAAAACTGCAGTCCATTCACATCGTTATTCCATATTTTGGCTGCAGACTTCCCAATATCTTTCACCGCCGTGACAATTGCCTTAACAGACGGCCAGCACCGTGCTGCATGGCCACAACGCAAGGAATCCAGACATTACCCAATATCCTGAGAGGGTCCAGGGGGATACATGCTGCTCATTTACAGACATGCCAATACACCGTGTGACTGGCCGACAGGTCTGCGGTTTAAAGGCACAGAGGAGATTTATCAGGCTGGACATGAATGACACATTGAGAGACGTCAATATTTGCTCTACTGGCAGTAATTTACACTACTGGAAATCAACTTATTTTGTGATAGTTTTCAGTGCACCATTGTACACTTAGCTAACAACAAGAGAGTCAAACTGCATTGCATTCTGGTCTTTTTACCGTACAGACTGTGAAAACTAATTTCCCCAGTGGACAATAAAGACTATCTATCTATCTATCTATCTATCTCTCTATCAAGTGCCACTGTAGTCTTGCAATGCCAGCTCTATCTCTACAGTGCTGTGGAGTAAGGCCTCGCTACATCACACATACATTCTGGGATAGGAGAAAAAAATGCTCTGGGTTGTTTGCATTTCTTTAAACCAATCACAATCATCGCTAAGCGCCAGATGCAGGGACAGTGGCTCTGCAAAATAGTCTCACAGAAAGGAACTTCTTTTGGTGGAACATTTGCATCCCGCAAAAGAAAATGCCACATACAATATTAAATCTCCACCCCAAGCAAAAAAACTGTCCGCTATAGTCCGCAGATGTAGGTTAACACTGAATGAGGATTCTTGTCGTTATTGTTATATGTGTATTGTTAGTCTTTTGTAGAACCAAGCCTATGGAGGGTTGGTAGTATGTAACACATGTGGCCCCAGACTGGCCCTTCCATTTGAAATGGTCTAAAGGATGAGGATTTACGTGTTAGATGGTGTCCCCTTTATGCCTCTATGAAACATGTTGTGATTGAGAATGACAGTCAATTAGTTATGGGGGTTGAGTCTACAGTAGGGGACAGAAAAGTAATGTTTGAAACTTACTTGAATAAACTTGAGCTTTTTCCATTAAAATAGCCGTGCCTGAGTGTATTCATGAATGCCTCTGCAGGACCGAAGCAACTCAAAGTTCTCATGTTTGTGCCCATGAGACAAAGAGCTCTCGTGATGTCTGAGCCAGCTGGCTGACCCTCTCACTCCCTCCACCTCACACTGCTAACCTGCTGCCCTTTCACGTTTACCCCCCTCACACACACACACACACACACACACACACACACACACACACGTAGGTTAACGCCAGGCAGTGTGTGGACAGCTTCCCGGAATCACACTCATCCTCTTCCCTGCCCTCTTATCCATCACTGATTTTCCAGTTTTAACAGCGAGCCTGGAAAGTGCGAGTAAGCGTTTCCTGTGGAAAACAGTACTTTCAACATAGTAATTTAGCTTCTGCAGCCGTGCTACTGTTAACAGACAGATGAAACTGCAGGACGGTGGAGTTGTGGAGGGGAATGAAAAGAAGAAAAAAAGCTGTGTCAACTGTGAGGTGACAGATCTGAATTTAACTTTCCTCCTGGGTTTTAATAGAGAGCAGTAGAGGGGCAGGTCAGGGTCTCTGCAGACAGGGTCAAAGGTCAACATTTTGAGGATGCCGCACAAGGTCTGCAATGTAAAAGAGACATTTATGGAGCCATTAGACTGAGTGAGGGATTAGCTCACAGCTCAAAGACACAATTAGGACCCATGGGTATGCACAATGGAAGTGCTCCAACTGTCAGTCAACTAACACTGTCTATGCAGAAAGTTACTTCTAGCCTAAATACAATAACTCCTCAGACCATAGGCGTAGTTTGGGGAGGGGGGGGGATGCAGGGCATATGTCCCCTGCCAATATTTAGAAGAGGTAGATTTGTATCCATCAAAAAATATGACTGGTTTTGGGAGATTAAGTCCTGTGTCACTTTTTTTTTCATTTATCGATTTTTACCAAATTTTTGAAGTATTTTTTAAATGTTTTCAGAAGTTTATGAACTGAGCAGCTTCATATGAGAAAATTTTATATGGGCCAAAAAACAGAAAATGTTCTGTATTTTAACTGCTACACACAATTTCCATTTTTTATTTTTTTTTTATTTACGATGCAAAGTCCGGGTAATGAGCTGCCAGTCCTTTTCTGTTATTTTATGGATTTATTTTTTTGGATATTCTGGGGGATGACCCCTAGAGCCCGGTTTGTCCGCACCCCCCCCCCCCCCCCCCCCAATGTTGAAACCAAACCTACACCTTTGCCTCAGACTATACAACACTATAGAAGCTGGAAGATAATGGCACAAGCATTGTTTTGGTCTTTTGGAAATGAGAACACACCTTACACTTACAACTGTACTCAGTTTGTGTGACCTCCAGGAATGTTCATCACCCACTTGTTTCATCTTATCACCACCACATAAACACTGCCAACCCAAAATAAAGAGGTTGAGGCACATGAGGGATGAAAGCAGGGCATGACTGCCATGGCTGTAAACTCTTCTCCTCAGCACCTCACAGGCGCCAGCCTATGTTCAGACTAATCTAATTTTCCTGTAAACTATTATTACAGTTTAAAGAGCAGCAGTGATTTAATGCAGCAGAAAAACGCTTTGTTCAATCAACCGTGAATCTTTGTTTTATTGCTGTCGCAGTATTGCAATGTTCTGAATGCGTGTTTGTGCAGATTCCTGACCTCGACTCGCCTTCTACTGCACTGAATACACTGGTTTTTAGAGCAGGTTACAAAACAGTATACACATACACACACACACACACACACACACACAAACAGAATAATGTGGTCAAAAACAGACTCAGGTATCGAGTTAGTGATTCCCTTGAATATTGCAATGATTAAGTTGTTCTTGTGTTGTCATTAGGTGTTGTGATGAGGATATGTATTTTTTTGGTTGAGCTGTCATTTTGTTTTTAAGATTGCTTAATTTTAGGGCTGTACTGAATAGTTCAAAGCGTTAACGCTTTTAAATTAACATTTCAATGCTACGGAGCTTCATTTTTATTTTAAACTCTGTATTTCTGCACAGTTGCAGATCTAAATAAAGGGTACACTTATATTATTAGTATTATATTATTTGTAGAATTAGATTTCAGTGGTGGCTGTGTAGGATTGTTTCTTACTTGTGTTATTCAAACATTTCCAATAACTCCAAAGCATTATTTCTGTCATAGCATAATGTAGCGATAACCCTAAGGGTGCAATTAATATTTAGTTATTTTTTTATGCCCCCATCAAATCAGCCTTGAAATTGGTTCAGTATTAAGATAGACCACTGCAGTCAGCAGAGGCAAAACAAGTTTCAATGTTACGTTATTGGGAGATTGCGAGCCTTCAATTTACGTCCACTAAAAGTGCTGTTTTTACCACTGACATGCTCCGATTAATATTCTAAGTGTCTGACATTCTAAGAGTCTGAAGTTATGCAAAGGATCCCTACAGAGGTCAAACATATGTTAAAGAGTTAGATCCTTTTTGTTTAACCACAAGCAGCCAAACCCACCAGACTCAATCTGAATACATATCCATGGGGGTGGCAGTAGCTCGGTCAGTAGGGAGTCCGGTTGGAGTCCCCATACAGACCAAAGTATGGTGCACTGCCAAGGTGCTCTTGAGCAAGGCACTGAACCCCCAACTGCTTGGGGTGCATTTCCATGGGCAGCTCCCTCACTCTGACATCTCTCCATTAGTGCATGTAGAGGTACTGAGCATGTGTGTGTAATTCAGGCCTGTGTGTGTATATATATACGGTGTAATAACAACAGAGTGAAAACATTGTAATTTCCCCTTGTGGGATTAATAAAGTATTTATTATTATCATTATAAACATACGGTAATTCTACTTTCTATATAGTTTACCATTCACTGCAGAAGGAAACATTTCAATGGAATGGCAACAGGAGATCTGCATTTATCTTTTACTGCATATCTGTCATGTGTAGGTGACTTGTGATTGGGGTCAACAAGTTGGGTAACTCAAAATGTCCTGATTAACTCGCCATTGTTATAAAGAACGACGCATAATCATGTTCCCCGTTACATAAAGTTCAATAAATAATGATCACAGATTTAAAACATGAATTAAACCATTTAATCAAACTGTGTTTTAACTTACCAATCAGAAACGAGGACACAAGCAATAAACAAGGTGTAAACTTGTGTAAGTTAATTAATATGTTGTGCCTCGGCCAAGGCATTTACAGCCTGAACACTCTGCCTCCTCTCTGTCTTTCCCACTACATACTAACATACTTCTCTCCTGGTATGGAGAGCAGTGTGACAACATCTTTGTTACAGTCCTAGCATGTCAGAGGTGATAAACGGTCTAATTAATAAGAGCAGTCTGAAAAACACATAACTACCTGCGGTACATTCTGTACTTTACGGTTGTTTTTCTGGCAGAGGGATGGCCTTCCATCATCCACCACAGACAGATAATACAACACTGCCTTCAAGTGCTGTTGGATGTTCAGAGTTACGTACAAATGTATGACTGTGTGCCAAATGGTAAATAGTGATTAAATTAATCTGAGTGTACTACTTCAATGCTGTGATTCCCAGTTATGTTTATAGAGTAACTCAACTACTTTGGAAAAATATATATAAATTGGGATTGGATTTGATTTATGTACACATACTGAGTCAGCTGCTAACACCTGGATGCTACATGTTATGATTAGGAGTGTGTATGTGTGGGAACTGGTAAGCTAGCTAGCAGAGATGTCTGAACAGTCAGCTAAAGGTAATGGACAAACATTTCATATATTTAGCTAGTAATGGATAAATGGTTTAAATAGGTAATGGATAAATGCTTGAATAGTTATCTAAAAGTATGGGTACATGGTTGACATAGTTAGCTAAAAGTAATGGAAAGTGGTTGAAAAAGTTAGCTAGAATTTATGAACAAATGCTTTAAGTCAGCTAAAAGTAATGAACAAATGATTGAAACAGTCTAATGAATAAATAGTAAAAAGTAATGGGTACATTGTGGGTTAGCTAAAAGTAATAGTTAAACAGTTGAAATAGCTAACTATAGCAAAAGGTTTAAGGATAAACTGTGAAATAGTTAACTTAGCTAAATGGATAAATGGTTCACATAGCTAGATAGATCTTGTTAGGAGAGACAGTCAGCCCGCTGCGGCGTAAAACTTGTTTTTGTCATGCCATTTTGTTATTACATCTTTTGTTAAATCTTCATTGGTCCAAGCCTCTCCTTTCTCAAAATCTGAAAACGCAACATTAGCAAAAAGTAAATTTAGCTAAATGAATGAACAGTTGAAATAGCTAAAAGTAAAAGACGGAGGAAAGGGCTGAAAAAGATAACTTAGCTAAAAGTAATGTAAAAAATGGTTGAAACATACAGCTTCTGCCACTAAATGGTAGTAGCACAAATGCAAAGTGACCTAAACATTGATAGCTGAATTGTATGAAAACATTAAAGTAACAATATACACTATAATATAACTGTTAGTGTTAAACAGCATTCAACTGAATATCAGTTTAAATTAATGCATTTGGAATATGACGGGTGTTGATGAAGAGGTACTTAAATTGTATGATGTGTTTGTGTTGTGTTTAGGGCCTCAAAATGGAGAATTATGAGCTAAAAAATGTGCACCTAAAGGTAGCATGAGCCACAGTGCACGCTCAAATCTGAACTTCAGCTTTTTTTTTTTTGGCTGTCCATAGCTATTCCTAGATAAACCCAAGATAATACACCATACATGGAACAACAACAGTGGGGCATTCCAGTTATATTCTCAGTATTCTAACAGTTTTTTTTTTTTTTTTTATTCCATTGGTTATATAACTGTTTCTCAGGTTTGTTATACAACCGACCTGCCTCGCCTTGAGCTGCCACATAAATATTTGGTTTTGATGGACTACAAAGGCAGATGTAATGCGGTCTGTTCAGATGTCTCTGAATTCTCAGGGTGTGCTGAAGGTTAAAAGGTTGTAAACCCCTTCAGGTATTTAGTCTTTACAGATCTGACAGAACAAACAGCGACAAGACTGTTGAGAAGACTATGTTCCCTGCTGCAGCTTCCTCAAGATTTGACGCTACAATTGTTCAGAGGACTGCATGTCAGGTCATTGTCAGCCCTGGTTATCTTTTAAGTGACTGTGAGTTCACTGAGTTTGAAGACCTGTTTGATCATAAATTCTTCAATAAATGAATTTACATTAAGAATCTGCCCAGTACAACGAGCCCGCCAGAGGGTTGAAGTTAAAGCCCTGAATAACTGATGTTCTTCAAAAGTGTGTTGCGGTAGATTTATTTTGGAAATGATGGCTCCATTAAGGACACAGTATTCTATATCGACAACGTTGAGTAGTCAAGTCAAGTAACGTGACAAAAGTATAAAGGCACCAAGCTCCATGTGCAAAACCGGAAGTGAAGTAACATCTGATTTGAACCCAACCACAATGTTTTTCTAAACAGTAGCGCCTAAACCTAACCAAATTGCGACCGTTTCACAGGGTTAAAGACGTGTTGAAAACCGCGACCTTAACATTCTATGGTTTAAATATGAGGACGGAAAACGCTCCTGTGGGTCGTTTTAGAGAGTAGGAATAAACAACCTTTATTGTCGTATGGTTTGGAGGACTAGTTGACTATATGACATGCTCCATGACATGCACTCAAAGCACCCTTAGTGTCTCAATACTGTCCTCATCCTAGACCTGGAATTGCCTTTCTGTTGTCCCTTTTGAGCAACTGTTGGTAGATCAGTCTAAGGAAGACAGTGTTGTGATCTGAGCTGTCCAGGGATGAATAGGCCTTTGGTACAGAGCCCTAACATAAGTTATGTTCAGTTTGGTGGCTTCTACAGGATGATAACAACTTCCTCTTTTTTTTTTTTTAACTCCAATTACTCCGAGAATTGGCACTCTGAAGTGCTTCGCTCATGCCACAGCACTGGTTAAAGTAGAAAAGCTTTACTCATTCGCTTTCCCCATAAAATAATAGGAAGAAGACAAAATAAGAAAAACTATTTCACAGAACAGCTGAAAGACGGCCAGTTTGTAAGGCAGTCCAGGCCGTCTTGAACTTCCCTAGAAAACAGAGCGAGCCGTCCAGCGGGCTACTGCCCTACACAAGGAAAGAGAAGGAAAGCGTCTGGGAAGGAAATCTGCCGAGTGGAGTGGCTATATTTGAGATTGCAGCAACTCCAAGACGGGGGGACTCCCTTCCAGAAAATACAACCAGATGGCTCGGTCATCCAACTGCTTTTGAAGTGTTCTGCGTATGTGTGTGTGTGTGTGTGTGTGTGTGTGTGTGTGTGTGTGTGTGTGTGTGTGTGTGTGTGTGTGTGTGTGTGTGTGTGTGTGTGTGTGTGTGTGTGTGTGTGTGTGTGCGTGTGAGAGAGAGAGTGTGTGTAACCCCGGGCGTTGCCGTCCAGACACACGTGAATATTATTTTCTCAGACCAAAGCAGTGTGTTTTACTCTAAGTGTGGGAGCAGACCAGAGGGCGGAGGCCAGAATCAAACTGGCTGGGAACAATTAACTGCAGCAAGAAGCCACTTAGAGAAGTCTTTCATTTACCAGTCCAATCAATACACCCTTTATAATCAAAGTGTTTATCATCCGACTCTTTGCTGTGTTTTCTTCAAGTTCTAATTTTAAAAGGTGTGTATTTCTGGGTTTGCGTCGTCTCTTCTTCTCAGCACTTGGTAATGCTGTGACGTCTCATTCTGTGGACACATGGTTAGTCACATCCCAGTGTCCGACCTCAGACTGCTGGTGTGTTCCTGATAAGGCTGCAAGACATCACACAGTGTCCTATAGTCTTTACAGATGTCTTAAGCTCTGTATAAATACTTGCATTGAGTCAATCCCGGACAGTGTACCCAGGAGAATAACCCTCAGCACATAGCATTATGATGCTAAAAATGGGCTTGACATGGGAACTTTGCAAGTATCTAAGAGGCAAAAAAGCTGGAAATCAAAGTGCCTATTAATGTAGAATAAAAAAATCAAATGAGGATTATAATTGACTCATTTGGCTTTCTTCCATTTTGTCTTCATTCAAAGGACCCGAGGCTGCAAATGATTTCTTCTCAAGTTCACTGAGCAAGTTATCTCTCCTTCTAACTTCTTTCCGCGTGGTTTCAGTTCTGCCAGGACGTTTTGACAGAACTACAACAGCTGCTGCGACAGATACTTCCGTTCATGGAGATTAGTCTTTCTTCAAAGTGTTCCTCCATTTACGCAGGGCTTTTCCTCAGCTGAGCAGTGGAATGATCTAATCCTACAGGTCACGGCAGGGGCCGCCAGCAGACAGGATGTGCAAAATCAAGTCAGAAAAAAAAGGAAAGAATCAAAATAGACTTGAATGCTGCATCTTTGATATATAGAGTTGAATTACAGTGTTTTTAATGCAGTTACATGAGTTAGAGCGTATCCATACTAAGCCAGTTCAGTTTGAAAGAGCGTTTTTTGCATGTTGGCGTGGATAGAGAAGTTTATCCAAACTAACCTGAAAATGCAGATGCGTGGTGTCATTTGAATTTGACCACAAACAGGTTTTGGAAGGCAACTGATATTAGTTATATTTTTTTAGATTTAAACTGAGATTTTTGGGCGATGTTTCTTTAAAATTGGGCATTGTTATGGCAGAACAATTACAATAACACACAGCCACCCCGAGAATTTCACAGCAGACAGATCCTGATCAGACTCCACTGTTGATTTCTGAGCTCAGTTCTTATGGTCATACTTCATATAACATACAGTGTATTTATATAAAAATATGACCCCTATAGCTTTATTTTATTATAGCAAAGTCTTCCTCCACTCAGGATCTCACACACCCAAACTCCTCCCAAACCATCGTTACTTTTAATTAACTTTGCATGTTTTTTACAGCGACACATATAAGAGTGTTTCAATCTGCAGAAAATTAATTTAAAGGTTTTGTGCAATCTGAGTGTCTTGTGTCTTGGGCTACATGAATCTTTGGGTTTGCGTACCTCTAAGTTAGGGGTGTCAAACTCATTTTCACTAAGGGCCACACTGGAAAAAGAGAATCACATCAAGGGCCAGACATGGAAAGTTTATTGACATGCTTTTATTTCATTGAAAAAGTCAAATATCTTTGACTGTATTACTGCATGTCGCTTTTTTCATCATTTTTGTCGCTTTTTCCGACATTTTTAAGCTTTTTGTCGACATAAAGCCTTACAAAAGTCAGCTAAAAAGTTCCTTAGCCATCACAGAATTTAGCAAATAAAGCAACAAAATGATAGCATATTTTAACACATATTTTGTTAAAATATTAAGGCATATTTTCACAGCCTTAATATGAAAACTCTTGACGTCTGTGGCAATTTCTGAGCCTCAAAATCGGCAAATCTGCCACATTCTGCTTTGAATGTCAGGTAATTGCAGTTTAAAAAACACTTTCCCCTGTTTTTGGTTTGGCGCACAACTAGGCGGGCCATAATCTATTGTGAATCTAAATTGATATAATTGATAAATCTGCAAGGGGCCGGGATTTGGCCTGCGGGCCTTGAGTTTGACACGTGCTCTAAGCAAACCAGAATCTTGTAGAATCCGTTTCACATCTGCAGTTCATTTGAGGGTGCTGGTTGTCAGGCTACAATGTCTGATGGGTGAGCGTAGCATTGGACCATCACAGCATCCAGCTCTCTGTTTATCTGATTCTCAAACAAAAGCCTCCCAGTTCCTGTCTGCTTAGCGCCTCAAATCCACAATCTACTCGCCCAATCTTTTTACCTCCTCTCGTCTTTTTACTGCCAAGACGTGATCCCCCCCTTCTGTTTGCTGTGTAATGAGGAAGATCTATTTCTCATGAGACCGAGAGAGCTGCGTTTCCTGACAGATGCGAGTAAATTCAACAGGGCCACATGTATTAGCCACAAGCCGGAGAGGGAGCTTGTTTTCTCTTTTCCCTCTGGGCCTGAACACATACGGACACACGTTGTTGTCGGCTCACTAATACTACAAGCATCTGGTTGAAGAATGATTTCTTTATCCATGTCGCCCCCAAGTGGTAAATAAGTGCATCTGAGCTTATTGTTGGACAATTTCCTATTGACATTTAAAGACCTTTTGATTTTAGAAAATGTGCCAAGTTTTGATTAGTTTTTATATTTAAGTTCTGAAAGGCAAGTGTAGGAGCCACCTGTTTCTCCTGTATGTTTATGTGTATGGTCTCATTTATATTATTCCCTGATTATTATATTATGCACTGATATTGTAGGTGGTGGGCGTGGTCACCGGGGTTTAGGCAGAAGTGATAACAGTATATCTGTTAGCTTCACCTGTACACCTGGTTTTTGGGCTTTGACAGAGAGGGGGAAAGCCCTCCCCTGCACAAGGTTTGGAAAAAACTATTAGATCTGGACATTACTAGGGGAACAGTGGTAGTCAAATGTACTATAGAATACCAAAAGGAGATATTCTACTGACCCATTTCCCAATATTTCAAGATAAATTGTTTTTTCTAAGTTGCCTCAATATTTAATTCCCCCCCTCTCTTTACCCTTAACGTCTAGACAAGGTCAAAAAAAGGCCTAAAAATTACAAATATATATATATATATATATTTTTAAATTGCTACATCATTACAAACATAATTTTATACCCATTTCCCTGTACTTTAGGTTTTTAAAATTAGGTTTGTCTGCACAACATGAATCTGTAATGATGGAGCTGCTGCAAGATCAATGGAGTTAAGGCTTAAAGCTATTGTGCGTAGTTTCTGTCTCCCCCATGAGGAATTCTAAGTAATGACAACAAACTGTCAGCACGTCCACATGATACAAGCCTTCCGTGATCGCGCACCCCCCGCCCCTCCTCCAAACAGTTGTTAGTAGCCAAGGAGGACACGGAGGATTAAAAAAAAAAAAAAACATGGAGGACTCTTCAGAAGAGGTCATTATTTTCACTTGCGTTTCTGAGCGTGAAAGTCACCGGACGCCACAATCTTCTGAACAGTCATACTGAGAAATCCAGAGAGAGTTGTGTGGAGCTGATAGTCTTAATTAGCTTTGTAGCAACTCATTTGGCAGTGGCTGGAATGTAACGGACATTCATTAATATCAAAAAGGTTACGCACTAAAGCTTTAAGGAAATGTTGTAATATTGTATCTTGCTTATGAAACACAGTGTTCCCCAGTGACTCTACTACAGAGACACATGCTGTGTTGTCAGGATGAATCATCTGTGTGCTGTCCTTAGACTGTTTACCAGAATAAGTTGGCAGACAGACAGTCCAGTCCAGTCCAGTCCAGCACACATGTATGAGAGCCAGGTTCATGCAAAAACATGAGGACATCAAGCACGTCAACGGTACAATTTATTCAATAAATCAACATATTCATTTTATTCAGAACATCACTTCTGTACAGCTTAGTAAGATAAATATGTATGACACATTTTGTGGGTTGGTTCTTCAGTTGTTTTGTAGCACCTTAAACGAGACAAACAAACACAGAACTTTCATCCAGGAGATTCATTGATTCCTGTTTGAAAATAAAAGAACACAGCGGAAGTCACGTTCAGCATCACGTGCGTAACCGGTATGTGTGTCAAATTCATGTGTGTGTTATAACGTGACACTCAGAGCAGAATCTGGCAGGTTTGCCAGATTTATTATTATTATTATATTGAGTTTTCATATTCATGGCTGTGAAACAAGTTGTAAAAAATGTAATCATCGGTTTGCTTGATTTGCTAAACTCTATGATGGCTAAGGAACTCTTTGCTGACTTTTGTAGGGTTTTATGTCACGACCAAAGTGAGACAAAAGTCAAAAAGAGTGACAAAAAAGCAACAAATCGTTGCAAAAACGACCCATAGCGTCATATGGTTTGGAGGACTTGCTGCTTAAACGGATAAATGATGGTGTTTGTTGAACATCGGAGCAGACTGAAACTGACTTTATTCCCTTTAATGTGACAATGCTTACACAAAAAGAACGGCCAGTGCCGTTTAATCTAACGTACCAGGAGGGGAAGGTTTCAAAACAAGCCAACCACTCTGTTGCTTAACCTGAAGTTCAACATTCCTATTTTGGAGCAAAGGATCATTTCTCATCTTAGATAACTGGACATTCCCTGCATACCTGTCCTATTCTCCTCTCGGTTTTTTTTTTCCCCAGGCATTTCTGCTGTTGAGGAGCCAGAAGTAGAAAGCTATCAGCTGCTCTATGTATCAGGGTCAGGTATTTTAAGTCTTTAAAGGGAACGCTCCATGGGAAGGAGGCGAGGGAAGGAGGGGGGAAGGGGATGTGTTCATGTTGTAAATGTGAAAAATTGTTAATCATAATGGAAAAAAAACTTAAACTTCAACTTAGAAGACAGCCAGCACAGCCATCTGAAGCCCTTTATGGAATTCATAAACAACTTCCTGTACTTCCTTCTAAAAATACTAAGACCTCTAGGTCCGATCTCTAGAGGCAGCTTTAGCGAAACTATAAATAGGCAGCCAGGATCGCGGTCTCCTTGAAACGTCGGTGTCTGTATTAAACAAAAGGCTTTACCTAGGCGCGGGGTGTGAATCACAGGAATCTGAGATGAAGCCAAGCAGCATCTGGAGAGCTTCACTGAGTGCCGCTGTGACAGCAGCACTGCTTGGTATTCCTCCGGATGTTACATTTTTAAAAGGGTACAGCCATTTGTTCTCCAGGGAATGTTGACTGAGCACGCGATGTCTCAATTATTTCACATTTTAACTTCTACTCAGCATTTATGGTACGCCGGCGAGTTTGGTGACGTGCATGCACTTCCCCAGCAAGTCCAGGAATCAATCCAGAAACCTTTATTTGAGCAAAAAACTGACTACTGATGTTGCCTCCATTGCCAACAAACTAGAGAAGTTCTGATCCCGATACCAACATCTGAAATGCCTCCGATACCGCCTAAAATGTTGGTATCGGTATCTGAAAGTACTGCAGTTCATGCACCGATACCACGTAATTTAACCCAGAAGAAAATCTACTTTAAGGTACTTTATTTGGCTTTTTCCGTTATGACTGACTCTCAAACTGGATAATAAAAGAAAGTTCTACGGCGTTCATTGTTTGAGTTTGTTTCACCAAAAGTTCAACCTGAACCAGGCCGTACAACAAAGATAGAAATCATATCACATCCATACAGGGATAGTAGTGTACAGCTGTTAAAACATAATAAAATATATGACACACTGGTATCGGATCAGTACTCTGTATCAGCCGATACGCAAGTTCAGGTACCGGAATCGGTACCGGACCATCTCCACCTCTCCCTGAGCTTTGACACTTGTTCTCTAGTTCAAATGGAAAAAAACATCTAAAATGATCTCTCATATTAGAAGTACATTCTTTTCTTGTAGTGCAAGTTTTGCTTCTATTTATTCAAATATGAAATGCTGCTTAAGACTTTTATCTGCTGCACTTTGCTGCAAAGAAATTTAAAAATCATCTTATCACGGCGTGCTCATGTTTATCAACCCAAGCTAATGACCGTGATAGTTTACAGTGAAGGAAACCAAAAGGGAGCTGTGGTGAGATCAGCTTTTTTCCACAAGAAGCTGTTGTTAAGGAGACAATTTGGGTTTCTATTTTAGGATTATCATTTCCTATGTCAGCATGTATCCGTATGTTTGCATCATAGACGGGGCCTTCTCAAAGT